>VWYO01012060.1:1302022-1319895 GCA_013400275.1 Rhadina sibilatrix | reverse complement strand
AAAAAAAAAAAAAAAAAAAAACCACCCTAACTGTGAGGGAACATAGCTAGGACAGATGACCTGAACTGACCCAGTTTACTTTATTATCAATTATTAAACTGTTCTTATCTCAACATACAAGTTTTACTTCAATTTTCCTCCCCATGCCACCGGGGTGGGAAAGAAAGGGCAGGCTGAGCCAGTGGCTGCGTGGTGTTCTGTCTTCAGTTGGGTTTAAAACCATGACAGTTCTGTTTGGCATCCAGTGTGGGGCCTGAAGGGTTGAGATAAGGACAGATCCAGCCAGAGTGCGTTAAAAGAAAATGCTTTTAAATATTCACTCTAATGGTTTAACAGCTGCTACTCACCATTTGGATTTATTTGCTCTCATAATCACAGCATTTTGTCTGTATTATACTGGTTATACCTTATTTGCAGTAAGTGTTCTCTGTGGTGTGTTTTGTAGGCTGGGCTTATGATATGACAGCATCACTGTTCAGGACACCACTCTGGGGTATGTATTCAGTATTGCAGGCTCCTTTGTGCTTTGGGAGCCATCTACTCAAAACAATTAATAATCACACCTTTGGTTTTTTTCTCCTCAGAGGGAACAACATATGGGGGAGACAACTATTTTTTTTTTTGTCTTCTGTTTTACTTCCTTTTTCTCCAGGCTGATTACTGCAGCCAGGAAGTTTAAAGATTTTTGAATATCCTTTGACTACCCTTGAAACCAAACACATTGTCCTTGAGACCAGAACAAGTGTCTATGTAGAACAAAAATTAAAAGTTGTTTCTGATTTTTTTTTTCTTTACAAGTCCATTCAGACTTTAATAAAATGTGCAGAGAGCAGAAACTGAAATCGATGAGGTTTTAAGTAGAAATTAGCACAAATATGGTGTTGCACTGTTTCCAAGGAAGAGTGAACATAGAATGGTTTGAGCTGGGAGGAACCTTAAAGAACATCTAGTTCCAATCCTCCTGCCATGAGCTTGGACACCTTTCACTAGACCAGTTTGCTCCAAGTTTCAAGCACCCTGGCCTTGAATGTTTCCAGGGTTGGGGCGTCCACAGATCCTCTGGACAACCTGTTCCAATGGCTGACCACCCTCACAGAATCATATAATGTAAAATGAGTCTCCCTGGGGCAGTAAATGGGACTGAAAAATAACATGTAAATGCCAGAGTAGGCTTTGAGCAGTTTTCCCAAGTCCTGACAATATTGTAATTACCAAGCTACAGATTTTGTAAATGAAATAGTTGGTTTTGAGACATAAGGAAAAATTTCATTCCAGAATAGAGGACCCAAAGTGCGCTTTCTGCCTTTCCACAATATTTCCAGGCCTTGTGCCTGTATTTCAGGACCCTATTTTTATAACCTTATATTTTCATCAAAGAACATGAATTGCTGCTGTGATCTCCTCAGACAGCTCCAGCACCAGGCCCTGTAACCACAGTCACTCAGAAATACAGATATTTGACCAACTAATGAAACCGTGATGTTAGCAGGCCTGAGCTACACAGCAGGAGTCACAGGTTTTCATTCCCTCAGTAGCTTTTCCTGCTGTACACAAAACACATTCCTGTCCATCTGATACCCTGTGTGCCTGTGTAGATTGAACCTCTCATGTTATGGCATGAACTTTGATGGGCTGTGGGGCAAGGGGGAAAGAAACAGAGAGACAGATGGAGTATATCCCTGCTCTGATCAATTCTGTCTGCTCTGGCTTTGCAGGAGTGACCCATGTACCTTCCTGAAGTCTTCTGCTGTCTGTTGTCTCCTCACTACCGTGTATCTGTGTATTAATGTGTATGTGCTGAGGTGTCTGTGTGCACAGGCATGTACATGTGCATACAGCTCTGTGCATATTACTGTGTAAGGATGCATAGCAGAATCTACTTACAGATCATGCCTTACCTCAGGTATTGCATGTTATATGCAACACAGGATGTTAAATCTTCAAATAAAGTTCACAAGCAACTTGAGGCGTGTTTATTTATAAAGCCTGAGATTTATTTACAAGGGTAAGGGGCTGCCTGAGCCCAGCAGCACTGGTGGCTGCTCCCCTCAGGCTCCAATTGCCTGTGGTGTGACTGAGAGCATTGTGCCAAAGGACTCCCCTCTCTGGCCAGGACTGTGTCCTTTTCCAGGTGACAGTCTCCTTTGACACAAGAATAAATATTTATTATATTCTTTCTTCTTATGACATAATTGAAAGCGTATCTGAAGCCCCATGCATCAGAGATTCAAAAAAAGAAAATTTCAAATACAAAATAAAGCCCAAAAAGTTGTGCTGCTTTTGGAAATCTGTTTCTCCTTCAGTGAGAAGCTGAAGAAACTCCAAGAATTGCATAAGCTTTCCAAGAAAATGAATGAGAAAACTCCTACTGAACTATCTGCTTCATAATTTAAAAAATGAGAAATGTATTCTTTGGGTACTGAGTTATGAAACAAAATTAAAATACCCATAAAATCACAAAATATTTTAATACATTACTAATTCAGAAACTTCAATAATACTCTACAAAGGAGAAAAGTGTGATTAGCTTTAGAGTGCTTACAGGTTTCTAAATGTTTAAAATATTAGTAGTTCCTGTGATAAGAATGGAAAAAAGCCTTCTTATTTTAAAGGGCATGCCAAGACCTCCTGGAATCATGGAAAGGCTTCTAGAAGCCAACAACTTTTGAATCTGTGTGTGGACACCTAAATTGTTTTACCATTCTGATGCAGGAAATATATAGCAATATCATCTTAGATTTCTCATTTGGACTTTTAAGCATAGTATTCTGCATTTTTTTATACACAGCAAGGATTCAGAATTGTTCTCACAAGACTGGCAGGTCACTTCAATTTGCATAATATAATATCAGAACAATGCATTTATTACCATAACTTACTAATAAATAAATCAGAATATTTCTGGACTCAAATTTTGTTGGTTTTTTTTTTTTCCTCTTGGGAGAAGGAAAAGGGTGGAATGTCACACTGTGTGACAAATGGAAATGACCTGAGCCCTTGTGCTTTTATGATCTGTCAATATCTTTCTGGTAATAAGATGCCCATAACTGAACACAGCATTGCAAGAGCATGTTTTGCATCCTAAAACCACATAAAGAAAGATTATTAGCTTCTTGCTCCAATACAGGATGATAGGGTGCCTGGTGAATGCAACCCAAAATTACACTGACCTTTCCTTCACAGGCACAACACACTGGAAGCTCATGTCTAATTTGTTACTTAATATCCCTGGGGATTTTTAAAATTGAACTTGAAAAGTTACAAGGAAAACTATGAGTCTAACTTCAACAAATGGATGAAATTTTTATTTTAAAAGATAGTTTCCATTCTGGTTTCTCTTATCTTTTATTGTTGTTTCAAAGCAACAGCTTCACCAATATAAATCCACACTGAATAACTAGTTATTCTATTTCCAGTGAATTACTTTATATGACCCAAATCCTGATTGCCTTGGTAATGTCAGGCGAGCCTTAGAATCAAAGTTACAAGTTACAAGTCTAGTAACTTTTTCAGCCAGGAGCTGGCTGAAGTCTTGCAATAAGTACAGAGTAAGATATAAGCAGTGAGTAAATAATATTTCAATAATCACAATTTCTATTAAGTATGTAGGGTTTTCTTAATCACAAATTAATTCAAGAGACAAGTAAGATAATTAAAGAGACTGTATTTTTTATAAATTTAGTCAGCTGAAAGCTTTTTTTTCAAATGAGTGCTCATCTCTATTAACTCCTCTTGCTGAACTCTGAGCGTTCAGGGACACAAGACGGTCCCCTTGACTAATGTTAGGGGAGCCTGGTGCCCTAACTTTGTATCCCTAAAGGCAGTGTGTAATGCAGCTGGAATGCTAATGGGTGACATGTTGCAGGGAAAAGGAAGCAGGTTATCATATTCAGGACATTGACAACTCAAAGTGTTGGGTGATATTAAACAACAATAGCCACTTAACTAACACGATAGCATTAGAAAAGCCAAGTCCTGACCTGTAACTGAGATATGGCACGCTCAGAAAGTGGATTCAGTTCAAAATGAAATGTCCTGGATGCAAAAAGAAAACCTCCCAAACAACAAGATTCAGAGTAGGTGTTATAAATATGGAATGATAAACCAATCTTATCTCTGTGGTTACAAACACAGCTCTGCAATGGTCAGTCCTTTCTTACTGGTGTTGTCCATGCCCTCCTCTCGGGATGCAGAAAATAAAAGACATTTCACTACAAAGTACATAAAACTGTGAGGTGTCGGTTTTCAGCATTTGTGCAGAGACAAAGTAGGAGAGCAGAAGCAGTTGTAAGCCCCGTGAGCAGCACCCAGCAGGGCAGGAGCACGCTGGGACACAGAGAGGGCAGCACACAGCAGCTGGGAGATCTCAGAGCTGCCACCTCCCCTGGGAGAGCAATTCCCCACTGAAGGGATTAAAGAAAGTTTCCTGCCTGTGGGAAGAAAATAGTTGCAATGACCAAACTGCACCTTGTTGTACCTGGTGATTTAGAACTCTGTGACCACCTTCTGAAGATATCGCCGATGTGCAAGAGTCTCTTTAGACACACCTTAGATTGCAATTGGCTTTTTAGTACTGATCATCCATAAAGAAACTGCACAAGCATTAAAGTATAAAAGAATATTTATTTTAACAGAACAAAATTCCAGTTTGGGGATTTTCTAGTATCATCTATTATTTTTTGTGAGATAATTCATTGTTCTACAGTCAGACTAGTGTCACTGTGTGTGTGTGTGTGTGTGTGTGTGTGTGTTCCCTTTTTCTTGGTTTTATTTTACTCTTCTAACTACATAATTAATATAAAGAAAGGAGCAGGACACATGTAGTATGAGCACAGCCCTATCAGGAACCTGTGATTTCAAGGTCTGTGCTAGTCTCATATTGCCTTAAGCTTTCATGTTTGAAAAGCTAGGAACAAGAGTATTTGATCACACACTTCAGAAGAGCATTTTGAGGCTTAATCCATTGCATTGCCTAATATTTTGAGAAATCTAAAAATATACATACAGAAGTTATAATTGCTCTAGGCTAATATACTTTATGTGTATAATATGGATACAACAGTCTCTTTTTCATGAGACAGTAGTCCAGATTTTTAGCTGTTCTACAACAAAAGTTTTTACTTCATCATGGAACACACACACTCCTTTTACGCTACCTGTGCTAGCATTGATCCAGACTTCAACCATACTAGCACCTTCTTCACAGGTTTGTCTCACAGAGCTGAAATGTACAGCAGCAATGACTACTTTGTACCATGACTAATTATCATTAGACTAATTATCATTAGTAGTCATCAATGGGAAAATAATAAAACATATACTGTTTTCCCAGTAAGGTACAAGAAGAATCACTGCTAAGTCTGATACTAATTAACGTAGTCATATGCTTAAAAAAGAAAATCAGCAATGACAAAACTGTGGTGACAGCTTGGCAGTATGATACTGAGGAGCAGCCAGTTGCACAGTAATCCAGATTGCTTGGCAAGATCATAAAACTCAGCACTGACAAGTTTTTCAAATTGCCTTCTAGCAAGTTCCCCCCTCCTGAACCAAAAGTAGGGAAGCCTGTGTCATCCTCACAGAGGCTTGTATAGTCTGAATTGAAATACCTCCCAAGAGGGAGATTTACTGGCACACTGGGAGAATCTCTTCCATGATTTCACCATCCTTAGAGCACAGAAGCTTCTTCTGGTGTCTCAGCTGAGTCTACTGATGGACAATTGGAATGCTGATTGTTCTGCAGTGCTCCATGCATCTCCTATCTATCTTCCCTTTTATCTTACTTAACAGCTACTGGCCAAGTTTAATGCTGCATTCTTTACTTCAGGCTACTCCTCTTTGTTCAAATTTCCTTCACTGAGGAATTTTTCCAGACCTGTGATCATTTTCAGTTTCTTTCTTCAGTTTTTCATTGCTCTTATGATTTCAAACTGTGCCTGCCTTCATAGTCCTCTCCTCCTCATGCCTTCTTTCATGCCCACAGACATATTCTTTATCCCATCCTCCAGGTCACTTGTAAAAATACTGAGCAGTCATAGAAACAAAGTGGATCCTTTCTGTTTTGACAGTGATATCAGTTGTAAAAAATCTTTGAGCATACTTTTCCAAAGAATTTCCAAACTGTAGTGTGTCCAGAATGTGCTTCTCTATCTCAGCTGTCAGTGTATGACATGAGACAGCAACCAGCTCCACCAACTGCTGCTCATCTGTGCAAGTGATGTCATCTTGCTGAAGAAATTTAACAAATTGCCACAAATTCTGACAAAACTGCGCTGTTTGTAACTCATTTTATTGCTCTAATAGGGCTGTTCATGGGTATTGGTACCCATGCTTTTTTTTCATTGCCCTGGGCCAGGGAGCTGCCCTGGGCCCTGAGCAGGCCAGGAAAGCTGCAGGGGGCTGGGCAGGGGCAGTCAGGGCTGGCTGTGCCCCCGTGGCCCTGACAGTTTCCTTACTCTGAGATCAGGGAACATCTTGTAATTTAGCCACATCGGTCTCTTCTCCAAGGTAAGCAACAGGACAAGACAAAATCAACTCAAATTACATCAGGGGAGGTTAAGATTGCATATTAGGAAAATTTCTTCACTGAAAGGCTTGTCAAGCACTGAAGCAGGCTACCCAGGGAAGTGGTTAAGTCACCATGAGTAGAAGTGCTCAAAAAACGTTTGGATGAGGCACATTTTAAGTGATTTCATAATGCAGCAAGTCACTCCAGAGCAGCTAAGTATGGTAGTGAATAATTGTTTCTTTGGTGACTGCAGTAAACAGCTTTATGCCTAACAAATCTAAGATAACAGAAAAAGTCACAGTGCTCAGTTACAGCAAGAGATTAGCCCTGCACTCCAGAGGCACCACATCCTGCCCAGTCGCCCAGATCCAGCCCTGCTTCCCAGCTCAGTCATTCTGGGCTCTGTCATTTGGTCATGATTTATTTACCCAGAGTGTTAAGTTGTCCTGGCATTTCCACAAGAACTTGTAATGGATATGTAGCTGGCAGAGGGCGTGTGTACACAGCACAGCACAGAGCATTGTCAGAGATACCCATCTGGCTGGGAGGGAGCCAGCACACCTATGTGGAACAGCAGAGCTCTCTGCAAAAATGCAAACCTGAAATCCCCAGCCACATTCAAGCACAGAAGCAAATTAGCTCAGCACTGCACATGCACAGCTTATATCTCCCATCCAGGCAGGATCAGGGCAGGCAAAGAGGTCTGTATGTTGACCTCTGCTGTGCAAGCCTGGCATTCCCCACAGAGGTGGCTGTGCTGCCTTCTCATCCTGGTGGCAAAACCAGCTCTTCCCTCAGCCTCCTCTGCACAGCAAATGCAGAAATACCATCTGCTTTTTCCTCCCCTCCTTCTTACTGAGCACTGGCTACAACCAAGATGACCTTTGTCAGAGTATACTTATCATACTATTTATGTCTTGAATTGCTGACATACCTTGTCAAACAATGGATTTATGTCCTGCCTAGCTGATGTATGAAGTCCACACCTGATTTATAAGTCACGCCTCTTTGCTATTGCATTCATTTAAGGGTCACCGAGCTGATTTATGGCTTGGGATTTTGAATGATAAACCACGATTGCGTGCTGCATTTCCTGTAACTTATTTGCAATCCAGCGCTTTTTGTTTCCATTAGAATCTTTGCTCTACTAGCTTGCCTGTACAAATAGCTAAAAGATGCCCTGCTTAATAAGCTACAGCTCTAGGGAATACTTCACAACTCTCAGGCACCTTCAGCATCACTAGGCTCATCAGGCCAGGGAAAAGTATTGTAGTCCCTGTATAAGCAAACCACACACAATCCCATGGACCATTCTGCAGCCTTGCAAAGGTCATTGCCTAACTCAAACCAACACCTTTGGGGCTGGTGTGGTCTAAACCACAGTTTCCATAGGTCTCTGCTTGTGTCTGACAACTCAAAATGCCAGTATCCATTCATAAGGGCTCAGTACACCTACCCTCAGATTTGGGATTATACAACAAAAAGGCTGTGAAACCAGGAGAGCATGGGCTGGCGGGGCAGCTTGGGCTGAGTGCTGAGAGACAGTCCAGCAAAGCAGGTCTCACAGGGGAAGGCTACCAAGCCCAGCTGGGCACAGGGAAAGAGTATTAACAGAATCCTAAAAAGATGGCAAAGGGCAAAATGTAGGAGTTTTTCACAAGGAGGACAGACAACTAACTGCCTATGCAGCACACGTCAAACATTAAAAGTGAATTACCATATGCATATTTTGCCTATGTTTATTCTGTTTATTCCGTTTATAAATATCCCACGCTCTTAACAGAGATGGAACAGGTAGTAATGTTAAAGAGAAAATGGAAAAAGGAGTGCTTGCAGCCAACTCAGGTACAGTTATTTTCCCTAAATTTTCTGTTTGAAACAGATGTAGAATTCAGCATGTTACTGGATGTGACAACCTCTCTTCACTTGTGATAGTACAGTATCTCTTGGGAATTATGATAGGAAACCCAGACATGCATTTGTATATGATTATTTGTATATTATTGCTATATATATTAACAGAGATTTCTTCTGCTGTTGTACCGTGAGTCTCTATACTGCTCAGGTATTTTGTTTCAGGAAAATTAGCTTGTGTCACTAATTTGTGGCTTTGTCAACTATAATTCAGAAAAAATATGGTTGATTTTAACAACCAGATTTTAAAATCCAATTCAACTACAGTAACTCATGTTCATAGAAAAGGAAGCCTCTCTCACTGGTTCCAGTAACAACTGGGTGTTTCTTCATACAAAGCAACAAAAATGTAAATATGGATGGGAACTGACAAAGTCCGAAGGGTAGGTGCCTACACCCTGTTCCCTTTGCTCCCTCTGTGCTTGGCACGTCACATGGCTCTCAGCTATCCTCTTACAGCAGGTGTTGTGGCCCAACCCTGGGGATTGACCCAGCAGAGTAAGCCAAGTCACAAAAAGGTCTTTAAAGAAGAATATATATTCATCTATTTACTTGGATCCTGTGACTAAAACAGATGTAGAGGCACGGATCAAAAAATAAGAAGGTCAAAAGCTTCTGTTCCAAATAGCAAAACGATTGCTGAAAGAACATTATTGTCACCACCTGGTGACTGACATTTCCATTCCTGCTGAGCATTTCTGTGAATGCTTAATTCATGTGTCAAGTATCACAAAATCAGAAATAAAACAGGATGTGTGTGATGCACAATAGCATTCTATGTGTCTCCATGATGTACATAAAACAATAAGAAAGTTGTTTTAAGAGCACTGCAGGACCAAAGGAAAAGCTGCAGAAGTTACTCCAGGGCCACGCTGAAGCTTTTCAGCAGAAACCAACCAAAGCATTCAAAGGTGGACAGGGGATGCAAGGGACTTCAATACACATAAAACCTGTGTGTGGGGCATGTTTGCATGAGGGAGTCCTCACCTAAGGCAAACATGTGTTTAACATCTTTATGGATTATTTGGACAGGGGAACTGAGTAAGTTCACAAACAAAACAAAGTTGGGTGGGTGTGTTGATCCACTTGAAGATAGAAGGTCTCTGCCAACGGATCTTAACAAACTATGGATGGGCTGAGGAAAATGGCACGAGGTCTAATAAGGCAAAATGCCAGGTCCTACACTTTGGTAACAACAGCCCCTTGGAGTGCTACAGGCCGCAGGAAGAGTGGCTTGAGAACTGCTCAGCAGAAAGAGACTTGGGGGTGCTGGTTAACAGCCAGCTGGATATGAGACAGATGGATGGCCAAGAAGGCCAATGGCATCCTGGCCTGTATCAAGAATAGTGGGGCCAGCAGGACTAGGGGATGGATTTTGTCCCTGTGCTCAGCACTGATGAGGCCACACCTCGACTATAGTGTCCAGTTTTGGCCCCTCACTTCAAAAAGGACCCTGAAGTGCTGAACTGTGTTCAGAGAAGAGCAATTGAGAAGGGCGAAGGGTCTGGAAAACGTGTCTTATGAAGGAACTGAGCTGAGGGAACAAGGATTTTTGTTTAGTCTGGAGAAAAGGAGGATCAGGGGGACCTCATTGCCCTCTATAACTACCTGAAGAGAGGTTGTAGTGAGGTGGAGGCCAGGTTCTTCTGCCATATCTCAAGAGGAAGGATGAGAGAAAATGGCCTTAAGTTGAACCAGCAGAGGTCCAGATTAGATATTAAAAAAAAAAAACCTCATGGACAGATGGTTAGGAATTGGAGTAGGTTGCCCAGGAAGGCAGTGGAATCACTGTCTTGGGAGGTATCCAAAAGGCATCCAGATGTGGCATTTGGGGATATAATTTATGGTGGTGCTATGTTGGCAGCTGGACTAGATGATCTTGAAGATCTCTTCCAACCCTGATGATTCTGTGATTCTGTAATTGCCAAGGAGGGGATTCCCAGACTAGAAAAAGAAGATATAAAGCAGAAGCAGCACAGCACTTGGGCAATTCCCTCAGCAAACACAATATTTTATACTTCTGCTTCTGCAACTGTGTTTGGGGGTGGGTCTTGCTTGGGGGATTTTTCTGGTAGGTGTTGACAAAAGGCTGAAAGGTTTGAGTGAGAAAAGGATTTTAAAGATATCTTCCTCTCATTCATTTCTCAGCTACCATTTCAGATTTATTTTATTTAGGTGCAGATGGCAGTACTTGTAGGTGAGGAATGGTACTGACATCAGAATAAGGGTTGTGAGAGGCTTGTAACTTACTGAAGCAGATGTTTAAGGTCTTTTAAGAGTAATTATTCTGTCAGAATAAATGTATTCTTTAACAATCACATTAATGTTGTTATCTACTCTCTGTTTAGACAAGTGCTGTTATAGAAATCACAGTTTGAGAAGTTCCAACCAGAACTTAAGGAGCTGTTGTTCCCTGGGAGCCATACGCTTGCATGGACCTAAGATTTTTTAAAGAAACCATTATCCAACATAACCCTGAGTTACCAACAGTGCTGAGAAGGCACTGGTGGTTGAATAAATCCAGCTGCAAACAAGGTTGCAAAACAACCTTTTTCTTCTTTGGGCAGCTATCTGCAAGGACTTTTTTGGGGGTGTCACCCTGACACAGTGAGGGAAAAAATAGAGTTTTTAGGTAACTGCCTCTGTCTCTAAAAATTCGTCAGAGGAAAAGTAGGAAACAGATGTTTAAAAACCAATAAATTGTGGCCATTAATATTTTCAAAACCAATAATTTAAAATTACTCCTTGCATCCATTCAGGGCTACTTGCAGCTGCTAAGATCTACAGGCAGAGTTCTTCTCTCAGATTTGTGACAACCAGCAGAGGGAAAATGGATCATCTCTATGCTTCAACACAATTTTTTTCTGCTATGTAGACATGCCCCTGAAATAAAACCGCTCCAGAGGTTCTGCTGAAGGGATTTAACTCTCAATATCCAGAGACAATGACTGCTTGCATTACTGAATGTTGCTGCATGGAATTTTAGGTGTTGGTTGCTAGAGCAGAGAAATGGACACACACTCTGTAAACTCAGTTCATTTCCTTGGCAAACTAAGGTTAGTTCCTTGTTTGGAGATACTTCACCCTCTTGCATTAATCCAGAAGGATGCAAACTGTTGGCAATTATACTCATTCTACTCTCCAGGCTTGCTTTTGAAGGGGGAACATCTCAGTTAAAATATTCTTCTTCACTGCTGGCTGACAAGATCACAGCAGCCCTTCCTGTCTACTGGGTGTAGTGTGAGGTGATAATTAAAGAAACTGAAACACTAATATATGTCATGGAAGTTGCATCATTAGCCACAATGACACTTGTACTTCCTGAGAAGGCCCCTGAACCTCTGAAAATTAGAAAACACCTTGCAGACAGCACTGCCAGCCTGGCACTTTCTATTTTCAGTGGAAGAAATGGGCAAGCACTTAGCTTTTCCTTTTCCCATGTGCAAATCCCTTTCTCTGCAGGTCCCAAACTGTTTTCATTCACCTGTCCTACCCAGATGGGCAGTGGTGCTTTGCAGTTTCACCCGGTGCAGTCTGCGGTTGTTTGCCATGCTCAGAACTGATGGGGGGACTGGAAATCAACACAAACCTTGAGGTTGAACTGCTCCACATAACTCTGAAGTGAGCAAACCAGAAGATACCATCTGCCTCCAGCTTTTAAAGGAGGGTTTATTAGAACTCAGCATAGAGTAACTTGCATAGAGTACTCAGCAGAGTAACTTGCCAGGTAGAGAAATCTTATTAAGTGAATGACATAAATTCACAAATATTTAAACAGGTCTCTTGTTCCCTGAAGCACTGCAGTGAAGATCCCTCTCTCCACCCTGCTTCCTGCCTCACCCTGCTCCTCCATCCACCTGCTCTGGCTCTCTGCCCTCGGGGCAGAAGCCATCTTCCCTCCCTGTTTAATAGAACAACCATGGGAAGCACAGGCTGCCCCAAACTGCCCCATACTGCAGCCACACAAGCCAAACAACAAATGCTCTGAGAAGCAGTGTGTTCCTCATCTGTCAGGGATACCTTACCGTTAGCTGACATTTTTATAAATAAGATCTGTCTTTCTGGAACATAAATATTCCCAAGGCTGGATTCAAGAAGGACTGAAAGCAACATTCCAACCTTGAACCTCTTCCTCCTCCAGCAGTCCTATGTGTTCAATAGGGTCTTTCTTCAGCAAAATTAATCTTTAAAAGTGAAAGTCCAAGGTGCCAACAGCAGGACAAGAAACCTTGCTGGCAGACCTGGCCAGCCTGCACAGACTGTGCCAAACTCCTGAAGAAGCACATCCCCATGGAACTGCTCAGTGCCATACACATTTTTTTCCAATCATATCAAAATGTTGCTTAGTTTTGCACCAAGCATAGCATCAGAATGCTTTTCTGGCTTCTCAGTAGATCACTAAAGGACATGTTCAGCACACTAAATTCTTTCATTTATCAGATGGCTTATCTACAGGGATCTCCTGTTCAGCTTCCAATTTCTTGCTCAGTGCCAGACTTAGATAAGCCTTTCCACTCATCATTATTGCTGTTAAAAGGTTAAGTCTTTAGCTCATATCAGTCTGCTGACTGCTTGCCATCTGACTTAACGTGGCCACTGACATGGGGGCTTTAAATCCACAATGAGTCTGCAGCCTGGAAACCAGTGGTTAAGCTGACATGTTGGTCTTCCAAGAACCAAGAATTCATTGGGAGGAAATTCCACTGTTATTTAGTATGTGAGCATGTCTGTAATGACAAGTTCTGCTCTAACAAGCAACAAATAATCCAATCTCGGGGTCTCTGATCACCTGAGATGAGGGTGGTTTTTGCCTTCTGCCCTCTGAAAAGCCCCAAGCCGACCGCAGAAACAACACAGAGTCCTCAGATGTTCTTTTTCAAGGTTGTTTCTCTTATTTATTTTATCTTATCTCAGTCCTTTTTCTCTGTGCCCGGCCAAGGTCTGAACAGCACGAGCAACAGGTAATGACTCCTCCTCTGACAAAGGCTCATCATCTTTTATACAGCTAACTACGTATACATTACTTACAGTTACAGGCCAATATCTACATTCTATACTAAACAGGTTACTTCTACACTAACCCAATCCCTCTAAAGCTACTTGGTGCCACTGTCACTGCAGAAGATGGAGAAGAAGAAGAAGAAGACCTCAGGGCACCACCCAGAATCCTCCATCTTGTCCCCATTCACCTCTATTCTAGAAACCCAAATGTGAAAATAATACTACTTTTTACCACCTTTTGTGGCTTGCAATTCCTCTCTTAATTTTGGAAATCTTTCCCATGGACTAAAGTCAAGGCCCTTGCCTTCCCGGGCTCTGTGCCAGGGTCTGCAACTCCCCTGTACAAACCCCAGACCCCCCTGTACAGGTTTTAAACCCTGCTGTACAGGCTTCTGTTTGTCCAGGGTACCCAAAGGAATGCCCTGGACTCCCACAATCCAATGT
This sequence comes from Rhadina sibilatrix, assembly GCA_013400275.1. Lineage (NCBI taxonomy): Eukaryota > Metazoa > Chordata > Aves > Passeriformes > Phylloscopidae > Rhadina > Rhadina sibilatrix. The sequence goes on along the minus strand of VWYO01012060.1, from coordinate 1,306,028 downwards.
TTTTTTAATGTACACATCAGAAGGGTTGTGGCAGAGACTCTGTACCAAAGAATAAGGCAGTAACGATGAGTCATACCAGAGATAAATAAACCAGATTTGCTATATGAGAGCATGTGCAACTTCCCCTGAATGATTTCCATGTCATGTACTGTACAGTTCAGAAGTGCAAGAGAGCTGAAAAGAAATCTAAACAGTAGCTGTAAACTGGGCATTTCCCGACTTGTGCACAGCAAGCCAGAACTATACTTCTATATCATTTTGGCACATGAATTTATTGATTTACCCTGAAAACCTGCATTTCCCTGGGCAATGCAAGCTAGGAAAAATTCTTTTTGTACCACTTTATATCTCTGCCAAGTCTGTGTTCAATCTGGTAAGAAAGCAAATTGTAAGAAAGTACATCAGCAGTGTAGAAGTTTTCAGCATGCATCTGTGCTCTGTCTTCATGAGTTTGTGGTCTCACAACTGCAGGAATACAGGCAGTGCTTGGGCATTTGTTCTGTGTTGGGAGACTGAGTGAGTAGATGTGTGTGTTTGTGTGGTGGCCACCTGGCTGACCATCTAGTCTGGGAAGGGAGGGACTTTTTAATAAGCTTCTGATTAGCAAAAACCTGAGGGGTGATGTAGCTGTGTGGAAGTGTCCTTGCAATGATTCAGGGTTTTCAGGGAAGCTTCATCAAAGCCATCTTCATTCCTGGGTGGGGATGAGTGGGAATGAATGGGGAGAATTGGTCTTCTGTAAGAGTGAACAAAGTGTCTGGCATTGTCTCACTCCATGTTTGGCAGCAGATGGGCCTACATGGCTGGGTAGGGATGGGGTTGCTACTATTCTAGCATGTATATTCTGCAAGAGCCACCAAAGAACCGCTGCCCTGGGTGCAAACCAAGCGGCAAAACGTGCCAGTAGTTGCTTGGGGATCAAGATGCAGTTAGAGGGAACACAGCTTCACCGAGCTGTGGGTCAGGACCACGAGAAAAACTCTAATGAGTAAAACAAGTGACACAGGTAAAACCACCACAGTCTAGATGAAGAGATTTGGTTCTATCACCCAGCCACAAGGCTGCAGAGTCTGTTTCATAAGAAAATATAAGACTCTACCTGAAACACCTTATTTTCTCTTTCATGATATGAAGGATCAGGTATCTTTATGGCTATGAAGGAGCAGGTGTATCTTTCAAATACAAGTCCTTCCTGGGGTGGGGAAGTGTAGATTACAGATCACTCATGAACTGTTATTTCTGGGTCTGGAAAAATAACTTCACCCAAGTAAAACAAGTCTCACAAGACAAAAAGTAAAGAAGGAGAGAGAAACTTCAGAAGGTGGTGCAGGTGGCTCTGTAAAAGAAGAATAGGAATGTGTGGATCTGAAGGAGTCTTAGAAAGTGACTCCAAAGAAAATTCTTTTCCTAGAAAAAGTAGACTCCATACAGAATTTATCTGGGAAAAGGATGTGTTTCTATCACTGTATTGCATAATCATCTGTCTCTGTTTATTACTGTTAAGTAGGGGAGAATGAAGTGGCAACTAATAATGTATTCAGTCTCTGAAACTTGATCAAGCAACAGAGTTAATCTCAAGTTAAATTTTATTAATAACTTTTTCCCAAAAAATCTGAATAAAAGATTTTTTGGGAAAAACCTCTGAGTATATGTAAGAGTGTATTTTCAAACAATTTTTTGGAGATCTGGGAAGCTTGGTTGCCATGCTCTTAATGCAGAGAATATAGCAGATTCATAAGGAAACCCTGGAGCAAAACAGTTAATAATGTCGTGTAAACATTTTCCATACAGAGGTCACATATAACTGACACACAGCACTGCCGATTTGATAAAACACTTTTGTAGACTAAAACAACATAAGCCAGCCTGTCACTCATTTGAGCCTTAGCCTCAAGGCTTATTTAAGATATAGAAATGAAAACGAAGTGTGCTTTTCTGATACTTTCTCCTGTTTCTCTTCCACTGGTGCTGGAAGGACCAGTAGGAGTTCAGTACATGTTGGAGGAAATTGTGGTACCTATTGGTGAATGACACTGCTATTTGTACTCTATGCCCTACATGACCCAATCAATTCTTTGTTGCAATAAACACCACTGCCTGACTAAAAAAACTTAACCTCAGAAATACTGAACCCAAAACAAATGTCATTTGAACTAAATTGGCTTTTTTGTTTCTTCATTAAAATTGTTCATAAGATTCCATTTCCTGAGGCAAACCAAGTGCAATAGAAGCAGAGATACTGCTAAACATAATCCTTGATGACTTTATATTGAAACATCAGTGCTTGGATACATTCATACATCTTAATTGTGCTGCTCTACTCAAACATTCAAATTAACAATTACAACTAGGAATTCATAAATATCAAACTTTACTAAAAAAGCCTACCTTCTATATTTATCTTTATTGTATTGCTACCTATCAGGCACTCTACACCAGCTCAGGATTTAGAAATCAAGAGCTTGCACCTGAATTTAGGATAGCGATTGATTTGACAGAGGACTGACTACTGCTGTCTCCTCATGTCTCTTGTAAAAAAGACCCATTTCCTGAGGGAAATATTGTGCCATTGAAGTCAGCTATCTGGGTGAAGAGTTTCCTTGCTGTGACTGTTACAGTCAGCTTCTCAGGATACTTTTTCTGATTTAACATTATGACAAAGGTAAGAATAAAATATTACTAAACTTGAACGTGGCTGAGACTGAAACAAGAGTATTTTTCTTAATTTTTGCTGTCATCTAAAAAGGTTGAGATACCATCTGGCAGACTAGTTGTCTAACCTACGTCAGTGAAGAAAGCCACAGAGCTGGCTGACTGATTTGTGAGCGAAATAAATATTTTGCCAACCTACTCCAGCTGTCTGAGGGATCATGAGCCCAAAATACAATGTCAGGTGTCAATTCTAGAAGGCCAAAAAAGTGCCAAAACCTTCCCAGGGTGAATAAAGCACGTAATGAAAACTGCTACAAAATTATAGCTGTAGCTGGGTAGTGCACAGAACCCATAGTTCTGTGGGACTGATTCTGGAATAGCAGCAGTATTCCCAGGCACACAAGAGGGATGGATGCACAAGGGCTGTCTACACTACCAACACTAAGAAGGGAGCAATGCCTACACCAGAAGAAGACTCTTATAAGGTTGCTGTTGAGTCAACAGCAAGTTGAGTCAACTCCCTCCCCAGCAATCAATGTTTGTGTTAATGAAGGAAATCCCATCATTGGACTGAAAGAAATATGCTGAACATTTGACAGTGAATATTTTAGATTACGTTGGCGTAGATGAAATAATCTCTGCACAGAGAAGGTACGTGCCATAAATGGTATGCACAAAGATTTTGGTTTTTTGTTGAAAGCTTCTGGAGAAAGTGTCTTTGTAAGCTATATCAGGGACTGTTCATTCCAAATACAGTTTTTAATTGTATGTTTCAATCTGTGCCAATTGCCTTGTCATCTGTTGCATTACATCCTGAAGACTTTCATAATTTATTTAAGGAAAATTAAGAGCAATGAGCAAGAGGGATCCAGTGTATGGCTCACTGGTTCTCAGATGTTTGTGTTATTAAAAAGTCTTTATTAAGTCATTATTAAAAAATGCAAAAATTGGTGCTAATGTGTTTTGAAAAAGAGTACATTTGTCAATGAGGCCAGTTACTGAAAGACAAATGTTAGATACACAACTTTTCTTTATAGACATAATGTTTTATTTCAACACAGACATCATATTGCTGTTATGGTCAAAGGACATTAGAATGGCAAGATCTGTAACCATCATTCTTTACTAGACAAACTCATATTTGAAAAAAAAAAAAAAAAACTTTTTTGAACACAGAGGTTCTTGTGTACATAAAACCTTGTCTTTATTTTCCATCCCTTGATAATGAGGATGTACACATTATGAAAAACACAACAATGCAGTTTCATCAACTTTAGTCTCTTCAGATTCTGTATGTGGAGTCTCAGGCACAAAAAAAACAAAACAAAACAAAAAAAAAATAAAAAAAAAAAAA
>VWYO01012060.1:1280491-1293057 GCA_013400275.1 Rhadina sibilatrix | reverse complement strand
AAAAAAAAAAAAAAACCACTAAAAAATCAGGGGATCTTCATCATATTCTTTTCCATACATTCATACAGCTCTTTTCTAGCCTGAAGCAGTTCATCCACTTATTTATACTTCAGGGCAAAATTATTCTCATAAAATGTTAGTAAGTACGTAATTTAGAAGGTAGCTTTGAGAGTTTAATGTCAAAACTTACTACAGATAAAGCATAGTAATTTAAAGGATAACTATTTATTTCTATAGATAATTTTCAATTCCTATTATGGTCTTCTGTTGCGCTGATTTTTCATAGAATACAGACTCTATGCTTGTACCATACTCTTCTGCTCACCTCTGTCAGAGTTTAGATATTTATAGGCACCGACTCTAAGGGAATTAGTGAGGACACTGAATATGAACATGAAAACACCAAATACTAAGTATAGCAGTGGGGAATCCACAGCACTTAAAAAGAAAGGACTGTCTAAAGTGATACTATATTTTTATGATGGCCACGAAAATTGATAATAACAGTGGCTCGGCAAGAATGAGGATAGACTAGAAACACTTTTGTAATTAATTTGATTTGTGATGTTAGACTTAAATTTCTCTCCTGTGCTTGTAGACAGAGACAAAAGCAAGTGTATACACCTCTAACATAAAGACAAAATCCCTTGTCCTGTAAGAACAGGTTTATCTGCTGGACCAGCATAGGTTTCCGCTAGATGGTGCTCCTAGCCTTGGGTAAGCCATAAACAGCTTAGCCTGCTGCACTGCGAGGGGAGGAACAAGCTGTGTCAGGGGCTGGTGAACCAACAAACACGAAGTGGCACCTTGCGGATTTCAATCCTCATTCCTAGATCCCTAGGCTGTAGTAATTTTCCTCTTTCCTCACACCTGCGAAGTACTCACAAGCATTTCATTCTCATGCTCCAGTCTTCTCATCACAGAAACTGCCCCAGCCTTCAGCCACAAAATTTCACGAAGCTGGTAAAGATGCCTCTAAAACATTTTCTACAAAACAGGTTCGTGCAGAAACACCATCTCTCAGAAAGCTGCTTTAGGAAAAAATATCTATATGCATATAATTTTGAAAGTTCTTTATCTGATTATCTTCATTCTTACTGCTATTCTTTTTATCTCCTCCACTATTTCCATAAGGGTTACCATCTTCTTCATTTTTGACGGGTAAAAAAAAAAAAGAAAATAAAATCCTAAATAATGCTCCTCACAGACACTCACTTTTGCTATTCCATTGGCAGATATTGCAGTATAGATCCACATCACCTCTCCTTACCCACCAAGAGGCATTAATTCTTTTGATTTGGGTAACACTTACTGATACCTTCTCCTGTACACTCTCCCATCTGGTAGCAGAGCAGCTTTTTAATCAGCCCCCTCAGAATAGCAACATACATAGAAGGATGTTGAAATACTGCAGGCATTTCAGAGATGAGTTTCAGAAATGATCAAAGATAGGAAAAAGTATCTCCCAGTGAGAGATTCAAGAAAAGTTCAAATTTGTCCACTTTAAAAGTGTTTAAGTACTGTCACTTCCCAAGATAGGAGAAGGAAGTTAAGAATTGGTACAGAATCAAAAATATAGATATAGTTCAGTCCAAGATAGCAGAGTTGGGTTAATGTGCAATATAAGATGGAAGAAGCTAAAACTGAACAGACTAGGAAGTCTTCCCAAATNAAATAGAAAGAAGTGGAAAGTTTTCCCAAAAATTTTTTTTTTTTTTTTTTTTTTTTTTTTTTTTTTTTTTTTTTTTTTTTTCCCAAGAACTGCCCTGCCTGTCTCTGGCTCAAAACAGCTTCCTCTGGTGGGTGGAACAGTCCAGCAGCTGGCAGCATCATTACAATTTTTGTGTCAGAAGTGTATGCCACAGTCCACCTAAAGTGAGAATTCTCTTCAGGATGTAAGATTTTCCTGTGGCATCTGGAAGATCACCACCTGCAATTGCAGTCATTGGAACACTGATGATAAACCAGCTGTTGTGACAGTAATCCACACTGCCATCATGAAGGAGCAGCCCACAGTGCTGCAATGCATCTGGAAAGACCACATAGTCATCTGGGCTGCTGGTGAGATTCATGTATTTAATACACTGATTTTCCTCATGGAAAGGATATTTCTCTGTTGTTTGATAGAGTTACACAGAAGTCTAGTTACAGTACGACTGGTTTGTCACTCTTAATAGAGAAAGACAGTTTGTTTTCCTTTCTAGGCTTTAAATCCCTTTAAAAATTATTTTGTTAGAAGAGAGGAATGGCTGGCCATGGCCCTAGGCTGACCAACAGTGAAATCTGTACTGACAGGCAAATGAGAAATATGAGGCTGAGTCTGACAGATCCATTTAACCTATTCTGGGTGAGCAAGACATAGAGAAGAAAGAGAGACAGAGCTGCTGGAAGTTTGAACGGCAGATATCCTTCCTATGAAACTCTGTGACTGGTGGAGGAAGCTCACTTTGCCTTACCGTGTTGAACCTTGACTCCATGCTACAGACTGCACCAGGTAATCCCTGGTAATTCCTTAAAGGGAATCACCATGGACATTGAGTGTTCAGGGCATTACCCAGAATAAAAATAGCTACATGTCCTCTCCGAGATTTATGGCCCTCACTACTGAGTGTCTCCTCCTTTGCCTGTCTTTTCCCCTGTCCCATGCCCTAGTGCTACCTTGCAGAGCACCTGGTAGAGCAAGGAGAAGTGATAGCAGTGGTCAGAGTGCTCCTGGTGGCCTTTCCAGCATATGTCCCACACAGAAACACTTAGGCTGCATTCTCCTGTCCAATAGAACAGAAAAGGTATTGAAACCACTGTTAGAATGGTGTATTTCTGGTTGCAGAGGTGGCAATAAAACACCTGCCATTGCACCAAACAGGGGTGTCTTATGTTCAGCTCTTTTCAAAAGGGTTTTGAGACAACATTGGTCTCTATTCCAGCGCAGAAGTCCTTGAACTCATTCCATTACTTACAAAGCCATCAGGCTCTCTAATGTGTCCTCTTCCACCAGACATACACTTGTTGGATTGACTCACCCTGGTTTGAAGAGCCTGCGACAAAAACATGATGCAGGCCTACCATGCTTTCCTGAAGCTGAAAGTGCTCTCAAGGGCCAGGCAGCCTCCTCCCAAGACTACCAGGTCAATGTAGATGGGTTTGCAGCCTCTTTGATGTCTGCTGCCAGCTAACAGGAATTGGCAGTTACTTGAAACCCATCAAGGAAGGACAGATATGCACTGTGCTACCCTTTCTGGAATCTCCTCCTTTCAGGAGTTTCTACATGCAGATGTAGAATTGAGCTCCTTCACTCATTGCTACAGAATAATGCTGCCCCAACTTAAATGGCAATGAATGCAAAATAGTTTTGATTTAGTTACCAAAAGCTGCACACTCCACGACTTAAGACTAAATGTGGTAGAACATAAAGACTGGCTAAAAAAATTACCACTAAAATAAATGCCTACTGTACAATTTGTCAATGCATCTTTACTGCAAAATACAATGAAGTTGACCCTCTTTGGGTTCTTGTCTATGAGGAAAGAGCCTTAAGCAGAAGTCTTGGGTGAAGAAGAGTAACATGCCAGTGTAACAGAGGTTTGAGGGTTTCACAGAAGAACACAAGATGTGGGTTAATTGACCTGTATCTTTTGAAAGGAGATATGAAACTATAGTTTTTGTATGTGGTCTGTGGCAACAAATTACCTGCATGCAACCAGTTCCCATATGGTAAATGATGTGAGAACAAGAACTGAAAGTATGGTGTATGCATCTGTGTGCATGAATATATATAAATAATAATAATAATAATAATAATAATTTAGTATATTTTTATAAATACAATGCAGCTCCAGAGCTTCAAGCTTCTGCTGAACTGAGCAGGAGAATACTGAGCTGTATTTCTTGCAAGTCACAGAATAAGCCAATAACTAAAAGTCTGACATTCATCACAAGGGAGTGAACTGAGCTAAGAAGGTACTCATGCACTGTGGACTCTGGTATAGTTCAGTTTTGAAAAGCAGTATAAAAGATTCTCTTCATCACATCAGGTATCAGAAGACAGTGAGTTAATGGTTCAAAAAAGACACAAGTAGGGGCATAAACTTTTCTCAAGCTCTCTAAAAAATCCCAAACAGTTAAAGATAAGGAGAAAAAATGTTTTACACTATAGCAGTAGTGTATCTGAAGAAAAATATATTTTCTGAGAAAGCTCCTTTTAAGTCATTGCCATTCCCTGACTTTCACAAACACTTCATGCAACAAAAACAGTCTCACCCATGCTACAGCTAGAGAATTGAGATTTTTTTAGGGCAGATGAGCCTTGAAATGTATTTCAGCTTGGTTACCTGTCACACTCATGTTTTTGTCTCTGATGTTGACTGCAACCATTGCCCCAGTCCCTGGATGCTGGTAGATTTTCAGTGCAGTTCATTAGTTTAACTCGCTAGTCAAAGAGGTAAAGTCCACCACTTCTGGAGCAGCGGCCATTCAAGCAGAACACCACATGACCACCTAAACTGATCTCTATAACTTCTGCCCCCAAATCCCAGACAGTGACTTTTGCACAAATGTCTAATTCCATCAAGAAAGACTGAAAATATTTACTACAACAGCTAATGTGAGAAATAAATGCATCTGAAAGGAAACCTTTGAATGTTTAATTATTTTTTTCACTAGCCTTTTCCCAAAACTGCTCTTCTCCAAATTAATTTGAATCTGGATGCTTTTAGCTTCTCTTCCAGTCACTGGATCTTGTTATGATATTGTCTTCTGCAGGGTTAGAGTCATCTACAATTGGCAATCTCCTTAAGTGCCTGTAATTATGAATACTACAGGATACATCAGACTACAATTTTCTCACCAGCCAGTTGTTTGTTTTTGTTTTTTTCCAGACCACAGAAGATTCTTTTGTTTTCTGGCTAAAACCTCACTTAAACACTAGTGTCATTTATGAGGCTGTGATCCTCTGGTAGCAATCTCACTCAAGTTGCAGAGGACTGTCCCATGCTCAGTCCAAACAGAAGAGCCATGTTAACACATGCTTGTGACATGAGTTGGAGCCTGAATATTGTGTAGGGAGGATCAGTTGATTCTGGGCTGATGATCTCCTTGCCCTCTTAATAAAGCCATCATCTCTGAATACTGTTTCCCTTGTCTCTGGCTCACTGTGATGCAAGCCAGAGAATTACAGCACATGAATCAAAGGACACAGAGAGAGTTGCTCCTGTAGCTGAGGGGCTACAGCCACCAGGCAGGCAATGTAAGTCCCTCTGCCTCCTGGGGACAGCATGTGAGGAGCTCTGTACTGTTAGCATGGCACGGGGGCAATAATCTTCCCTGCTCCCTTTGCAAATCCTTTGCTGGCTGACCTGTGATTACTGGTGATTGTGGGTGGAGTTGTGTGAAGTCACACAGAAGAGCTTAAAGCTCCTCTAAGACATTTTGTTTAACAGGGGATGGTCTGTGGACCATCACTATGACTGTTCTCTGCCACTGAGTAGATTTTCTAAAATCTATCCACCCTTATCAAAGTTCTGGGGAAACTATCTGACCCAGCCAGCAATAGCGCACTATGAATGAATTAAAAGTCACTACCAGGGAGCACCTGCAAACTGAAAACTGGATATTTAGTGCCATCTTTTTCCACTTTACACAACAGATATAAAAAAAATCAATTACCTTTTGGCAAAAGCCAATGAAAAGTATTAAAATCTAATCTATACAAGATTAGTATAGAACAGGACTGTGCAATCTACAACTGAATCATTTCAAGTGACAATTACCACTTGACAGGGTTTAAAACTTTTGCATCAAATTAATGCACTCTGTATAGCCAACTTGATTGTTTGTCATCATGTCTCACTGTTGTAAAATATCTCTTTTGAAATGTTACTAACACGAAATGTTCTATTCAAAGAATCATCTTTTTATTAGCAAGATGATCTTGAATTTAAGTAAAGCTGTGGAAGAGTTAGGTACAATCAGTCATATTAACTAACCACTCTATTCACCAAGAAATTGTTCACTGCATGAAGAACAGCCAAGTAATTTTGAGCTCATAGAAGAGCCTATCTAAATTTAACTGCTGCATCATGTTAATGAGAGATAAAATGCCCTGCATCCCCAAACAGATGGTGCTAGCCCACATTAATAAACTCACTGGAGAACTTAATATGCTTAGATTTAGATAGGTTATTCCACTGGATGACGCAGTCCATGACGCATCCTGAAGCAATGTATCTGTATTTGGCAGCTCTTTATCATCTTACTTGGTTCTCCTGGCTACACCGTCTGCTGTCCCTCTGTTCCGTCCTGCCTCTGGGCTATCCTGACTTGCAGACATACAGCTGCAGCCCTTGTGGCTCTTACTTATGGAAGCCAAAAGCACTCACTGTGGCACAGCCATATTTTGCATTTTCACATGATCCCTGGATTTTACTGACCCCATGGAAGATCTATGCATCCATCAGTATTTGGAGAGCAGTTAGTGTATCCCTGCTCGCCCCAGCAACATCCACACAAACACACACACTTCTTTCCCCAGCAGGGTATGAGGAGTATACAGGTATGAAAGACACGGAAGCCTGTTTCTGCCTTGCCCTGTTCCACCTGAGGGCTGCAGCTGTCAGGGAGCTGGCAGGGGCAGCGGCATGAGCTGGGCATAAGGCTGCTGGCACCACTCTGACTTCCACATGGGCTTATTTTGGCTTCAGGCTGTGATTCTGCCTCCCTAAAATCCAAGACCACAGATTGCATCTGGACATTTTTGCCCAGGGATCTTTTGGCAGGTCATCCTATTTGCACTTCCAAGAGCATAAAATGTTTGTATATTATGCTTTGCATACTTAGCCAGTGTTATTAGCTTACACTAAACAAATATTTAAAATATATTAAGTATCATACTATTTCAGAAAAATCAAACTGAGAATTCATGTGATTGGAAAACAGTATTGGATGCAATTGGATCACGGTATTAATGTCACAAAGGCTGCTTCTGGTGATATCATTTATATGAATTTGATTCATCTCTCCAGCAATCTCTGTGACTGTTTGTTATGTGAATAATGAACAAAGCTTCTTAAAATAAATCTTTGGATACTGTTTTCCTCCTCTTCTGAATAATGTCAATGTAGCACTCCTTAAATAAACGTTGCCTAACACAGAACCTCCGTAAATAAGTACAATAACTTAGAAATGAGAAATCATAAGAAGTGGGTGGAAGAGAATAAGTGCAAACTACAGTTCAAATGTGTTGGAATTCAAAAGGTATTTTCATAAGTTATCGCAATATTTGCACAAAGACATAAGTGGAGTATTCAGAAAGCTTTAGATGTTCTTATCTACTTCATATAATGTGATCTGGAGGACAGGAAGTATTTACTCAGTGTCCTAACTTGCAGAAATTATCATGACAGTAATGGAGCTTTACCTGCTATATACTTGGGCATGGGATTTACATGGGACCAGAGAAATACTCCTTCTTTTGAGCATAAGTACATCTGTAGAATTTGGTAAGCACATACAGTCTACTTGCAAACCACAGATGTACCTGAGAAGGCACAGATAAGAAGGATTTCATTCCCTACCTTCCATGATTATCCTGCGTCAGGGGCATATTGTTTCATTTCCTGAGGATTGCACTTTCCTGACAGAACTAGAAATATAAAATATTTTTGGTCAAGACATTCAGAGAGAGTAGAGGGAGAAGGTGTATGAACATGAGAAAGAAATGAACACATATATGCAGGGCTACAGTCATAGTGAAGTACTGAAAATATTTGCTACTTTACTTTGTACTTAGTTCCCTTTATCTGTGCTCTGTTTTCAACTTGCTACGCCTTGTGTGTAGCTATTTACAAGGATGTGGTTTTCCAAGTAGGAACTGAGAGAAGCTCAGTCTAGATCTAAACCATTCCTAAGAACCAAATATTTTTAGATGTTTCTGAGATATTATCAGAACTAGTATGGACTTCTTTTACTGTGTTTCAGTTTAAGAAAAATAAGAGAGAAATAAAATACATGGAACAAACTGGGATACTATTGATCAATTGATCAATATGAGGCAGATATCAAATTGTACAGCAATTTGTTCCGCAGTCTTATATCAGCCTTTGAATGAGGTGAGCAAGGCTCCTGCTGACCAAAATTTCTTTTCCTCCATGGGGAATGGATGAAATCAGCACACACTGCACCTTACATTCACCCACTCTCATAAAGCTGGGTATTTCCAGTAGCATGCAGGGGCAGGGTTTGTGCACCAAGTGTGGAAATTTCAGCACCTGGCAGAGTCTGTGACACCTAAAACATCAGCCTGCTCCTGCCCCACTACTGAGAGGCCATCATCAGGGGGGAACTAAAGAGTTTCTATGCAATGCTGAAGCCAAGGTCATGTGTGAACTATAATACCGTGAATCCTGAGGTGAAACATAGGTATCAAGAGAACAATTATTTCTTGAAAATTCTGAATTACATTATGCTGTCCAAACTAATAATTTCTGAATGAAGAGGCTCTCTTTTTTTTTTTTTTAAATACCAAAGCAAGAAACTGCTCTTCTTCCCATAGATGTGCCACTAACTCCAGCCATTCCTTTCCTGTTCAAGAAACTCAGATGGATTCTGTGTTTCTTCACAAATCAGAAGAAAAATGTTAGTGCATTTTCATTGCAAAAATTTGTACTACTTCTAGTAATCCAACATGAACTTTTTTGCCTTTTCCCTTCACAAAATACTTTCTTTTTTCAAATATTTTTAAATCCTTTCCTAGTTTAAACACAGAATAGATTTATGATGAAAGCCATAATGGAAAAAATAAGAAAGAAAAAGAAAAAAAAAACCCTACAGAACATGTGAAACCAACTGTAGAAAAATTGTTTTAAGGATGGAAGGGTACCAGAATCATGCTTCAATAGGTATCAGCTGATTCTACCAAATGGCCATCAATGTCAAGGGCCATCATAAAAATCAAAGCAAGGACTTTTCCTAGGCAAGATATTTTTTTTTTTTTTTTTTAATTTTTGAAATAAAGTTCAGGGCTGAGGTCAATATATTTGCTTTTTATGAACACTTATTTGATTTATTTTTGAGAAACCCACTTCAGTTTAGCTGTTAAATATTGAATACTCCTTTTCCTACTTCAAGGCTCACAGAAGCAGATTTCATAATATTTGTAAGCTTTTTATGCATGAGTCCTCTTATTTATACAACTCCCTATAAATCATATAAATGAATGACCAAAAGGACCAATTATAGCTTTTTCAGAGTAGAATGGCTCTTAGATGGTTGTGCAGCCTCGTTTTAATGGTTTCAGATTCCACAGTTTCCCTGAGGAGATTATTTGAGAGCTTACTGAAATTTATTCCCATGACAATCAGCTCCAACATTTCCTTTTCCAATTGAATCACAATACACTTGCATCCAATATAATGTATCACACATTTTCTCCTCTTGTGATGCAAGGTAGATTCCATAAATCCTGCAATAAATTCGTCATCTCTCCTTACGTCCCTATAAGTCCATATTATGAGTTATGTAGCACATGCCAGCCTTAAAAGCAACATCAATGATGCCTCTTTAGTGATTTGCACAAAAAAAGTAGCAATCAAACCCCAATACTACAGACAAACTTTACTCAAGCTCCAAATTAATTCACAAAAATGTTCCATATTTTTTAAATAATTCTATGGTTCTGTGTATTGTACGTATAAAACACTGCCCCTTTTTTATGCATGTCTACAGAGTCTTAACCCCATCCTCCTAGGGTCATATAATAAAATTCCAGGAGCAAGTTTTTCTTTTCATGTGTCTCTGGAAGGATTCAAATAAATTTTCCAGTTTACTACAAAATAAGCAGTACTGTTGTGTGTGGCTGACTCTGCCCTGCCATGTAGGCTGGGTCCCTTTGCCCTTCTCTTCATCAAATGCCAGACTGGTTTGCTTTCAGATTCCTAGCCTGCCTTTCCCATTCAAGTCCTGCCATGAGATTGCCTCTGTTCCAGGGCTCACGCTCACTTCCTTCACGGCGCAAATTTTATTACACCAGAAACAGGGCTTACATTCATCTTCTACAATTTCAGATTAAAGGGACTACAGAGATAGGGAAACACATTCCTGCAAGTCTAAGACTGCTAGGCTGTAAATATTTTATCGGTCTTCAGTTATACTGATCACAGCAGAATTTTGAACAAACGAGAACCAGAAACCAGGAAAGCACCCCTTAACATCCTAGTAGTTCATGTATGTACATAGAGCCTCTAAAACAAGCTAGGAGATGATTATCAAATTACAATTCGTGGAATAGTACCCCTACTGAACTACAAAGTGCCCTGGAAACTCTGCCAGGTGTTAATGTGCTAATTAGAAAATAATTGACTAAACCCATGAAAGTAGTAATACAGTTAGAATACTGCTCATTCACTCAGTAATACAGAACAAGTGCTCTAATAGTGAAAGTTTAAGAGCCAAAGGACCAGGCAGGTGTCAAATACTTCGTTAGGTTTTATAACTGAGGAAGACACTACAAATACCAAATGCTCTGGTACAAGTAAGACTAATAATAAAAAAATCATTTTTGAAAGCTGGCTTTAGAAAACCAATGAAACATAACCAGCAGAAATAAAGAATCCTGATAACATCTCACAGCTGAACCTGTTCCAATACCCTCACTGCACCTTGTGTCCTACACCTACCAGATGGGGAAGGAGGGTGTGTGCTGGAGCCTTCTGATGGGCCATGTGCTGGGTAGGCAGCCATCTCCTCCTTGCTGACCTGCAGGACAGCTTTTACAAGGTCAGGAGCCTGGAAGATCCCTGAGGGGGGCTGCAATGAATTCCTCCCTGACTACGTGGCATGTGGGCCCTGTTAGAGAGACACTCTCCTTCATTCTGCAAAAAGATCTGTCATTCATTACTGAAATCAGCCCCGTATGGCTGAACTAGCAACTGGCTTGAAGTCACTGGAGAGGGGAAAAAGGTGACGGCAGCCAAATTGTTTGGAATGCAGCTGAAATACTTCAGAGAGTTTAAGGTTAAAAGGTATCATTGGATCACACACTCTGACCACAGGCCAGTAAGTCTTACTACCAGCCCCAAATTGAACTAAGGAGCTTCTCTGTGATTAACATCATCATATTTGCATTACATTATCTCAGCTCCTGACCACTGATTCTTCTTTCATGTTCTTTTTTACCATTTTAAAACGCTTCACCACAGCGAATCTTGCAGATCTTTTTGACAAATTGATAATGTGTTCAGAATGTATCATTATAAGAGACTACAAGTAGTACTACCACTGCTCCAATACTACAATGTTCTGGCAGGTCCTTCCTGCACCACTTGATCTTTAATGTCAAGAGCCACACGCCTTGCTCTACTATCAGTTCCCATTAGTACACACTGCAATGCTGGCTGTACATCCAACAGCCAGACTGGACACATTGCACCTCAGCCGTAACAGTTTGCTTGAGATGATTTCTAGACAACTTTTTCTAAGACATAAGCTCTCATTCCAGAGACATGGCTTGTATTCCTGGAAAATTTGGCAGTAAATTTGGCCAGCATATTTGGCTGTTTGAAAGTGTTGACTTTACTAAGCGGTCCAGATGACGTCGCAGTTGCTCTCACAGTAGTTTACTAAGTCACCATTTAGCACATGTATGGATTTTATTAGCACTGAGTTTATTTTGCATCTCTGGTAAATATCTTGAAAATGCTGAGCCTGTAGAAACTTGCACACCTCAAAACCATGAAGACTAGCCTCTGAAAACTTTACTGATCTTTCAGAAGTCAAAAATTATTTCTCCATTTAACATATTCACTGTTCAACAGGGTTAGCCATTAGAAGTACATATGGTATTAACCAAAGGACTCAGAGACCATTTTGCAGTTCTAAGCCTACTAGATTAAAACCAGAAACCATGATGTTTCTTTAGTTACTTTTATCAATTTACCTGTGTTACTGAATAAGGCTATCAGAATTGTTTTATAAGTCGAGGTGATTGACATTAAGAATATCTTATTTCTTTATCAAACCATTTTCGTAGCTTTTTCTACTGTTTTGCCTGTGGTTTATGTTAAAACAGACAAGAACAGTACAGGTCGTCCAGCTCGGATTTTTGAAAATGGACAGAACATGATTTCCTTTGCTTCTTAATAACTTACTTTCCATTCAAAGATTTATGAAACCCCAAACTTAGCTACTTCCTCAGCCAACTCTGTCAAGATCCCCACGGTACAAATTAGCCAGACTTCATTAAAAACTGTCTAGGTTTGCTTGGAACAGAGCTTTCCCCACGGACCTCACCGACTCCAGCCACGTGATGCCAGCACAACACCTGGCTTCTCCCAGGTACGCCGGCGATGCTCATCCAGCACCACCGACGCGCGCTCCCTTACAGCTGCGGCACCTCAGACCCAACTCCAGCCCGGAGCGACTCCCTTCGCCCCTTCTCGATCCCCTTTTTCTCTAAATCCCCCTCCGCTGCCGCACGCCCAGCGGAACCCGCGTTCGGGGGTTTCGAGCGAGGAGCCAGCACCTGCGCGGCGGTGCGGGCAGGCCCCCAGGGCCGCCGCCGCCGCATCCCCGCTCCT
>VWYO01012060.1:1208282-1279883 GCA_013400275.1 Rhadina sibilatrix | reverse complement strand
AATGGGGGGCGGGGGGGCAGCCCTGCGGAGCCGCTCTTTTTCAGCGTCCAGTTAAGGTCGGTATTAACCTGGATCGAGACATCCCAGTGCAGCCGAAGTTTTACCCCCGGCTAAATATTCCCTGCGGCGTAATTTAGGTATTGTGCAGGTAGCGGTAAGACTACGGGAAGCGGTATTAGAATGCAGATTTGCAGTTGCGGGGCTTTTTATTTCATTGTTTGGTTTTAGGGTCCCGTCCCCCGCCCCACCCCGTGCCTCTGTCTCGCTTCGCACAGTGAGCAGTAAGTGGTTGGGTATTCAGAGGGCATGGCCCTTGTCTTAGGCTTTCGGTAAGATCTGGGTCACTTGCTGGAGGAAGACATACTGTCAGAGGCCCACCTAACGAGGGGCTGGCCATTTCTGCCGCTTCCATCGCTGTAATACTTCAGCTTTATTAAGCTGTTGTTTTGGGAGCCTTCAGTACCTGTTAACTTTGGAAATTATGATTGACTGATATTGGACCTCTTGGGTCAGGGCGCTTTAGATCCAGCTTTGATTTGCATTTGAGTGAAGTTCGTTGTTGCACTGCCCTGTTGCTGCCCAGATGCTTAGCACAAGGTATGGACGTCCTGACTTAAAAAAAAATCAGAATATGCCTCATGTTACGTATCGGGCAGCCCAGGAATTTACAGTACACTCCACCAGAAAATGTTTTCACTTTTTATTGAGTTTCCCAGTATGTATTCAGTGGTTGCTCATAAATTGTTGCTTAAGCTGAAAAAAGGAGAAAAGGTTTGTGTCATTTGCTTCATTTAGTTTATATCTAAAGCTTTCTCAATAAATTGCATAGTTGTAAAAATTTCATTTCCGTGTGTTGTACTTTGTTCCTGAAGTTGTGGTTAATGTGCAATTAATGAGGTAGAAGTCTTTCAGGGAACAGAGAGAAGCAAAGATAGCACATGTTCGTTCATATCCATTCATATGGACTAGGATTGTCTCCAGTTATAACAACTAATGTTGCTTTCTACTTGGTTATTTATAAGAAATTTTAAAATTACTGCTGGGAGAGCAGCCTCTGTTTTACTAGTTTTTGTAGTATTGAGTCTCACAGGAGCTACTAGCATTGCTGATCTGATGTTAGTCCTGACAGACCTTGAGGTGCTTCGTCAGGGAACCGACTGGTTGTAGAACACACCTGCTTTCTGTGTGGGCTGCCCTGCTCGTAGGTATGAGATGTGAGCTTTGCCAGTGGGTTTCGGGGATTTGTTGTTTTCAGTGAAGATGAGGAGATGTGTTTAAACTGCTGTAGTTTGTCACAGTGCACAGGCCAAAGGAAAACAGCTCCTCACCACAGAGAGTGTCTCAGACTTGCTTTTTAAGTGAGCAGTCTTCCACTGGCATGAGGCAGCACAGAGTTCTTTAACCTAACCTCTCTTCAGTCTTGCTGTTGCAGTTTTATGCAGGAAAAAGCCCATAAGCTGGCATACAGAACTGTGGTAGATTTTTTCTTTGCCTTAGTCATGCTTTTCCAGCCTCTTCACCGATTAAAAGTTGTGCTTGAGACGGAAGCTGTTAAAGTCGAGCTGTGGGACTGCTCCACTTAAGAAATGCCCCCCAGGTGAATTGCAGAAGTGTGCGTTCCCTTCTGTCCAGCCGTGGAGAGGTCGGTGTGAACTATTGCAGCTGAACTCACTTCCTGCTCAGCTGTAGGCATGTGTTGTGTCACAGGCTTTTCTGACTGTCCTGTGAATCTAACGGAGGTTTCTGGGATTGCACAGGCTATCGAGGAAGGTTAGGAATGTAGGTACAAGAAGTAGGGAAGCCAGGGGACTGGGAGACAAAGACTCCTTTGTCCCGTGGTCTGGTGTCTGTTGCTAGATAGCCCCATTATCTTCGCTACAACCTCGTCCTGCACTCTGCAAGAGGTTAGATTAGCTTTTTTGTTCATTAAAGCAGCTCAAAGTAGATGTTTTTTAGTGTGTTCCAGCCTGAGACTGTGGGAGTGAAAGGAAGGTAGAAAAAGTGAGAGGGCAGAACAACAACAAAAAGAAATTCTTTTGACTTTCAAGGAACTGTTCACGTAAACTTTCATTGACTTTATAAAAACTGGAAGATTGCAAGAGCGTAAAAGCAGTAAGACTGTTTCAGAACTGAGTCTCTTCAGTAGGAATGATGGCTGTTTCACTCTGATCTGAGGGTGACAGTAGGAGTCATTCTTGAAGCTACCTGTTTTATTTCAGTACTATAATAAGAAGATTCTTTCTGGGGGAAAGACAGACATGATTTTATTAACCATGAATTTTGTTCATACTAACATCTTCTGGGGTCTTGTCATGTAAGTCCAAGCTCTTGATTCTTGTTACCACTGCAGAACAGGCAGAAGCATTACTGCAGCTGTTACTAAGCATCTGTAGCTTTTTCCCCTGCTTCTTCAAAACACAATACAATGCCATTTTCCTTTGTTCCAATGTTCCTCGCCCTTTTATTCCACCAGTGCTGGTGTTCATTTGGTGCCTTGTTGAGCTGATTTGGCTCATTAAACCAGCATATCATTGTGGTTTTGTGTTCTGATTATTTTCTTTTGCTGAGATGGCTGTGTTTTTTCTTACTAATGAGCTATATTGGCTCACTGCTAGCTCACAAAAGTGCTAGAGCTGACTCAAGGGGAGGATTGAGGAGAGAGTAAACAGGACCACTCTTTCACAGCAGTGATCTGTTAGATTGGCTTAGCTGCACAGGAAAATTTCTCCTCCTGTATTTATCTCCATGAATGTGTACATTGGGGAACTTGCAAAGTGGGAAAAGTGGGTAGTGAGGGAATTGCTGAGGGGTGAATTACTAGCTCCTTCACTGCTGTCTTTGGTGAGTTGAGCTATAGGGATGATAATAGTGAGGAAGTGTAAGTGTGAGGTAAGATGTAATTTCTATCTGTTATGTCTAAAAGAAAAATCAAAACCTCTACCATATCAAATACTATTTAGTTTCTGAGTATTGTAACTGCTACTTTTGTAACAATTGGTGGAAATTTTGTTGGGAAGGAACTGCTTTTAGTGATGTTTCTTACCATGTTGGTAATTTCCAAGTTGAATTTTTTCACCTTCTCTGTACGTGAGAGCTATGATAGTGGTTTTCAAGACAGGAAACAGACCTAGAAAAGTACAAACAAGGGTACTCTGTGATTCTCTTGCTCAGTGCTTAGATACATAGGGCCGGATATTTTGGAGAACTTGAAACTTGAGTTCATATTTTATACCTTCATTGTGAGGTCATACTTAAATCTGAATGCAGTCTCTCTAAACAAGAGGAACATATGATACCTGTTCAGTTTAAGTGACTTGCCTTACATCACATTTAAGCCCTTCTGATGGAAGAATGGAGATCAGTTTCCCAGGGTAGCCTTCCATTACAAGCTGTCTGTAAGTCTTTCTTAGTATACGCTGCACCTTCTCAAAAACTAAGTTGGGTGCTGCAGCCAATGTTAAATAAGCTGTAGTCAGCCCTCTCTTGAGATTTCTTTGGTCATGAGCTGAATCCCTCAAAGTACAACTCTGAGTGGACCTTTAGGGGTTTTTAAAAGTATCTCGAGATGTTTACGTATTACTTATTGTCAAACAGAATTTGAAATTTTAATGGAGACATGTCTCTATGAGCATCCCAAATATGTAGGAATGTGGTCAGCAGAATAGTGTCCATATAAGGTCACAGCCAGAGTGTATGTCTCCTGTATTCTGGTCTCTGACAGTGGCCAGTGGGCACAGGATCTTCTTTTATCTACCTCACACTGACATGGTTGCTGTACATAGGTTTTATGGGATAATGTATCCCTGGGAAGATGTCTGAATGTAGATATGGAATGAACTACTTTTCAAATGTTAGCACCTTTCTTGATTCCTAACCTTCTTCAGGAGGTAGACATACTTTTCTCTCCTGCCAAATTTTTTGTGTGAACAGTTACTGAACTACTGCCTGCTAAAAAGAGGCTGGTGTCACAGCCAGACCTTGTAGATTTGGTGTATTTGCTTCTTGCTGGCCATTACCATCCCTGCTGTCTCTGGAAGACCAAGAGGCCTTTTCTGCACATTTATGCCATCTTTTATGGCATTAGGGTGTAATTTCTGCTTTCATTCTGTGACGTGGCACTAAAATGATCTTTGGTACAAAGAATTGGTACAGAAAGTCAAGGGATGAAATACCTCACTACCAGTCACCTGCCATTCAGCTTTGCCCTGGAGTAGGAGAAGACTTGGAGGAGTGGAGGGAAGGAGGAGGTGTGAATCCCAAAGATCTGTGTCCTCACCTGCATTTTGTTTCTCTTATTTCTTAGTGCCTGGTCCTTTTCATTTTACAGGCTTATGAGGCAGCTGCTCTCATCTCCAGAATACTCCTCTATTTGCTGCCAGACGTGGTGGTCTTGTCTGTGGGTGCAGAGTTGTGTGAGTTGGTGTAACTTTGATGCTCGTCTGACCATTGTAATGTGTGAAGTTTTACTGGTTCATCTGGGAAACTAGCCTATCTAAGAAAAAAAAATTCCTTTTTCTGTCAGTTCTGCAAACTAAGGCAGATTCTCTGTAGGGAGTGGAATCCTGTTCTGGAGAGCAAGATCGTTGTTGTTACAAGATGATGGTGCCAGTCTGAACCATCCCTGTAAAATCTGATTGCAATGGGCTGGGACCTTAGGGCTTGAAAGTGGTATCTTGGGCTTTTCTCCTGCTGTGTGTTCCCTGCACCTACCCTAGATTTACAGATTTGTGCACCTACAGAGTGAGTTGGTTGTTGAGCTGTTTTGGGAAGTGAGAGGAAGTGGAAAGTGAGCTGCATGGTGACTAGATCTGCATCAGGGAGGAGAAGAATATGAATTAATCTTTCCACAGCAGCCTGGAGATGCATCAGATTAAGCACAACATGAGACAGAACCTTATGCCTCGTTACTCATCCTTGCCCAGCTATTGTGATATTGAAAAGATTGCTTTTTTTTTAGCCTTATCTGGCATATCTGGAATTGAATGGTATTCTGCTGTTTCTACCATTAGATATTGTAAAGTTAAGAAATGGTATCAGTTTCTAAGAATCACTGACCTTTTCAGTCTGAAATTGTGTTGGAATAATGCTTCTTTTTATTATTATTATTTTGCAGATTGCCTTCATGACCTTGACTCTGTTTCCTATCCGACTCTTTTTCGCTGCTTTTATGATGTTGCTGGCCTGGCCTTTTGCGTTCATTGCTTCAATGGGATCTGACGAGCAAGAGCTTGAAAAGCCCCTCTCCTGGTGGCGAAAGTAAGTCACTGATGTGGCAGAATACTAAGAGAATCGTTATATAGTTCAGCAGTGTGAAATAGAGGAGATAGGAAACAACTTTTATCTGTCTCAGAGATCTACTTTTCTCTTCAAAAGAAAAATATAAAAATTATTAAATACTTTCCTTAGGTGGGAAACTAGAAATGCCTCAACTCTCCGATTTGCCAGGTGATCCAAGAATTACTCTCGTAATCTCTGGCTTCTTATCTTTATTGAGGATGTAGTGTGAAGCTTTGTTGTGGCATCTTCAATTGCATTTATTCCTGGAATGTCAACTTCTGGTTATAAAGATTGACTCTATGGAATGTGCCCAGATTTCATAGTCTCAGTTGTTGTGTTAAACTACTTCACTGCATTGTTTTCTACCCTGTGATGAACTGACAAAACTTGTGTTGATTCCCTAAGGGCTTACCCCATACTTGGATGCTTACTAAAAGTTTGTGGTTGCTTTGATATTGCAATGCTGATTAAGGTAGAATGTAAGACAGTGTCCTCCCATCCATGAAAACTGCTATTTGAGGAGCAGGAAAGGAGAGGTGTATCGCCTCTTCTATAGACCACTTTAAAATCAGGAGCTGGCACTAGCATGAAGGAAGCTGATTGTGTTTTGCATCACAGGAGGGAAGAGGTTGAGAACCACAGGGGCATGTCACTTTACATTTCTTTTGGAGCTATATCAATACAATAACTAATTACCCTGCTCTCCAGCCTCCCAATCCCTTTTAGGTGTTACATTTTATGGTGTTTGATTTTTGTACTCTGTTCAAAATTTCTCTCTTCATGACTATCAGACAGTTTAAAAAGACGAACAAACAAAACCCCACAAAAAAACAAAAACAAAACAAAAAAAAACCCAAACAACCTTCCCCATCCCACAAAAAAAACCCCAAAAAATCCACAAGAAACAAAAATCCAAATCACTTTAGGAGAAGATGAGGAAAGGGAAAGAAGTACAATACTTCCAGAGCTCTTATATGTATCCTGTAGGCCTTCCTGTATTTGAGCATCTCTGCCCTACATTTGTCCCCTATGTTTTTTGGATAAACTTGAAACCAAGAACCAGGGTAAGTGAATTCTGGCAATATCCTAATAGTGTGTTTCAGGACTCAATTTATTAGAGCTTTTTAGGTGTTACTAGAAGACCTTATTAGGCATTGTGTAAAAGAAACTTAACAGTCATAGTCTGAATTAAAATTAATGATGAACGAAATGCTAATCTTGGGGGCTAGAATGAATTGCTCTTCAGGTATAAAATGAAGTTGAACAGCATCTTACCTTGAAAGTGGTTTTAAATCATCCGAGAAAGAGGAGAACAAAGTGTGTGCACTGTTCAGGTCTGTTTTAAGCATCGTTATCTTATCTGAACTTTCGTCATGCATGTAATTCTTCATTTCATTATTTTAAGGTGTTCGTGTGGCAACATAACTGTTCTCCCAACTCGTTACAGGATAGTGGATATTTTGCTGAAGGCAATAATGAGGATGATGTGGCTTGCTGGTGGATTCCACTGGATAAACGTAAAAGGCAGGCGGGCATTGCCGGCAGAAGCAGCAATATTAACGGTGGCTCCCCATTCTTCCTACTTTGATGCCATTCCAGTAACTATGACCTTCGCCTCCATTGTGATGAAAGCAGAAAGCAAAGATATTCCTGTTTGGGGAAGTAAGTTGGTAGATGCTTCATTTTTCAAGAACAATTTAAAAAGATTGCGTAGGAAGTTTACTGGGGTGTGTATGAGAAGGACTGAAGCAGAATGGAAATTTTGCTATAATACATGGTGAGAATTTTTTTTTTTACTGGTCTACTCTGAAAGTCAATAGAAAAAAAACAATTGGGGCAGGAGGGGGAGGGGAATGATCTTTTTCCACTTTCTCCAAAGCTGGATCCCTGTATGAAGTCAAAACAATCCTACAGAACTCATGGTTTAATTTGCAATGAACTTGTAACATTTTAAGACCTGCCAGATGGAAAAGCAAATTAGGATGGGGCGATGGAAGCAAAGACTGAGGCTAGGGAGAAAGTCTACTGAGACGTGGTGCGAGCTGGGTTGCCCTCCCAGAAATGTGTTTTAGGAATGTGGTCTGCTCTGAATGCTGCCCTGCCTTGAGGGAGTGCTGCTAATCCCTCACACATCAGTAAGTTTGTTTCAGGCAGAGTGTGAGAGATGAGCACAAGAGCAGATAGTTGTGCACTTGGGTTAAGTCATGAGAAGAGCAGATGCTTGAGTCAGTAGTGCTTGAATACTGTCTTGGTATTATTCATGTAAGTTCTCTCAAATGTTTGAGAGACACCTGTGATTTTTAGTGCAGTTGTGACAGGTGAAAAATTGTGTAAGTTTTTAAGTCTGTACACAAAGTCTGTGTGGAAGCATTTTGGAGAAACCCTCCATGTTGTGTCTAGCGACCAGCAAAGTTCAAAGAATATCCCTGTCTGTCATTGTGTAGATTTTTATGGGTAGTATAAAAGTGACAAGATTTTACTTCGGCCGCGGGTAGGACTCTTAAATGTAAAAGTCTAAAGAAAAGCTTTGTGTTCCTTTGCAACTAAGTGGAATCAGGCTGTTGGTGCTGACGTCCTTCTAAAATTTAATTAGACGATGTGTTTTTAAGGTCATATTCAAAAACAGAAACTGAGACATGGCCCCAAAGGGTGAGTGGTTAGATATGGAAGTTTCATTTAATGAATCTTGTCATATAACGTTATACCTGTATGAGGTAAAATTCAGACCACATCTGTAGTTTTATCTTAATTTCGTTGAATATCTTAATAATGATGTTTAGAAACTTGTGGCAGTGAAAAATCTATGTAAAGATGAATAGATACTTTGAACAAAAAGAAGAAGGGTGCAGGCAAGCATATGTTTTTGAAAACAAGTATATGCAAACAAGCATAGTGTGAAAACAAAAAGAAATTGAGCTCCCTTGCTCAGTACTGAAAGAAGATACTGTTGTGAGACAGTGTGTTGGCAGTCCTGTACAGCACAGGTGTATCCAGGCCAGCTTGGGTCTTAGGAGCAGTGCAGATGTAGAAGCAGGGGCTGATACATCTTCTTTCTCAGGTGACTCAGTTGACTGTTTAGTAATTACTGGCTCAGCAAAATAAAAGTAGTCAGTGTGGAACTCCTTTTGACTTGAAGGTGGTCTGTCTGGAGGCCCCAAATTAAATGAGGCAACTCCAGTCTGTGTTGTGCTGCTGCAATGTGATGAAGTGGCAGAATGGCATTTGACAATGCTATAATGGCCACTGAAGTATCCCACGTAGTAGGTTCAGTGGGAACCAGGAGATTCTGTAGGGATATGGAGGTTGTAGTTCCCCTGAATGTAACACAAATAATGCTTCTCGAGTAGATCAAACTGTTTTCTCAATGTCTAATTTAATTTTGAGATTACTTTTACATGATTCCATTGAAAGTCTAGACTCCCTACAATACATTTTAATAATTATTCACTTCATTTAATTCATATGTGAGTAAAACCAGTTAAAGAAAAAGAGAACATGTAGTGATTTGATGTAATATTACTGGAATGTACAGTACAATCAAATAAATGAATGTTTTGTCTTGCATTTGCTTTATGCACTATAGCCACAAAAGTTATGTAGTCACTTGTGAAGGGTTCACAAAAATGCCACAGAAGTGAGACATACCAAAGGTAGGAACTGGGACTGAGAGTTCAAAAACCATTTTTGTTTTCAGGGGTGGACTTTTATATGAGCAGCATAATTACAGCAGTTTGCATTAATTAAGTAAACGGACCTTAATAGAGTGGTAGTAATCACTGTAGATTAGTTTTGCTTAAAAATTAGTGAGAACTTTCCAATAAAACTGTGATTTATTTATCTCTTTTACTGCTTTGAGGGAAGTTTTCTGTGAAGCAGATAGTGCTGGCTATCCTCTCCTGTGATCTTATATTTTAATCCCAATGTTATTTACGCCTCTCTACATGCACACACATAAAAATTGCATTTCATGTTATTGGACCACTGATATTTCTCTTGTGCTTATGTGATGATGTGCTCATGTTTTTATTGGATTGCCTGGAGAGTTTTCAACACTCTAAACATTCATCCAGAATTTATCCCAGAGAGGTCAGAATTGTGTTATGTCTTATTCAGTTTTGTAAGTCTTGCAAACTTGGTGTACCATCTTCAGTAAGGTTTTGGAGCCAGTCACTGATAATCGTAACCTTGTTATCCTTGGGTCTTGTTAATGGTTATTCTGAATCTTCAGGTTATTTAACTCATTTAACTAACTATTTGAGCACACCTAAACACATAAAAAATGAAGTGGAAATTTAAAGGTAATTTCAAAGGATGAGGACTTTGGTTGAATAATACATCCTCATCCAATATATTCAAGTATAATATAAATAAATTGGCTTTTTGATATAATGACAGTGTTTATTGACACATTGTACATTGTATACCAGAGGGATCAGGTGCTTTAGCAGACACAAAATGATCTGATTGCTAAATGGTTACTAAGATTGATTCTGCAAGTACTTTAATAGATTTCTGGAACTGCTGCTTATATTATTGTACCCTTAGTTTGCCAGTCATGGAATATTAAGCTTCTGATTCACTTGAAAGTCCAGATGATTAAAAGCTTGTTCTTTATGGGATTGGAAGTACTCCACAACTATGCTTGTGTATGAGGGTTTTATTGCTGTCTAACTTGAAGGCAGCTCTCCTGGTTTGCAAAGTCCAATTTCAGAAGCAGACTTATGTCTTGTGACTCTTACAGATATCTTCATCCTTTTTAGGAAAACAAAACCAGATTTAAAAATGCTCTTTGGTTCTGGGAGAAGAGTTATGACCTCTTCAGTCAGTGGTCAGTAGTGAAGAAAATTATCCATTTGGCACACACAGAAGGTTAACAAACTCTGGGGAGGAACTACTTGCCCAAATATAAACGGTATTTC
This sequence comes from Rhadina sibilatrix, assembly GCA_013400275.1. Classification (NCBI taxonomy): domain Eukaryota; kingdom Metazoa; phylum Chordata; class Aves; order Passeriformes; family Phylloscopidae; genus Rhadina; species Rhadina sibilatrix. The sequence goes on along the minus strand of VWYO01012060.1, from coordinate 1,269,687 downwards.
AATGATCATTAANAAGAGTTATGACCTCTTCAGTCAGTGGTCAGTAGTGAAGAAAATTATCCATTTGGCACACACAGAAGGTTAACAAACTCTGGGGAGGAACTACTTGCCCAAATATAAACAGTATTTCAATGATCATTAAAAAAAAAAGTCAGTATCTGGAAAGTAGAGAATGCCAAACAGATGGAATATGTCGTGATGCTGAAGGAAGATGTATGTTTCTGCACAATGACTTCCCAGGGCTTTGGTAGATTGGAGATGTGAACTTTGCTGGACCACTTAAATCTTACAGTTGGAAAATGACATGTAGGAATCTATTACACCTTACATGGTCTGAAGAAGTCAGATCAATTTTGACATGTAGGAATCTATTACACCTTACATGGTCTGAAGAAGTCAGATCAATTTATCAGTACAGATCCTTAAACTTTCCTGTTTTGTCTGCTGAATCCCGCTTCAAGTCAGGAGAGGGTTTGTGCATAAGTTCTGGATAGTTACAATTCACTGTCTTATTTTTGGCTGTTTGAAGCACCCTGGATAAAAGTAGTTTTTCATTGCTGAAATGATTAGTCCTACTGCAGAAATGCTTCAGTAAGAAGAAGAAGGGATTTATCAGTAAATATGAACTGATGGGGACTTTGGACCACTTCTATGATTTGAACATTTTCAGTGTCTGAACTTTTAGAAGTTAAATGTAAGTGAAAAGTAATTTTAAACTCTAGGCAACTTCTCAACAAATCTAACACCACTCTCTGAAAAGGAGAGACAACTGGTACCTGTGAAATGTATAGGATATGTTACCTTAAGTTTATAAAGGAGAAGGAGGTAATTTGTGTTTGGCAGAACACAGCAGACCTACAGAGAAAGGGAGAATCATACAATATTATTAAACCACCAATTCTGTTGTAGATGGTTTTTCCACATCTAGTAAACTCGTGAATTTTGTTCAAGCTCATTTTTTGGAAGTGCATTATAGCCTCTCTCAAGCATCATGACTAAAAGATGAGAATAAGTAATTCAGGGGAAAGTATTTATGCTTGGGTAGCTGGGAGGGTTTTCATCTCAAAACTTAAAAGGTGCCAAATTATCCACCAGCTCTCTTGTGCAACCTAATCATTCAGTCCTGCATCCCAAGTGCCCCCCACCCCTTCCAAAGCACACAAGGAAGAGAGTAGTGGTAGACCTGTAGTTCTTCTCTGAGAATCTCGCATTTAAGCACTACTGAGATTTACTAAACTCCTTCTGGAAAAAAAAACTGTTCTAAGGTGAAGGCATTACAGATTTCTTCTTTTATACACTGTGAATGAGGGGCTTAAACACTGAGCTCATCAGGATGAACGCCAACATGCTATGCTATGTTGACATTGTGGCCTGCTTTGAGTACACACTTGAGCTCCCCATTTCTGAGGAGCATCTTGAAGTTGTTGCCAAGCTTATCCATTTCATCTTCTCCTTTAAAGCCCTTGATTTCAAAATTCAATGTTTCCTTCAGACTGTGGGCAACCAGGTGGTCATGCAAGATTTCAGTCTGACCAAAGCTCTCTCAGAGAGACTTAAAATACTTGCATTGTCACCTGTGCATTATAGGTGTGTGTTTATCATTTGGCTTGGAGTCCTGGAAAATTCTGTAAAAACTACTTCTCATTTAAACTGATGCTTAAACCACCATCACTAGTTAATATCATTTATTGAAGTTATATACAAACTGCAGTATATAGGAAACCTGCTGCTGCCTGCCTTAAATACTTTTTAGATTGGCAGCAGAAAGCTAAAATATAAAACCATGTCCTCATACAGGTGTTGTAAGTGTGAGAGCAAACAGCAATCTCTGAGATAAAAAAATAGTCTTTGTCCCTCAAGAAGTCCTGAAAGGAAATAGGTGACATTTTGAAAGACCATCCCAAATACCACAGAATTCACTTCTGTTAAAGCTAAAGAGAACACCGATTACTTACTTACAGTACCCACTACTGACCTTTCCTTATCCTGTAGGCTGCATTGTTTCCTGCCTTTCTCTTTGGAAGTTAATACTGCTTCTGTCCCTTGAATACCTGGCATACCTTCAGTCAGGTGGTCCATCTGCTAAGCATTTAGTCAGACTTGGTGAAGTTGATCTTGACGTACTTTTATCTTCAGTGATTGATTCAGGCTTGAGTCAAATAAGTATATATATTATATATGTGTGTATATATATATATAATAAGAGACTAACTCCAGCTTTACAAATCTCTTATAGAGTATCATGACTGTAATAACACTTCTTCTGTAAGAACAATGTAACTCCAAGTCCAAAAAAATCCTAGTTAAGTTAAATTAAGGTTTGTGCACTGATGCAACTTTGTGTATTTGGTGTGTGCGTGCTCTTGTTTTTTCCATTTTTAAGGTCTCTGTTCCATGTATAGAGGAAGTAATTGTAATCTAGAACCTTAATAGTTTTCTTCCTCTATAACTTTAAGAAGATTTTTGACCCTCTTGCAGATTTCTTTCCTTTTTTTCTCTACAGAAGAGAGCAATTTTTGTATTAGATGTTACTTCATTAGAAAAGCTGGGAGTTCAGAGCCTTGTGAGCATATACAATTTGAGTCAGGCAACTCTTGAAAAGTAAGCCCAAGATAGTGCTTTTCAATCTTTATCTTTCATGGGTTTTGTACCCCTAAATGCACAATGTGCAACATGGTGACTACTATTAGAAAAATAATTGTATTTTTTCCATACAAAAAAAAAAAAAAGCTGTGGAACAAATACTGTATGTGGATATCCCGCTGCAGGCTATTTGTACAGCTTACCAGCATGTTAAAGGCAAGCAGAGCCAGTTGTGGTGCCTGTGTAGGATTCCCTTAGAGCGTCAGGGGAATGTAGTGATGGGGTTTTGTGTTGTTTGGGAGAGAGATCAAGCGAAAGCCTCAGCTTCAGCATTCTCTACTTTTGCAGCTGTCACTTTGTTGCTGATTCTACAGTGGTGAAAATGTAACTGCCCACTCAAAAATGTGTGTATGGATGCATTTTAGAAGAGTTGTATGCAGTGTCACATTGCTGTTCCATAGCTTTTTGTGTTCTCTGGTGCCTTGTAGAACCAGTGGTGGTTGCCAGTATAAATGGTTTGCTACAATACTTTCTGCTGTTGTGTGTTATACAGCACTTTGTGTCTTGAAACAAGGTTTCATCACACAAACTTGCCTGCAAAGAGAGAGGGGAAAAAATTTTTTCATTACTGTTGTCCTAAGAAGTTTAAAGACACCAACCGTATGTGTTCAGCTTATCAGGGAAAAAAATGAGTTTTGCTTATGTGTTGAGCTGGTGCTTCAATTGATCGTATGGGAGTTACGATTCTGAAATCAGTTGGAGCTGCCAGCCTGCTATTAATTAAAGCAATACTGAGTTTTTGGAGGCTCTCTTTAAAAAGGCTGGTTTGAGCATCTTTCAGTTGGTTAGACTATCTGTGGCTTTCTGGCTGCCGTGAGAGGCAAAGCTTTTAATGATTTATTGGCAGCACTATTTAAATTGCAGGCACCTGCCTAAGAAGGTAGAATACAGCATGTCAACTGTCCCTGTATGATCTGAAATTGGGAATGAGAGTGACTAGATGAAATAGAACTGACACTGCTAGAGAAAAAGCTGGAATAATGACACTCACAAGATGAATTTTGTGAACTGTTGGATTGTCTGTCATTGCCCACTGGATTTGATAATTCAAATGGTGGTTTTAATGGAGTGAGAGGAGATGGGCAAGCACATTTTTCAGAAACTCTGAAGACTTGAGCTGTGGTAACTCTCTGGTTACAGCCAGTCTTGAACAGTTAAATTACTGATCAGAGAAGGATATGATTATGTTCTGTTTATTGAACATGTTGCAGAGTTCTACTTGTTTGCTTTAGTTGCTCAGTATGCCAGCTGTCTGGAGCATTTTATGCATTCACTTCTGGCCTGACTTTGCCCTAGTCCTGCCTATTCCTTGCCTCTCACACTACCTTAGGTACTGTCTCCCTGTGTTTCAGCTTGACTTCTGACCACAGTCTCAACTTGTCTGCTTATTTGGTATATTTCTCCGCTTCTCTATACAGACCTTTGGCCCTGCTCCTGACTTTCTTGCACAGATCAACTTGGTACAGCCTTTCAATTTTCAGATTTGTGTGTTTACTGAGCATGAAAATATGTAGTGAGAGTAAAGGTCTGTGTAGCCTTATGCTCTGTTTTCAGAAGTGGTTAAGAAAAGACCACAGAGTTCCCTTGGTCTGTATTTTCAGCTTTTTGCTGATGACTGAGACTTTCAAAATCACTTAAATTGTTGGACTTAACCACTAAGGCCCTGGTAGCTGGTGTCTCACGGGATCTTCAGTTGCTGTTTAATATTAAAACAAGAATTCTGTCAGCTTTTTAGTCTAATATCTAAGGAAGTAAGGATTAGTATAACCACCCTAATAGGCTAATTCAACAGGCAGGACAAATCCATAAGAAGCTAAGATTTCATTTGCCTCTCTCTTTCAGCATACCATACTAATTTTTCTCTGCATGGGGGTCATTTGTAAGATAACTCAGCTTGTATTCTTCTGGAGCTTAGTAACATTACAATAGCTTGTTTTAGGAAAGGTTGTAAGAGTGAAGTTCCCAGGTTTGCCCTACTTGCCTGTACAGTTTTCAGATACAGATGACATCAGTGTAGTCTCATGTTTTCTATCACACTGCCCCAAGAAAAATCTGTCTGCTTTGTCTGTTTGCTTAATTTCATGCACTCTAGATAAGACCCTGCTTGCAGCATGGCCTCAGAAAAGAGCCTGGGAGTTCTGGAATTCTTATTCATTCCGTGGCCTGAAGTAACCTAAATTCTGTCATTTGGGCCTAATGTAAAAGAGATTTCCAAGTGAGGACCGGAGATGTTGGATCTTTTACTTTCCTTTACTTTATAATGTTTTTGCTATGAAATAGTAATCTGCAACAGTGAGGCAAACTCAAGAGTAGGATCACTAAGAAGGAAATAATTATGATACCAAGTATGGTTTCCCTTGTTATTTTTATTGCTTGTTCTGTTTTTGTGGGTTTTTTTCCTCCTATTCTTTGTATGTTATTCTTGTGGTTTGTTTGGGAGCTTTTTTGTTTGTTTTTACCTTGCCTTGGCAGTAGCCCCAGCTGGCCAAAGATGATCTCTGCTCCCCTGACAAGCATTGTTCTATAGATATTGTCTAAGAGCAGGCATATAGGAAAAAGTACAAGAGTAAGGCAACTTTTCTGATACCCTGTCTCCTGAGCTGTGGCAACTTGTGGGATACAAGTAATATTTCAGAGGCTGGCTAAATGTTTGGGAACTTGCTCTTAGTTTCTCAGAACCTTCAGAACTGAAGGATTTTGGTGAGCTGGTGGTTACACTTCCAGTGGGATAACACCATAACCAGCAGGTTTTGCTGAGTACAGGGCTGTAATTCCTTACATTGTTGGGTTTTTTTCACACTTTAAGAATTGGCTGATCCATTAATGTAGCAAATCTACCCTTGACAGAAGCAGATTACGCGGTGTCAGTGAACTCCTCTCACAGTGGCTGGAGAATTGAAAACTGTATTTGGGGCAAGTAGAATAGCTAATGTTTTAGTGAATCTTGAACCTTCAATAAGATTACATGATACAAAAATTATTAAAAGCTTTTTGAACACAACCTGCTTAAATAAAGGCATGAAGCACTCTATTTGAAGGTGCTTCTCTTGTAGTGCTTTTGGACACTGCAGAAGAGTTGTATGGGCTTATTATTTTGAAAGTTTTCTTTGGTGTCCTTGTGACAGACATGCATGGAGAATATCTTGTGGATTGATTTCTGATTTTTGGTCATGTTCATTTTGTGTCTGGCTATGTACAAGAGGTTTCCCACTGAGCCAGGAAGAGGATGTCTGAGCTATAATTCATCTGGTATGAGGAACAGGCAAACAAGTGACAACTGAGAAAATGAACATGCTTCTGTTGACACTGATTCTTCACAAAAAATAACATCAGTGTATAACATCTTTGGTGGTATACCTTTAGTGGAGCTGAGGTCATAGAAGACAAAAGCTCTGAAGACAGAGACAGGTTGACTGACAGGATGTCTTTTATTAGCATTTACATAACAGGGAGATTCCTGCTGCTTTGCTGGGTTAGGAGTGGCTATAAATATTGTGATTTTTGTGGAAGGAGGAAATGGCCTATTACAGCCACAGCTGCATTGTTGCAGAAAACTGCATAATATGTACCATCATGTTTTACATTATCTGTGTTGTATGTATTGATCTGTTAAAAATTGAAATCGTTCAAAATGCCAATTTGTGAAAACTGTTTTCCTCGCAGAAACTTACGAAAGTATTTCAACAAAACTACAATAATTCAGCTGAGTATTTGATTTTGCAGTGTAATATAGTAAAGTAGTTGTGTTCTTCTATACAAAAACTATTGTCCAGAAGACTAATGGGGGAAGGGGATCTTTTTCAAACAAAGGGAAAATAAAGGCTGGTCCTTGTTTTTGTTTTTCCTCCTATTCAGCTCTGATCAAATATATCCGACCAGTATTTGTATCTCGGGCAGACCAGGATTCTCGCAGGAAAACTGTTGAAGAGATAAAGAGGCGTGCCCAGTCTGGTGGTAAATGGCCACAGGTACTGTATTCTGCTACTCTGTAAGAGATGGTATTTGGTATTTCCAAGCTTTGGATATGCAGTTTACTTTTTTTATTGGGGGTGGGTTTAGATGGTCTGGGGTGGTGTGTGTATGAAATTTCCCCCACTGCCTCTTCCTAGAAGATAAAATCTAAGATTCTCATCTGTCTCTCACGACATTGTGTTTCAAAGGAAACTGGGTAGTTACATGGATAGACAGCTCTTAAGTCTGTCCACTAAATGGACAGACCACAGCAGGTGAGAAAGTCCTCACAGAAGGAATAAAAATGAAGTGCTCAGCAGAATACTTGGGGGAATACTGTGTGTTCTTACCCTTCACAAGATTTTGGCACTGCCATTGTTGGAGATAATGATACTGAACAAGGCAGCCCAAAAATTTTGGATGTTCCAATAACCACCTCTGTTAAGACACGTGATAAAAGCATGGATAAAATAAGTGACTCAAGTTTTTTTTTTTTCTGCATCTAAAATATGGCTATTTATAATGCCATATTATAAATATTCCTTTTCTTGAAAGAGAGTGATGGGAAAGAAAGGATAACTATTTAAGATACCAGATTCCTAGAAGCATGTGATTATTTTGCAAATTGTATTTTTTTGAGATTAGAGTACTGTATGTTTTTATGGAATTATTGCTGCTAACAGTGGGTATGCCTCTGCATACTGGACTGCAGAAACATTATAAACATCTGTAAACAGTGTGACAGGTAATATGTAGCTTTTGCGTCATGACTTTCATCATTAGATTTCAAAGCAAGCTAGGACAGAGTGGGCAATAAAACTAATAATGTTAATTTTAGTCCATTACTGTTTTCCCTTATGATATGGATTTGAGGGAGGGGCGTTGTTTTTGTACAGTCTACTCTCTTCTGCCGAATTGGTTCAACTTAAGCATTTTTTTCTTGTTTATTTTTTAGAATTCTGTTCAGGTATTTTCAGTCTCTGTCATTTGGGCATCTGTACACGTGCCAAGTAATAGCAAAGAGAAAATAACTGTCTTTTCATAGCCTATAAGCAGGTAACCTGGGAGCAGGAATTTTGTTCTGGAACAAAACAGACTGTGATGCTTTTGCCAGCACCAAAGTCTTTGGTGAAAATACTCATACTTGAAGTGTTTCTGGTCACTGTCAGTGTTTGAGTAAATAGAATTGTTATTGGAGGGCAAGAAAGAGGCAAAATCACAGATAAATAAAAATATTTTTCCTGTTAAGATAGAACTTTGACATCTTTAACACCTTTTTTCCCTCTTTATTCTAACGGAACTGTTTTTTCCTGAGAACATTTTTGCTGTAATCAGTTAATAACAGCTTTGAAAAGATGTGTTTATAACTAAGTTCACATTGAAATAGTTCTTAAAAGTCAACTTGTTTTTTTTTACGTCAAGATAATGATATTCCCAGAGGGCACTTGCACAAACCGATCCTGTCTAATTACATTCAAACCTGGTAGGTATTATGCTCATTTTTCTGTTCTCTACAGAATGTCCTTGTATCTTCATTTTCTGAAATACCACTTGCATTTTAATTTGCTTGCTGTTACAGAAGTTGAGTTAAAAACCTTGCAGTAGGGTGAAATTGGAATACAAATTTTCTGATGCTACAGGAAGATTGTAATTCTAGCGTTGAACAAAACAGTTTCAATAATTCAGATTTTTTTTTTTTCTTGGCTTCTGAGATGCATATGAGCTGGAGGAGCAATGTTTCTTCCTGGGTTTAAGTTTGTGGTTGTGTCTTTTTGCCTTTTTTTTTTTTTTTCTTTCCCCCTCCATTCCCTAATTTGGTTCTGTCATGCAGCATTTAGATACTTGCTGCTACCTTAAGCTTTATAGTGTATTTTTTACCTAATATCCATGTTCTAAGCTCCTTTCAGTAGTATCACCCTTCTAGTTTATCAGACTAGTAGAGGGAGTAACACTGAACATTGCTGCAGCTGTAAACTGCATTTCCAGTAGGTAGAAATGCCAGTACTGCAGTAAACCACCAAACTTCAATGTAAACTTGCCTTTTATCATGTAGGCAGGGACATGGTCAATGAAGAAGCTTCAGTGAGCAAGGCAGTTGTGAATGTGTTTTTTGACTTCCTAGTTTTCTGCCTCGTTTCTGGTCTTACTGTGTGTCTTATATTTTGTTTGGCTTGCAATTTAAATAACACTCCTAGAATATTATGCAGTGAGTCAGCTTTGTGCTTCCTTGCACTGATTCATTTGGCTGAAGGAATCTCAGACTTTTCTCTCAGCTCTTACCTTTTTAGATGAATGGATTGTGATTAGGGAAACATCCACTTCTGTAGCTCTTTGCACTCCTTCTCACTCCACCTGAATCCCGACCATGCTTTGAAAGCTAGCCTGAATCCCTGATTTCCTGCCCTCCCTCTGTGCCATAGACATTCCAGGCACCATATATTTCATCCTTACATTCTCACTCTGTCTTGGTCTACTCTGGTCTTGTACATGCTGTCTGCCTCTTAACTGTCTCACTTTTCCTACTGAAACCTGCTTCTGTATCCATCCAGCCTTCCAGAAATCTTTTGCCTCAAAATTCCTCACTTATATCAGATTCCTTTAGGCCTCTATTCAGGTTAGTTCTATCTGGATGCCCTTCCCCATTCTACTAACCTGGCCTACACTCCTTGCTCTTAGTACACATTTTCTTTGTTTTGTGTTTAAATGGTAGTGTTGTCATCTGCCACTCAGCTTTTGTCAACTTTGGATTATTTCAAAAATTGCTTAGACTGTTCTTTGAGACTGAGCAGAAGGTACCCCTCCAAATCTCTTTAAGGATTCTGTACAGACCACCTTCATTTAAAGATGTTTATATTCCATAAGCAATTATTCCTTTTATGTCTCAACAGTTATTTTGTAAAGCAGATGTTATGCTAGGAATACAGTGTACTTCAATTATTTGATTCTTAATTTTAATTGGAATATTAGGGAGACCTTAGTAAATTGTCAAGAATAACATGCTTTGAGTGAAACTTAATTTCTTCTTGAGAGAAAGAGATGTTAAGAGAAGTCTTGAACGAGTTAGTTATCATGCGTACCCACTCTTTGTATTAGAAACCAAGAAAATGCTTAGCAAATGACATGGAACTTGTGCTGCTTATTTATCAGAACTGTAATTTTCACATGAAGTGAAGCAATAATAACTCTAGTTCAATATAGCTCTAGTTCAATTTATAACTACTAGTTTTCCCATAGCTACAGAATAGAAGTGACATTCTGTTATTTCAGACATGATAAATTGCCAGTAAATTGTTGTTGTTCAGATAAAAGTAGAAAGCTTCTTTTACATAAGAGCCTAAGATCTTCACCAAAAATATTGTTGACCACAGGGAATAAATTAACTTAACCATCTTATGAATGCTCTTTTTTTTATTCATTTATTGAGCTGAATTTGGTACTACGATTTGACTTATATTAATGACGATATATGTAAGTGGTAGATGATAATTTAGATAATGTAAGTAAACATTTTTAGTAACCTATCTGCTGAAAATGTGGATATACAGTGTCATTCTCCAGTGCTTGCTTGTTTGATTACTTTTGAGACTACTTTCAGACACTGTTTTTTCACCATCAACTACTTCCTGTCAGTCCATTAGCTGTATAATTTTGTTCTTGCTGCAGTAAATTTCTTCTCTACCAAAATGCACTATAAATTAATTATGTATCATATGTGCCTTCTAGGAGCATTTATTCCTGGGGTTCCTGTACAGCCTGTGGTTTTACGTTATCCAAACAAACTGGTAAGTTCAGCTTGCAGTGTTTTTGGAAATTCAGGGCATTTTCCTTGAAGTGCCTTGGCCCCTGTGTAACCTTTTCGGTTTAAAAATTCAAAAATCATTACTAAGTTATTGTTAGTTAAGTACTTATTCCTTAAGCCTCAAGCAGTGTAGGGAGTCTTAACTGAGACAGTTTAAATGTTTCTGCTCTGAAAGTTGTTCAGGTTGTTACAAGAAGTACTCTACAAATGATGAGACAAGTGGCGAGGTATGTCCAGGATCTGTGTTCCTAAGTGCTCCCTGTTCCTGCAATGTGTGCTGGAGAGTTTTCTTAATGTCAGCTATTGCTGGAGGATGTTTCTGCATCTCCTGCCTTTGGGGATGTTAGTCACAAATTACTGTGACTGGCTGAATGGTATATGATAATGTGTTGGGGACTTCTGCACCTTTATAAAGTGTCATCTTGTCTGTTTCACATTCACCATGCCCTTAGCTAAGTAATTTGATAATTTGAACTAGTCCTGCAGTGTAAATTATATTCAGATAAAATGCAAATTGTAGTGTTTATTTACAATATGTGAAGTTTCTTTTGCAGCTCACTGGGGCTATTTCCATGTCCAGTCTGTCCCCTTCTGAAGTAGAAGTTACTTAAGGGAGGGTGTGAAGTGTGTCAGAAGTAAAATAAGGACCACCTGGTCTCTCTGCATGTCTCATCAGAAGATCTCTGACTAGCCCATTAACAGCCCCTTATTCTAAGGGAGGATTTTGTTTCCTCTTGGTACTTGAGTAGCTTAGAAATATTTCTATCCACTGTTCTTTCTGTCATTTACAGGTTGATATAAAACATACGCTTGATTAAAAAAAGAAAAAGATCCAAGCAAAGTTAATATACACAGACCATTTGCTCTTGGCTGAGATAAGGTGTAATGGCAATCAAATAGTTTGCAGTAACAAACTCAAAAATTATCTTTGCAGATGCTGTGACAAGAATAGCAGCCTGATATGCTTACATAGTATCAAGTGCATTGTAGCAGGCTGCCTGGGACTTTGCATTACATAATTGTTATATTTTCAGGAAGAAAGATTCTTTTCTAAAAATAGTTTGAAGTTTTGATGGCACTGCCATTTAAAATGGCAAATATGCTCATGACTTATGTCATACTTAATATGCCTTGTAACTTTTTGTTAATGTTAAGCCCATAGTAATATAAAGCTATCAAATGTTATTTCGTAAAGGTCTTCAAAATCCAGGTGCATACTGAAATGTCATTATTGCCTTTAGTACATAATATGCAATGTTTGTAAACCAATAGTAAACATTCCTAACACGTTATTAACAGAAATTTGTGAGCTTTTAATTTTGAAGTAAAACAATATAATGTAAATGAAAATTATCCTAATTTTTATGTTACTGCAAAAATGTCATAAAAGAAATTGTAACTAGTTATATAGATATCCATTGTGAGCTGGCATGAGTTTGCGTATGGGACTTTACATTTTCCTACTACTTTTAATTGCCATAAAACACTTAATTTTCAGTGCCTTAGTGAATCATTTAACCTCCTATGATCTAATTCCTAGAGACCTTCCAAAGGTCTAAGTGTTAATGACAGGGGTGATAATTGCTACTACTGGTTTTGTTTTTACATGGGCTTGGGGGTTGCAGAAGAGTTGCATCAGAGTTAGAAGGAGGAGAGGCAGAAGGAGTATGATGTGGTACATGAAGATGAGGTTTATTTTGGTTGTGATATGGAGTTAGATTATTTTGTTGCAGTTATTGAGCTATTCTTATCTCAACCTACAAGGCAAGCTCACCTTTCCTTCCTAATTCTGCTCACCCTGAGGGAGGAGGAGTGAGCAAGCAAGCAGCTACCTGGTACTTGGTTGCCAGCCGGGGTTAAACCACAACACATGTAAGAACAGAGTAGGGAATGAATGTTGGTTTTCATACACTGAGATACCATTTTTAGCAAACTTTAAATACCTCTGGCTTTCTATTTGTTGTCTGGTGTGACTGATGCATATTATAATTTTAGGTTTAGAAAGGAACTTAAGATCTTTGCTTAGCCAGTGAACTCCAGATATACATTGTGTGCAGTCACCCCACTGTGTTTTGCTTGAAGTGCCTGCTCTGATCTACGTTCAGAGCTTTGAGTTCCACAGTATAGATGAGAACATTCTTGGGTTTGAGTGCACCTGGCTGTTTTGAGAGGCTTTTTGAGATCACAGCCTGGGGTGAATGTAGTAGGTGTCTGCGCTGCACTCAGGCGTGTTTATTTTATTGCAGTCTATTGAAGAGCTAGGGAAAGCACTACTGTTCTGCAGTGGGCTGACACAGGGCAAAAGTGAAGAGGCAAATTCAGGCTTTTTCTGGCAAACAAATCCAGTTCTGGTTGCTGTGAACTCTCTGCTTTATATTTTTTAAAGTTAGAGTTGCTCCCTGAATAACAGTTACCTTGGAGCTTGTGACTATTTGTATTAGATGACATCTCAGTGTCAGTGCTTTTTAGTAGTGATGTTTTAGTATGTTGCTCTTGTTGATGCATGAGCAGAAAAAAATTTTAAGGTTTAAAATGATGTTTAGACTTGATATTAAAAATTTGCTACTGGTTATCTAGATTGATAGTATTTTAGATATTGGATGCCTGAGAGCTACAATCTATATTCTAACTAGAATAAATGCTCTAATGTCTTCACCCATAGGTTCTCTACTGCAACTCTTTTTACAATTTTTTACTTATTTTCTTTGTTTCTTCATTTGAATTTTCTGTCAGAGTGCTGTTACTTAAGAAATTTTGAAAATACATAAACTATATGCCATTTTAAATATCACAGAACCATTTAAAATGTATTTCATGTCCAAATGTTTTCCACAAGTAACTGTGCTATTTGATTAGAGGTTTAGCAGCAGCTCTTACACAGTTTTGGTATATCAGGGTTAACTGAACCAGTAAAAACACAGCCAATCTCCTATTTGAAGGTTGGTATACAGTTGTGGTATCTTGTGGCAAATACAAACTCTGTTGAAGATGGCTCTTCTCCCTGTTTCCTCCTGTGCTGAGGGGAAATAACAGAGGGGATAACACTCAAGGTCAGGTTTGATGGAGCTCTAGCCAACAGGATGTAGTTGAAGATGTCCCTGCTCATTGCAGGGGAGTTGGAATGGCCTTAAATGGTCCCTTCCAGCCAAGCTGTTGTATCATTTTATGTTCTTCCACGCAGTTTAAAGTATTCATTACTTAGATACAGTCGTTTCAAAGTGTACTCAGAATGCTGTCAAAGAGAATGTTGTCCAGAAGCCTAAGCTGGTAGCTGTGATAAGTATAAAAGGTAACTTAGTTACATAAGGGAAAATCCCACTTCCCTTTGCCTGCTTGTTGTTTTTATCATAAAGATACTGGTTATGCTGGTGGGAGTCTTCTATAACATGGATCTGCCTCTTGCAGATCAGAATCCTGTTTTCCCCTAGATAGCATTTCTGGCCATTATTGCCTGATGCAGCCTCAAGTTTTGAGGAGAAAAAGCATTCCTGTCTACTATGACATTCACATTGGGAATTTCATGCAGGATTGTTAATAGATAACGTGGCTTACTTGAGTTTGACTTACCAGCTAGCCAGTGTGAGGCTGGATTCTGAAAATATTTAGGCACTGTTCAATGATCCAGACACTTCTGTGGAGATCACGTTTTTTATCTCCCTCTGTGCTATTGCAATTTAGAATTCTGAGCTGGGTTGTGCAGGGCTTGGTGTTCTATAAGGCAGATCTAGATAGTTATCAGCTATCTACACTGGTTTCTCATGGTTTGTAAAGCAAGCTCCTTGTGGGAAAAAAGACAAACCCCATAATGTGTTTGTTTGCAGTGTTATCAGAGACATCAAAATAGCCAGAAACAGTGTAACAGTGTAAGCTATCCACATTATAGTTCTAAAACCCCATCTCACTACATGGAGATGGGTTTTTTTAATGCAGATAAATTGATTGCCACAGATAAACTCATCCTTTATTGTATTTTGTTTAATTGAAAATAGTTGTTAAATATCAAGTTTAAAAATTTTAATGGCTCTTTATGACATATTAACCTTACTCTCCAAGGTGTTGTTCTATCATACATCATGTTTTTCACCTCTTATGGATGGGTTTGCTTTCTTTTATTTTTACTTTTGGTAGCCTTTGCTCTAAATGGTAATTAAAACTTGAGTTTAACTTGGTTTTTCATGGTCATGGTGCATGTGATTATCTGAAATCTCTAGAATGGGTTTGGATGGTAGGATAGAAGTGAACTGGAACTTCTTCAGTCGGTGGAAAAAAAATCTTTCTGATCAGGTTTTTCAGAAACATGAATTTAATGAGTCCTGTTGTCTTTACACTTATGACTTGAACTCTTTTTCCCAGTTAGAACAGAACTAATTTCCAGGTTTTTAGATTCTTTCTTGTACACTTAAATCACATCTCCGAGTAGTGCAGTTTTCTTCCTGTGCTGTTTCTTAGTCTTAGTTAAAAATGGAATGACTTTTACTGTCATATTGCTACCTGTTACATATTCCTTTTCAGGTCTCTGTTCCATTTTTGCTCTTTGCATCTTGTTCACTTCTTGTACTAAGATGTCCCCTCTCTTAGTGTTTCACACAGTGTTCATTTCGGCCATATAGCTGTATAAAAGATGGGCTAGTTCCTAACAGGTTTAAGAACTTTTGCAAAGAGAGCATAGAAGTTTCCATGAAAACTTCTTAATCATATATTGTCAGTTATGCTGTGTGCAATGTAAAAAGTTGAAAGCACAGTAATTAATTGCAGATGTCATACTTCTTTTCTTAGGACACAATCACATGGACATGGCAAGGGCCAGGAGCGTAAGTGGCTAATGTTTTATTGCTTTTTTCATAGTTTTCCTCTGATAGCTTTTATTTATGTGACTTATATGCATATATAGTCAACCAGTTGCTGGTTATTTATTACTCTTTGGGATTAGTTTATCTTTTATCTGTTATTCTCTAATTATACTAGTAGTCTTTAAGAGGAATTCAGGTGTAAACAATGTACTTCTGCAGCTATGATTCTGTTGGTATGCAGAATGAATTTTAGGGGTTTATTTCCAATTTTTTTTTTCTGCAAAGTGCCTGGAGTAAAACAACTTGCTTCTGCTCTAAATATTCTATTGCCTGCAAACTAACCTGTTATCTTGGTGTATAAAATCTAGGGCTATTGTTTGAAATTGGTCTACTCTTATGTAAACAGTCAACCCACTCAAAGAATTTGGCGATACTGTTTCCATTATCTTCTCTGAATATAATATCGAGCTTTTTTTAAAAACAAAATGTTATTCTAGAGGTTCGTTAGCAAATTCATGTAATATAAAATGTAAAATGAAGCAGTTCTTGTTTTAAAAAAAAATAAGTATTATTTTCTCGTTGAGATTTGAGTAGAAATTCCAAAATGTTTAGATGAAGATGAAAAACACAAATTTTGAACCCCAAGTGAAGGGGAGTTGGCTTCTGTGGATAATCTTTGTATTGTTTTGAACATCCCACATGAGATCCTATATTTTAGTAGCAATCAGAAAACCATGGGGATTAGGCAAGATTCAAGTAATTTAAAATTTTGTCAATTAAATTTTGCACTTAGGAACCAGGTCTAATTAAGGACATGTTTTGGAGACTTGAGGAAATCATTGATCACTTCCAAAGGTTCAGCTTACAATTAATTTGTCACTTTGGAAGTAGATGAGTCCATGGTTGTGTGTAATGTAAAAAGACTCTGCAGTATTTGCTGCATAAAGGGATTTCTGTTCTCGTGAACTCAACACTCTTCCCTTGCATTTGCAATTCATGAATTAATTCATGTAAAAAAGGAACTCAGCTATAGAGAAGAAAGGTGAGTAGTTTATTTCCACCTTAGAATCCTAACTGAGGACTCAAGAACACAGAGGAAGAGGAGAGAAACTTGTAGATGTGTTGCCTCAGATCACTATAATGTCTACAAACCGCTTATTCTGAAGTGTTGACCTCTGCTAATAAAGTTAAATTAAAGTTGAATCAGAATCTGCAGCAGCATGTGATGTTACACAAATTGACTGGGTCAGTTTAAATTACAGCTTGGCTTAATTAGGATTAATTCTCCTGGGTGACCTAAAATGTATTTGTGATGTCGTAGCAGAAAATACTATTAAGACTGATAACAGGCTTCCTTTTCTCAGCAAACATATATCTTCTGTTCTAGTGTTTGCCAAAACATAATCTGGTAATGGTTCTGTATCTTAGGAGTATTCTGTTTGTTTAAAGGTGCTGTAGCCTGTCAGATGGGTTGAAAACTTGTTACATGCCAGCTTAAAGACTTTCTTACACTCATTGAAAATACTGTTTTTACTATTTTGACAGTATTCAGAGCAGATCAACTGAGTCTGCCTTGAAAACAGAGAATGACCATAGTTGAGTTAGATACGGGTTCTATTAGTTATAATTTTTTATTTAAATTCGGGGTTTAATCTTTGAGGATTACAGAGATGGCAGAGAGAAAAAATTACTCGTAATTCATAGGGGATTTTTAATGCTCTTGAACAAGGACCTAGAAACCAGACTTTTTGTTTCTGTCAGGGACATGAACTTCAAATCACAGGCTCCATTGTTGTTCTTGATTTTTTTTCTTCACTTTAATGTGTTGGGAGCTCAATAACAAGGAGGAGGGGAATGTTGTGCAGCCCTATATGGCTGTCAAACAAAATGAGTAGAGGCTTGCTTCTAGGAACTGCACTTCATCTGTGTAAGAGGATTTTGACCAGTTGTCCCCTCACAGTGATAGACAGCTGTAACTACCTAGATACTGTACGAAAATGTGGCTATTTGACAGTGCTCCTTAATTTAGGTTTACTAAATCCTTTCCTGGATTTGAATCTTAATGCTTTCTAAGGTCAAGTTGATTCCAGTTATCTTGTATCTTAGGCTATTAAAACACACGTACTGCATTTCATTAACAGACTTTGGAAGTATAATGGCTTTGATTCCAAGCTGAGGTAATGATAAAATCTCAGTGGTTACATAATTAATCTTGCCAGCTCTGTGTTGAGTACAGCATTTTTCTGAAACAGACTTATTCTGCCTTTAACATGTTATGCATTATATTACCTTTCATTGTTTGTCTTCCTGGTTTTGACTACTTTTTAAGATGCCAATTCAGTGTAAACTACTTTTGTTCCATCTTACAGAGTGTAATTTGTAGAAGTACTTTCAAAGGCCTTTTCTGTTAATTTTTATGTGAATATGATCATACCTACAAAGTAGGATGCTACGTGAAGACTTTGGAGCATAATGTGTTACAGTTTCATTACATACAATTTTTTTCCTCCATCCTTCCCTATCTTTTTCCCTTTTTAGGTTTGAAATTCTGTGGCTTACTTTATGTCAATTTCACAATTCTGTGGAAATCGAGGTCAGTAAAAAAACTCCAGTGTATTCTGAGCAGTTGCAAAATACATAATATTGTACTTAATTCTACAGTAAAAGTTTGTATTTAAATCTTGTATAAATGTCTGCAAAACCAGTTTAAGATACCACTTATGTTTCTGACAAATGGCTTCTGTATCTGAAAATACAGTCTAAAAATGGAATAGCAAAATGCAGTTTTCCCATTGGCATAAGACTTTATTTTTTGACTGATTTGAATTGAGTGGATAAATTTCTGGCTCAGTTTAAAGGGTCTTTTGTGAACAAATTTCTTGTCTTCTAGTGGCCTGATTGCTGTTTCAAGTAGTGTACCAACTTCGTATGTTAGACATTCAAGTGTTTGAATGCTGATGCACAAACTAAGAGAGAGAAAAATTGTAGGTGGTTTCTTATAGGCCACATAAGTTGTTTAATATCTGGCCAATTTTTTTATTAAGCTGCACTGTTCAGAATGTGAAATTGGAAAATACAAAAAAAATTATCTATATTCTTAACTTTGTTTTGAGAAAACTACTGTAATTTTAAGGCTGAAGACTATTGTATTGAAAATGTGGAAACAATTACAGCCTTTCCTTTGAACTTGGTGTCCTTATGCATTTTACACAGAGTAATTACATTTTTGTGGACAATTACAGTATTTGAAAAGTGTCATATAGGATATTTGACAGATGTTCTGCCGTTCTTTTGCTTTTGGAATAATGAAGCAGCTATTTAGCTCTGACAGATGGAACTGATGGTAGGGTAAATCAGTAGGAAGAACTATTGCATGTTTACATACACTGTGTTACAATAGTAACATATATTGCATGCTAATCACTGTACTTGTCATTGCTCTGTGTTTGCTTATTTTTGCAATCAATTATTCTCAAAACTGATGGATGTGAAAAATACCAGCCACTCAATAGTTGCATGTGCTGTAGAAATTTGTGGTTTATGTTATCAATTTAGTTGGATAAAAAACAAATGTGATTTCCAGAGTAGTGGCTTGTGTTTTTCAGAAGGGCCAGGGAGTGACTGCCTCATGCAGGGCTAAGACAAACCAGCTGGTTGGCAGGATTTTTTTACCCTTTCTCAGGAACGTGGTTTTCTGCCCTAGGCAAGTAAAATGGGTTCTTTCACACAGTAGTGAACACTGCTGAGCTTTCTTGATTTTTGAGGCAGCAGCTGCTAGCAGATGTTGAGTTTCTGTAGCTCTTACAGATCTTGCATAACAATCTTTGGTAGTTCTTGGTGAAAAAAAGCAAACTAACTAATGACTTTCTGAAATCCTCCATACTAAAGCAGGAGTTGGCAGAGGGTAGAGGAGCAGACCTGTTTGCAAGGTTGCTCTCAAGTATGAGGCAGAGTACTTGAGAGCTACTTGTTGAATCTATTTTTGTAAGGAAGTGCAGTGAGGACTGTGGGGAGACAAAAGAAGATGCTGCTGGAGGCAGTCTCCCCTCTGATATCTTACACCTGTATTAATTATCCCAGAGTAGAAACAGCCTTGCCCTCCCAGCCATGGGCATGATAAAGAGTGAGTCAGCTGGGAAGAGTCAGTTGGAGTCTGCTGGCTGTGCTGTGGAGACCCAGGGACAGGAGGTTGTGCAAGGGCCAGAGCAGGTGAGCTGCTGTACATGGGACAGACAGGGTTAGGCAGCTGTGCCAGGGACAGGAAGGAGTGAGCCAGAACTGAAGGAGAGACAGAGCCAGAGCTGTGTGGAGCTGCTCTTGGGAGATAACAGAGAAAAGGTATGGGAGACTTTTTGAATAACGAGGTGCTGAAGCCTTCTGGTGATTCTAAGGAAGCACCTTAATTGCAGTGTCCATGTCGACTGCCGAATATCAACTGCAACAGAGGACTAGTAACATATAGGAAAAATTAGTTGGTTTGTGTTCAAAGTCATATTTTTCCCTTAGTCTCTGAAGTTTGTTGGTTGATATTCCTGCTCTGTTCCATCAACACAGAGATACTGGCAAGTACCTACCGCCTGAATACCACAGTTAGTGCTGATGATCCAATAACTCTGGGAGACATACTACAAAACAACACAACTTCAGTGTTCTTTTAATTAAATGATAGCCAGTAAGATTTTTAACAGCCAGCAATCAAGATCCAAAGTTAGCTAGTCTTGGCTTCTCTGCATATAGTGTATGTTCTGGGATGCTGTATGCGTCATCCAGTATGTGTGTTGAGAAGCAAGCATCTATGTAGGTTTTGTAATAGGTTTCTGTAAATATTGGCCCATCCACCCATCCTGTGCTTAGAACTGGCATGCTGGCAATGGTGTGAAGAAGAAAGGGTATATGATCATCTGCAGGTGTAGTTTGTTTTGGTTCATGTCTGTTTGTTTTACTGACCTGTCAGCTTCAGCATTCATACATCCATGACAGTCTGCAGCAGCTGAGAGTTCTTCTAGTTTTGTTAGTGATGTTGAAATCATCCTGCTGTTTGTGTCCAGTTAGGCACAGACATGTAGAACACATCTGAAATCACCTCATATCCAAACTTCTCCTGTGTTTGGACAAATTACTCGATAGCCGTTTGCAACTCAAATAAATGGAATGAGGTTTGGAAGTTGAAGGAACAGTCTTTCTATCTCTGTTAACTTCACAGTCTTTGTGGTTTTGTATATTACATGAGGCTGGTGTACCTGCTTGTAATGTAAACCTAGAAGACAGGAGTCATATGTTTTCAGCTGCAGTGGTGCATATAGGGAAAACTCCAGCAAAACTCAAAATAAATTCAGTATTTGTCCATTACAGGAAACAGATGAATGTCCAGTGGCAGTGTTTGGGTACTGTTGATCATACCATTATGTAATTTTAAAAACACAGCTAGCTTCATGGTTATAGAGAAGTATTTGATGAAATTATGAACTTTAAATAGAGACTAATGACTTTACTCAGTTGTTAGTTTCTATTTTAAAGACCAGTGTGAAATTTCTGGGTCATAATTCCCATTTTCACTAACCATAGGTAATTTTATGTACTACAACTAAGCTTCTTGAAGTGTTTTTTTCTAATTCAGAGGCTTTACACAGGAACGCGAGCTTTTTGCTCACTTACTGCGTAAATTATCTCACTGTGCTGTGCTGCTAAGAGAGTTATCTGGTACTGAGTAGGAGTGGTGGTCAGAGTGATCCCCTCTTGTTCCCCCCATCTGAGGAGTAAGTTACTTGGCAGAACGAAATGTTTTGAAGGTTTTTATTGGTGAGACTGGCCATGATCTTGGTGCTTATGTAATTTTTCAAAGGACACTTTAAAACAGCTTAAAACGTTGGAAGATATTTTAATGTAAGCCATGCCGTTCTGAAAACTGCCTTTTCTGTTGTGGGTCTCCAGCAGTTCTGGTTTAATTTTCCACTTTCAGCATCAACTGTTCTGTGGTTCTCTAGTCATCTGCATTCATTTAGATTTTTTTTTTCAATGGAGTGTTAATAGCTGATGTCCAATTTGAAGGGAAAAATTTTTCAAAACATCCAACAGCAGAAAATGAAAACACTTCTCATGTGTACATTAGGCATTCATGCATGATTTCAAAATGTGCAGGGAGATCAGTAAATACCTGATGTCCTTAAAATTTGGATTCTTAATTTTTAAGCTATAGAACAATATTCATTTAGCATGTGCTTTTTTTGATTATCTGGAAAGAGCTGAACAATACAGGATGTAAGTGAGGTTTATGCAAGAAAGTGCTAATACTTTTAAATTATTTAAAAATTCTGAGTCCCACTTAGGAAACTAAGATAAAACTCTGCTTGGGTTCCATGAGGTAAGAAATGAGCAGTCAATATTATATGAATTTCTAGAGGTGGGACATATACATAAGCATTTAAAAGTTTAATTTTTAATATTTTCTGTAGTCGTAATATAATTTTGTGAGTAACAACAAACTGTATACAATTTTCACCATAGTGCTGTAAGAGAATGTTTAAAATGTTAAATATTTTTGGTATAATTCAGTTCTCTGTATGCAGTTTCTACCCGTGTATATTCCTTCAGAAGAAGAAAGAGAAAATCCCGTGTTATATGCCAATAACGTCAGACGTGTAATGGCAGAGTAAGTATGTTGTAATTCTGCGTAAAAATAGATGTGTGATTTTTAAGTTTAGACTGAAGAAAATATCACAAAATCAAGTCGGTGTGGTTGTCTGCCTACAAAGAACCTTGTGGTCTGCAGGAGTGGCTGCAAGACCTTTTACACAGCAGTTACTTTCCCCTCTGAGGAAGCCAGGGAGCCACAAATACAGCAAGAACTGTAGGAGTTGATGGGTTTGGAATATTGGGGGTTTTGGTTGGTTGTTTTGGGGGTTTTTTTAACATGCCTTCATATAACAAGCCAATTCTGCTTGCTCCAGTGGGTATTTAGTCTTTTGGTGGAAGGAAGGATATGGTTGAATTTTAGTGAAGTTAATGTAAGTGAATTTTGTGCTATAGGGGTTGCATTTTAAGCTGTGACTGTTTTAATGAGGTTAAGAATAGTTTTATGTATTCATCATTAGCCTTTGGCTATTTCAAACAGTAAAGCACAGTGAAGTGGCTTTACTTCCATTGGAAACAAAGGACTGATACAATGCAAATTAATTGAAGTTAATGTTAATGTAAGTAAGTTGAGGCACTTGTCTGTAGGGTATAATAAAGGCAATTTATTTTAATTTAATACTTTCACTCTTTTGTTGCATTTTTATTAATGACTTTTTAATTTTTTTTTTTGTCCTTTCAGTAAATCTTCCATTAGTCAGTAGATAACTCTTTTCTGTATTTACAGTGAACCCTCAGGCCTGTGATCACTAATAACTCTTGAGAGGTTTATGTATCTTCCTAATCCTGATTTTGAAAGAGCTTGTGAAATCATAATTTCCTTTGTGTAACTTTTCTTCCGTTTCCAAGTTTCCGATTTAAGCCAAAGGTCAGTTTGTAGGTAGTAACTGAGAATTCTTGTCTGGTTGAACCCAGGTCTGTGAGTTTCCTTAAGGATGTTGGGACAATAATATAACAATAGATCCATTGTACAAAAGGGCATTTCTCACAAGAGAAAAGAACAAAAGGACCTGTTTGAATCATCCCGTCTTGGACTCAAAAATCTTTGAGGCACTGGCCTCAAAAACTTTTGTTCTTAATTAAAGACCATCACCTGGCAAGTGTTATCCTCAGACTTTGTGTAAAAGGCCAGGTTACTAAACCTTCATTCTGAACTCTGCACCAATCAGACAACAGGTATTGTGTGCTATAAGGAAAAATTTTGAAAGCCCACAAAAGTTTACAACTGCCATGTCACAAGCCTCCCCTTCTAAGTGCACTTAGGAGGAAAGACATGATTGTTTCTTCCTGCCACCTCTGAAGAATTAAGCATTTGTGGTCACAGAAGAGGAATGCAGATTTAACAGGAAGACTGTCAGAATGATGATGTCAAAAAAGACTTGCTTTGGAATGAAGCAGAGGCTGTAGATGCTGTGTTGATGTGAATGGGAAAACAAATGTGTTTGGATATCAAAGTTTTGAAGTTCAAATGCAGATGGGAATGAAACAGAATGTTGATGAAATTTCAACATAGTTAAAAGTTATTCCTGACCACTTCCAGGTGCCTTCTGCTTGTGTCAGTTCTCCAGACCTTCCCAGTTTATTCATGCAGCTTTTGGTACAGAAGATTCCAGCTCAAATGCTGTCAAGGCTGTTCTGTACCTGTAGCAATTGCAACTCAAGTACCTCAGGTGCTGTTTGTGCTAGCATTGCACTCTGCATTGCTGGATAAAGGAAAATATTACTGCTTCATCTAGATTTGTCTTGCTTTTCTTGAGGATTGAGTCAGTGGTGGTGTAGCATCTTGTTTTCAAGAGGTCCTTTTGGCCATCTATTTAGATGTCTCCGTACCCCTCCTCCCCATCATATTTCTCTGGCAGAAGAGTCTAATTCTACTGGATATTGTACAGCATCAAAGGTGTTAATTCTCACAGGTAATAATGTATTTGTAAGTCTAGAACCAGTGTTGGGGAAACCTTGTGTCTTGCTCTTGATTTCAGAGGGAGTTGATAGAAGTTGATGAATGCAGCATTAGATGCAGTTTCTGCTCTTGAAATTCTTTGCCTTCACAATAATCTTGATTTGTGAACAGCTTCTGTTTAGCATTGAACAAGACATCTGTAACTTATGCTGCTTGTTGACTCTGAAGAATTTTTGGTCTACCCATATTTGACTAGCTTTTCTGTGGGTGGCCGCAGATGTGAGTGATGGTGGTCTTCAGATACTCGATTATATATATAAGTGAACTGTTTCATTAAGGAGATGGTGTCATTCACAGAGGTTTGCTTCTTCAGGACATTAGTTTCTTGCACGTTGGATGAACTTACTTGCCCAAAAAGTGAAACCCAAAATGTGCCTGTGTTACCAGAACTGGAATTACTCATACAGAATAGCCATCTGCTGCTGAAGATGTCTGCCATCCTTTGGGTCATTTTCTTAATTTGCACAAAAAGTATGTGCAGAATAGATAAATCTGCCATTTAAAATATGGTCCCTAGTTATACTTTAATGATATGCTTCACGTTTAATTTTCTAATACAACCTACTTTTGAATGAGTCTGTCTTGTTTGGTCTTTCTGCCTTGTTCTGACTCCTACTCAGTTTAGTCAATGCCCATGTCACCCACTACATGCTATCGGGAGCTGTGTTTACAGTCACTTTCAAATCACTGAATAAGTTGAGTACTTTTAAATATGGCAACAGTCCTGGCCAGTTCTGTTTAAAATCAATAAATAAAGTGCGGTGCTGTTCTGAGCTTTAATTCACTTCATGTGTTGCTTATTGCTCTAACAAAATTCTGAAACCACCCTACTAGTAAGCCATGCCATGTAGGTAAGTATTATGTTGCCTTACTTCTGTATTACTTAAGCAAAATCATCATTTTGGTCTTCATGTGCATAAGCTATTATCATCTTATGTTGATGGTAGTCAACATGGGTTGTTTTGGTCTGGTAATTTATTGAGTTCCACAGTTTCTTCTATATATTTTCTACTTGAATATTAAACTTTCTGGCCCATGTTGTTTTTGGGGGTTTTTTAGTCTTCAAATTAATCAGTAATAATTTACTAGAACTATGTTAGTAGTGTAAAATTGTCAGGCACTTGAGATTTCAATCCTGGCTTTTCCAGAATTATTAGGAACAAATCACTTGACTTTGCCATCACAAGTATTTATTTCTAAAAATTTCTCAGTGGTAGAGGAAATATCTCTACCACTCTTTGAGCATTGGGAAATACTTACTTTTATTCATAAGGTATGTTGTCTTAATAGTTTCCCAATGCAAAGCATTTGCACGAGAGGGGTTTTTTTTGCCTGATGACAATTTTGCTATCCTTAGCTACCAGTTAGTTACGTTTGTTTTTTTTTTTCCATTTTTCTTATGCTTTAAAAAGTCTTATGCTTCTTAGCTGCATCAATTGCAACTTTTTATCCATTTTTACCTTTCCGTGTTGTTTTGCTGCATCACAGTTCCTAATTATTGATAGGTATTTAAAAAAATTATTGGTGGTTTGTTTGGAGTATTTTCCCCTAAAGAAATATATTAGTTACTTCTTTTCATTGTGGGGTTGTACCCATTTGTTATTCTTCTTAAATGCCTAATTTTCATTAGCAACTGTATTCTGAAGGACATCTCTTAGTTGTAATCAAAGTACTGTTTAGGGCATAGAAATTCTGTTTGAAGGAAAAAAATAGTTAACTTTTAACTCCCACTTCGGGAGGGGGAAAAAAGTTTGTTACCCTGCTGTTCTTTAGGACTCAGATATGTTAGAAAGATGTCAGTAGCTTAGCTTTTAGTTAGTTGAAAAATTAATTTTGTACTTAGATATGCCAACCAGGTAGTGCAGGCAGCTGATTGTGAAAATCTGCACTGTGGGCTCTGTGCAAGTCTAAAGAACCTCACCTGTAATTACAGATATAAGCTGACTAGGTGATGATACACATACCCACAGGTCACTTACTAAAACGTGCAGGCACAATTTGTATTCCTTTAGTTTTAGTTTCTTTTAAAGATTGCCTTCAAAACAGGGAAGAATATGGTTCGGTGCTACAGTTTGGGAAAAAATGGAAGACAAAATATTGCAAATTTGTTAATTTCGTTTTTGCAAGTGGCAGATGTTGAGACTGAAACTTGATGGAAACCAGATGCCCCTTTGTTTTTCAAAGCTGTAAGCACGTCAGAACTGAAGTTCTTTCAGTACTCCTGATTTGAACATTTTGTTTTCCTAGATCTTTTGAGTGTTAAACTCAGCATTGTAATATGTGACACTGTCCAGGAGTTCTGAAGCTTCATTTTTGGTGAGCCCAGAAAGGCAGCCTGCCTGTAGAAGTAGCAAAATGTCATAGACCAGTTTGCATTTTTCCAATATTTTTTTCTTCCTCACTTAGAGAAACATTTAAAGACCTGTTTTTATATTTGCAGTAGATGCTGAAATTGATTAAAGTGCAGCATGTTTGACCTGGAACTTGAAACATCTGTCTTCCTGATGTTTTCTGTCAAGTGCTTGCCAGGATCACTTTCCCCCTGTTGGAGCATGTCATATGTATGGTTAAAGCACTGACTTAGTAGCTTGACATATGAGCATTACATTTTGCTTTTGAGAAATGAGTACTTTTACTCAGCATGCTGGTGAAGGCAAAAAATATTACAGGTAGTCTTCTGTGTCCATATTCCCTTTTGTCATCTCCTACATAGTCAAAATCAGGGTTGTTTTTTCTTTCTTGCAGGCTTTGACAGCATCAGAATGTGATCTTTGCCAATATATGTGATAGAGTAATGCTAGTTGCTGGAGGATGTGATTTTAGAGTAGTTTACTGGTCTGACTCATGGCTATTTGTTGTATTCAGTGGCCTGTTGAATCTAGCTTTGGGAAAACTGCTGTGCTCTGTGCCTGTGCTGTCTGAAGTTCCATGTATGATTCTGCACAGGTACTGTTTGAATACTCAGAATTTAACTTTGAAATCCAAACTGTGTTTTTGGCATTTTCATGCCATCGAAGGCATAGGCATCAGTTTAAGTGGAATTACTGTAGTGCTGGAGTTAACAAGCATCCATTTGAAGCATTGATAGTGAAGGGTGTAGAGAGTAAATCATGTGAGGAGTTGCTGGGGGAGCTGGGGCTCTTTAGCGTGGAGAGAAGGAGGCTCAGGGAGACCTTATTGCTCTCTATACCTGCCTGAAAAGAGGTTGTTCCAAGCTTTTTCCAAGGGTTGGCCTCTTGTCTAACACAACCAGTGAGTCATAGGGTGAGATGAAATGGCCTCAAGCTGCTCCAGGGGAGGTTCAGGTAAAACAGCAGGAAGAATTTCTTCATGAAAAGTGTTTTTAAATATCAGAATGGGCTGCCCAGGGAGATGTTCAGGAAAAAAACTGGGTGTGGCACAATGGTCTAGTTGAAAAGACAGTGATCAGTCAAAGGTTGGACTTGATGATCGCATAGTTCTTTTCCCACCTAAAAGATTCTGTGCATTGTTTGGGTTTCAGGCCATATACAAAAAGGGAGATGAGGAATACATTGTGCACTCTGTTCATTTCTGTGAGTACTGTAGAGCGTTGCAGATGGAGAACGTAGTCACAGAACAGGGCTAATTGTGCAGCTTCTTGCTACATTTATTTTCTCAAGGAAGAAATAAACTTTTTAAAGTTAAGTAATACTTTACAACAGTCTGGTTTGAACTGATTTTTGAATGCTGACAACACAAGGAGAACCTCCTTTGGTTTTTTTACCCCTTGAAGATTTGTGATGTGCAAGTTTACAAGACCAACAATTACAGGACCCATTTTCAAACAACACCAGGCAGAAATACAGCTGTTGGCAGCTTCTTTTTCTGTCTAAAATTTAAACCATTATGAGATAATAGATTCCTTATGTGAACTCCAGACTCATGACTGGACCTTCTTTTGCTTGGAAAATGTCACAAACTAGTAGTCTGAGGAGAGAAAAGGGATTATCTACTCTGGCCTTCCAAAACTAAATAGTTGGCAGCTCTTCAGCTTGGGAAAGGATGGGGAAAAAAAGAGGAGGGTTGTTTTGAGGTCAGGAAAATCATCAGTGTTCTAGAAAAGCATACTAAAGGAAGTCTTACAGAAGTCATAGCAGAAGAGATTGAAAGTACTCAATAGTAAATCAGCTGAAAGTAAATGGAGTAAGTCTTTAAAATGTGCAAAATTGTGGTACTCATTACCAGATAGATAAAATTACTTCATCAGAGCTGAGATACACTGTAAAAAACATGTGGTTAGTTAGTGATTCTGAAACATAGTGGTACAAAAGGTCTCTGGTTCAGGAAGTTCATATACAGATGGCTACTAATAATTGCAGTTATTTGTCCACTGTGTTTTGTATATCTTTTTGCTGATCATCCGATAATGAAGAAAAATAGATAGAATCCTAATGTTTTCAGCACCTGATAAATATTGTAGTTGATTTAAAGATTTTTTTGGGGTTCTTTTTGAGCAGCCTGTGGAATATTCTTTTGATTAGTTCACAATTCTGCTTATGAACACTGTAAAACCTTTTGAAAATGTTTTTTGTTGAAGTGTAGACTCCAAATGTCACAATATAGCCTGTACTATTTTCTCTCACTTTACATAATATTCCAGCAGTCACATTGTTTTATGTTCAGCATTTTGCATGCACAGTGGATTGGTATGCAGAAAATGAGAAAGTTAATAATTCATCTTATATTATTACTGCACAGATGCTAAACATAGGGAGCTGTTTGGTGTAAGACATCAGGATATAACAAGTACAACTGTTGTGTTTAACAGATTGGGTTTGCAGAAAAGCTTTTGGGGTTTTGTTTCATTTGAGTTTATTATTTTCAAGCAACTTGCTGACTCTGAAACTTCATGTAGTGTGATATTGTGATGGGTAAATAGCCAGTATCTTGGGGAGGGCAGGGAAGGAAAAAAATCTCAAGGTATGTCAGGCCAGACATTCATGTCAGGCCATGTAAATCTGCTGGACTTTTAAAAGGCTCAGCTCACATTAACTGAGTGTGAAGGCAGAGGTATTTTGAAGAAAACAGGTGGGGAAATGCTTTCAAATGAAGATATGGGAAAAGGGGTTTTTTTAGTTTATAAAAAATATGGGATTGTACTTGTGATTTGCATCTCAAATTGAAATTATCTTTTTTTTTCCCCAACTGAAGTAGAGATTGTCCTGGAGGATAAGTTAGAATAGTTTGATAACTGGTTCTGTAGAAGATCCTGTGAGTTGCAGTTGCACCAAGGCCTTGCAGTGAACTCTAATATGCCAGGCTTTCTTCTAAGAAATTTTAAAAAATCACCATTCTTAGCATAAGTAATGAGCTTTATATGTTACCCAGCTTCAGTTTCTTCAGCATTCTGAGCTGAAATCAAGGTCCTTTAAGCTGCTAGCCCTATACAGCTTGTGATTTCTCTTCTGAACTCAGGAGCCCCTTGAACTCTGTCTTTGGCTGATTCTATGAGTGAACTTTGCTTTGAGCAAAAGTGCTTCTTTCCTTTCTCACTTCTGATCTTTGTTATTGTGAAAGTCTGAAGGTACCTGTACCCTGTTTAAGTTCATTTATTTTTAGGTTTGTTTGGTTTTGTTTTTTTTTTTTTAAGTGCAGCAGCTTGAAAATTGCAACAGGTGAACAAGAGAAGCTGCTTTTGTCTTTTTGAATCCCATTTTGTATATGTGTTGACATTGAACATACATGTAGGTATTAACTGTAGTGGGGATTTTCCTTACTGATAGCAATATAAGTCTGGTCCAAGTACCACCTCTTTTATAAGGGGTGCATAAAGCTATAAAAAGATGCAGGTTGTGTTTTCCCTTGTGGTTTGGCTGAGTCTGAAATGACCCTGGCTTTTGTTTGGAATTTATTTTGTGTCATTAGTTTGGTTTTGATTGTTTGTTTCGGGCTTTTTTTTTTTAATTCTTCTTTGGCTGGCTCCTTCAACACATTCGGGGACCATTATTTAGCAGTTATTTAAATCTGGCATTGGTGCTGGGCTGGCAGTCAGTCAGGCTTCAACCCTCCCCCCAGGCTTAGTGCCCTGATCTTTCTTAGTCATCTTTCTTTTGATGTGTTGGAAAAGCATCTTGCTTTTGGCTTTAGCAAGCTATTGTTTCTTGCTTTGGCTTGCCACCCTATGGTTATGTTTTAACTTGTCCATCTTCTCTGTTTCCCTTGAGAGAATGCTTGGGTTTCTTTAAAGTTACTTTATTTTACTTGCTACCTTTAATCAATTTCAATGATACTATTTTTTTTTGTCCTTTCAGAATTTGTTAAGTGTCTTACCACTATTGATTCACTAATATGTCCAACAGAGGACCACTTTTGGTTTTCAGTTTCCTAACTTCCTAACTTCCCCTAACTTCCTAGCTTCCCCTTTTGCATGTAGTTCCCCTGTGCTTCAGCTGTAAGTTCCTGTATTTCTGTACATTCTGTACCTAGCATGACCTGGAGAACTGATGAATTTTGGTGTAATGTGCTTGGCTGGGCTAGATCTTTGTTTATTGTCCCATTCTTTTTTTGGAACTGTTCTGGGTAGTATTGTCTGTAGCATTTCCTTGCTGGAGGCAGTTGACATGGATGTCTGTAGGGATGATTGAATGCACAGACAATACAAAAGAGGGGAATAGGAAGTAATCTCTGCTGGCTGGAAAGACTCTGCTTCTTGCATCCACTCCTTTTTCTTCTTTTGAGGAAAATTGATTTTGTACTGTAAAATATCAGTGATTTCATCTTGTATAATACAACACTATACTGAACACTATAAAACAGAAGTCTTGACATGCTCACAATACCTGATCTCTAAGTCAGGTTGAACTTGGAAATTAATTTAAATCCCCACAGCATGGGGGAGTTCATCTGTATTTTACACCTTTGTTGCTATGTTAGCCATAAGTCTGTGGAGTGAGGTAAGGTATCACAAGAATCTTCTCCATTCATTAAGGTGGTTTACTGATCTACAAATACTGCTAGGACACTTCAGAGGAGGAGTGGATTGATGAAACAAGAGATCAAGCAGAGAAAATTTTGGAGGAACTGGATTTAATTGCTTAAATCACCAGTATGAGGCAATCTGATCTTCAACACTGCTTTTAAGATGACTTTTCTATGTACCTAAATCATTTGGTTTAATTGGCTTTGTCCTTTTGTTCCTTTCTCTTTGTTGTTTCTTTTTAGGGAAGGGGAGGCTATTCAGCCAAGATCACTACCTTCTAATTCCTTGTGTTGTGCATAAATAGCTTATAAATACTATCTGGTGGTTTTTTTACCATATTTGGTATTCTTGAACTTGAATATTTGTTAGTGACGTGTTCTTCCTGAATGTTTGACTTTCTCAGCCTTAAAAAGAAGAGGGAAACCCTAATCAGTATCTTGAAGGTTTAGTGCATGTCCTATATATCAGAATGGCTGAAGTTTGATAATTAATTGGTGGCTTATGTTATTTGCCTTGATATTCAAAGGCCTTGGAATGAGATTCTGAGTAAGAGCCTGTTTGACAGAAATTGTTTGCATGAGAGGTAACTGCCATTTGAGATCAAATTATTTATAATAAAGCATAGAATTGAATGCAAAGTTATCAGCAAAGCCAGAATTAGTGTGGCAGACCTCAGAGTTTTGCATCAATCTTGTCATTAGTGTATGTTAACTTCCTGTATGAAAAAGGGAGCTAGCAGTAAGGTAGGCAAACTATAGATGAGAAGAATGAATAAAGGTAAGTAAATAAAAAAAAAAAAATAAGGCTGCATAAAGGAGATAATGCTCCTCACTATGATAAGTAAAATCAAGTACAATAAAAAATGTTACAGATGAGTAGTTTACATGGAGCTGTGTTGGCTTTCTAAATTGCTTCTTATGTTTGTACGCTGAGTTCATAAATGCCTCTTTCACACCACACTGTCTTTGTCTCAACTTTACCAGAGCAAATGTAGGGCAACCTCAATATCAAGATTTTCATCAACTATCTTTTGGTGCTACAGTTACTACAGAGCATCAAGTTAGAAGTGAAGCAAAAACCAATACTGAATTGTTGGGTATATAAAGCCTTGAGAGTATTTTTTTTCTACCTTTCCTATGTCATACATTTAAAAGTAACTTGTTTGCTTAGAGTTTAACTCTACTTGTTTTTATATATTGTGTTCTAGCTGTTCTTTATAGAGAAATGTTGCCTTTTGCATAATATTAATATTAGCTGAAAGTAATAGCTGTTCTGCTCAGGTGATTTTGCTAAATCACATTAATAAATCAATAATAATAAAATATTGGACACAGTAAATAAATATATATTTGTGTTCTAGATTAAAAATTTTGAAACCCTGGTTATTCACTTACATGAAATTTATGTCTATGGAAGTCTATGCACTGCCTAATTTTTGCCTTGTGCTCCTGCATATTTTCATGGACTCAGTCAAAGCAGATGCTCCTCAATGGATTGAGTAACATATTTAATTCTCTCTATGTAAACTTACTTTGATGGTCTCTTATAGTTTTTCAGAATAGCGAGCATAATTGTTAAGGATTTCTTACTGTGAAAAAAGTGATAATTCTAGTCAGTTTTCATAGAGTGTCTTGTTTACAGTGTTTCTTTGGTTTATTCAAGGGCGTTGGGAGTTTCAGTAACAGACTACACATTTGAAGACTGTCAGCTGGCTTTGGCTGAAGGACAGCTTCGTCTACCTTCAGATACATGTCTTTTAGAATTTGCAAAGCTCGTGAGAAGCCTTGGGTGAGCATATACAATGTTTATATGTAAGGTCCATCTTCATTATAGATCTGTGTTTATATAGTTTTCCCATCATGTAACAATATTGCATTTATGAGTATATATGGAATGTTGTCATCATACAATCAGGGAAACTCCAGTATAAAATTGAAACAGTACTGTTCTTCACTTGGAAGCAGCACCTCTGAATCCTAATGAGTAGAGTAGGTTGTAAAGTTCTTGTTTTCCATCTGACAAGTGAGCAGAGTGAGTCTGAAGCATTCATTCCTGAGTTAGAAGACACTTCCTGAAGAGGATCAAGACTATGGTGGGAATCCTAATATTTGATACAGTTAAGAGTCAATTGCCTTTACCTGTGACATCTGTGGAGGGAAAACAAGTGCTGCCAATAGCAATCTTGTGACTGGATTAACCTTGTAATTGTGAGGACAGAGGATCACCCTTTCCCGAGAAGGACAAGGTGGTGGTTGATCTTTTGAGCAGGTCACTGTAGATGGACTTTCTAATGCATCTGTAGGTCAGTGCATGCAGTGTGGATCCTCTCTTCTTTCTTCCCATAGTACCATTTCCTGCTGGCTTTACCTTTCAAAAAAGCCTCAGCAAACCTGAAAAATTTACATAAACCAAATAGTAGAACTTGCTGCTGTTTTCCAGTTTTTCTCAAATGCTTCTTCAGTGTTCATATTGAGCAATCATGAACTAAATGGACAGCCTCATCCTATTGACTCTCAATGAGCAAACACCCTTTTTCGTTTTCTTGTCTCATCACCTGAAAGTACAGAGCGTAATTTAATGTTTCCATTGTGTATTTTATTTCCTTTTACTAATTTTTCCTTCATCTTCAGCATGTGTACATAAATGAAAATAAAGAAGAAAGAGCTCAGTTGGAGAATTAGGAATGTAGGGCAGCATACATCATGAATTCAGATGACAAGCATATATTAATCTTTTGTCAGAACTTCCATCTGAAAAACTTCCTTTAGGGTAGTAGAGACTTCTAAGGGAAAAGAGAGATTCTCACTTTGTTTAGGAAGCTCTGAATTTACAGTACTAAGGAAGAAAAACAAGCAAAACAAAATAAACCAACCACCCACGTCTCTTATTATGCAGTTGATAATCCCAGGATTCAGTTTAATCCTCTTGTCAAGTTGTCTGGCCTCTATCTGCTCAATTTAAAGCTGTTCTTTTAAATTATGCTTTTCTAGGGTTTTGTTTTGGCCTCTGAAACAGTTACATGCATTTGTGAGTGAGGTTCACTGCAGCTCAGAAGTTCTCTCTCTGGTATGAGCAATTAATCATTGGTGAAATATAATCCTCTCTGAATTTGGGCATGTGCCAATAAGAAGGATATTATGATGGTATTTTTCTGACACAATTGGATGAAGATAGTAATATGACTTCATCTCTAATGCACATTTGATAATAATGTAGTCATTTTGCTGTTTATACAAAGGTTTTGAGGCCAGGGAGGCATTAAGATCATCCACTAGCATCCCTAAATAACTGGAACAGTAAATTTTATCCAATGGATTTTTCATCCAGTCTTAATACTTGTTGTTGAGCAATGACGTACTTTCAAGGTAACGTCCAGTTTTAAGGTTCCTACAGTAAGGCAAATTCAGAGTTCTTTTTGTTTTAGATATTTTGAAATCAACTTACACTACAGTTTGCTATACTGAAGAGTTACTTCTGTGCACATTATGTGTCTACAGGATTTGTTATCGTTGTCTGTAAATTTTGTTTAGCCTGTGCTCAGCTGGATGGGATCCAGTCCAGAATCCAAGCAGGCACAGCAGTGAGTTCTCATGCTTCATCTAAGGAAGAGCTCGGGCTCTATTAACAGAGCTGTGCAGCTGACTTGTACCAAACTGTCATAAAATGACTCTTTATCAATGAGATCAATTGATCATAGACTTACCCTCTCAAATTGTGCATTCATTACTCCTCAAGGAGTCATGTTTCTCTTCAGTCTCATAATTTGTGTCTGACAAACAAGCTAACTGTTATGATGTGCAGTTTATGTTATAGCTTTCATTTTTTTATATATTGTAAATCCTCTGTTTAGTTTAATGATTTATTCTGTAATTAATTATTATTTATTTATTCTATAGTTAATTTATTAATTTATTAACAAATTAAATTAATTAATTTAAAGTGAATCTCTGTTTTTACTTGAACTGGATCTATTGCCATGTTCTGGACATTGAACCTTTGTTTGGATTTTGTGCCTTACTGAAGATCTCTTTGGATATCTTCTCCTTTAGGAAGTGTTAACACAGTTAATTAGGTCTAGTCTCTATCTTTTTATGAGATACTTCTTATGAGCTGCTTTAGGGTAGTTGTCAGTCAGGAGATCCTTGAGTTCTGATTTGAATTTATTTGCTCCTATTATTTTAAGCTTCTGTTTGTTCTAATTCCCAATATTACCTCATCCAATTGACCATGACGATCCTTTTAGTCACTGTAGCTGTGGGCTACCAAGATCTGCAAGGACCTCAGGCCTGGTGCCTATCTATTATTGCTCAACAGCCTCTACCATCCAGACTACAATGCAGACTTCTGCTCTCCGTGTGTGCCTGAAATGGGGTCCAGACTGTAGGTAGAACCTTGTGTCCCCGGAGTAATAAACCCTATCTGTGCTGTGACTTCAGAGTGCTCAGAGGTCATCTGTAACAAGATGAAAAAACCTCTGGAGTATGTTTACCATCTGCATTTCTGATAAAAGTAATGCTCTCCACTACAGGAGGTGATCATGGATCAGGCACAACACCAAATACTGACCATGGCAGCCCCTGCTTTTTTGGGTCAAGGCAGAGTGTGGCAGGAGTATTCAAGGTCAGTTCTGCAGTTTTTCAGTATACTTGCTCTATGATGGCACAGAGGTACGTCAGCAGACATAAAACTGAGTGTATTGTGCTTTTCTGGCTTAGGGCATGTTTCTCTGTGCTTGCAGTTTACAGTAGCTAGCTACAAGATCCAGCTGTTCTTCCAGCTCTCTGAGACACTAGAAGGTTTTTGGCAGGTTCCCAGCATGCAAGAAATGAGCTTGTTTTCAAGTAATCAAATATAGCTAAAACTAGCTTACTTGCTAAAAATAGTGATAATTATGCTGTAAAATATTTTACCTTCAGGGATCTGACTTTCTTTGTGAAGTCTGCTGTGAAGAATTTAATGTTCAGAGCTGTTAATCTTGAAAAATGTCCTTTCCGTCTTCATGGATTCAGGGATACTTCTTGTTCTCTTTAGTGTGCACTGACCTAAAAAATAAAGCAAAACAGCACAACAGCAAATAATTTTATATATCATGAAGCCTAGATCCTGCATGGAAACTTTTAAATCAAGAAGCAAGATTTCATGAGGGAAGACATTTGCTGTTGGCTTCCTATAATTTCTGGCCTTCGTTGGGATAAAAGTAACAATTGTAAAGGAATTGGGATACACAAATCTTTTCATGTCGGTCAAACCTATTATGAGATTTATTTGCACCTGGCTTCTGAAGACTTCAGTTTAGCAGCTTATGGTCATCAACATATTAATTACTTTCTAGTTTTGAAAGGCTAAGAGGAAAGCGAGCCCACCTTGTACTACCAGAAGTACAATGAAGTCATACGCAGGTTGAAGCAGTTTGCCTCACTGATCGACATGCTGCTTTTGAGATTGCCCCACATCTCTTCCTGTATTTACAAAACATAAACCACAAGATGCCTGTAAGATTCGTGGTGAGCTGTGTTACTTCCCATACAAAATTTTGCCTTCAAGCGTCTGTAGCTTTTCAGACTTAATTACTGGTGAAGAGGAGATCTTGCAAGTCTTGAGTGCTACTCACCAAATGAGTGCTCCCTCAGTTCCAGAAGATGAATTTTGAAACAATTCATTGCAAACAAAATCTCTCTGCTTTAGAGACAAGTGTTACACTACATATTCTGCGTCAGTGGGGGCTTATCTTAAGGGAGGATTTAGATGCCAGCTGTCCTCGTGCTACAGTTAAAATCCATTTCAGCTACTACTCTGGGATGTATTATCAGTGGACACTTCTTGGCATATAATCCTACATGTGAGAAGATGAGTTCTGTGTGCATCTCAAATCCTCTATGGATTTTTTTTATTGTTTCTTCTACTTCTCTATGTGATGATGAAAACTGAATGTTTGCAGAAGGGTGCCTCAATCTTTTATACTGTCTAGGACTAAATCTTAAGATCGGTGCTTTAATGCTAGCATGGAGAACTTATGAATGTTCTATAGGAGCCACAGGGTTCTGGAAAAGTTCTTGCATGTTCAGGTCTTATAATTCAGAAATACAGGTTTTGGCGTGGTTTAGTTAGTACATATTTGTAAGTCAGTATAGGTCATGACAGACAACACAGGAGTTATATTTTTACTTAAAAGTTGCGATGTTTAGGAAGGGTCACTACAGCAAGCAGTCAAGTTCTGGAGCTGATGTATCAGATCATCTTCCTATCAGAAATGCTCTTATCTTTTTTCAGAAGCTCCTCAGAATGCTGATATTAAGCATTTTATTCGTTCTTGTTACTGAGAGGAAGCTGCTGAGAAGGACCAGCTGCAGTCTGGGAACAGTTCTGGTGTAAGCTTCTGAGTTGTGTGAATAACTACTTTTCCTTGTCTGCAGCAGCAAGCAGCAAAACAGGCAACTGCAGAAGGACATTGTAGGAGATTTTACTGGCATCTTTTGTCTTCAGAGTGGAAAGATGCCCAAGTTACCCTAAATCAGTTGAGAGGAGACCTGATCCAGATCTGCTTGATGTTGTATTAGGGGGGAAAGCTGCTTTTCTTTGCATCATACCTGCAGCACCATTTATTTCATTCATAGTAAGATTATTCAATCAAGCTTTTTTGTTTGAGTTGGGTTTGGTTGGTTGGTTGGTTTTGGGTGGGGTTTTTTTGTTTACATTTGGGGAGGGTTGGTTTTTTGTTTTGTGGTTTTTTTTTAGCAAAGCCAAGACAGGAAGCTTGACTTGGGCAAAAAACTAACCAACAACCATGCAGTAGATATGTACATAAGTATAAAGCTGTTCATTCATCAGTCAGAGTCTGGTTTTGCAATGGAGGAGGACTGAGGAAATTCTGTAGCTGTAGGAACTGCAAGAATTTTGTTTGAGTTACCTCATAATGGTGTCCAACTTAAGACTGAATGTGAAAAATTGGGACTGATAAACAGGATTAACAGTGTAATCGCTATTATGTAATCCTGAATTTAATTTTTTTTTAGGTAAGATGCATCATGTCCTTCCTGTTCGGTGACATTAGTAAATTTGGAAACATAATTGGTTTATGTTACTGTCCTACAATACAGCCATATTTGGGTGACCTAAATTCCACCTAGTTCTCCATGCTTGGAATTTATTAGCTTGCTCTAGACTATGTTTCTTCCTGTTGAACTGCTTACACATATGGCTTATAATCAGGGTAGACTAAAGGACATGAGTTTGTCCAGGGTTCTTAAGCCCTTGCAGTATTTCCTAATACAGATTGAGAACTAATGGGAGCTTTAAAATTACAGAAATACATTATTTTATAATAAAGTTGTGTAATAATTCTTAATCCAGACTTTGTAATGCTTTACACTGTAATCATCCATTTTTTTGCTTGATGTTTTGAAATACGTATTTTTAAATCTGGGTTGATTTTTAAAATGTGCAAAAATAATATGCCTTATAGGCTGAAGCCAGAAACACTTGAAGATGACCTTGATAAATACGCTGCAAGTGCCATGAAAATGAAGAAAGAAAAGGTTGATCTCAAAGAATTTTCAGCTTACTTGGAATTTCCAGTTTCTCAGACACTAGAAAGTATGTTTGCACTTTTTGATGAGGTAAGAAACAACGTTAAGTTTAAAAATTTTACTACTTTTGGTAAACTCCACTTTAGCCTACTTCTGTTTCAATTGAATTCACTGAGGTCTGATTTCTGAGCACTTCACCATAAAATTTGCTTACTGCACTTTCCTTTCAGTGAGGTAAGGGCACCTATCATCAGCTAAATAAAGCATTCCTTCAGGTAGAATTTAAAAGGAGTATTAGCTGGACAAAAACTTTCTCTAGATGCAAAATATGAAGAAGGAGAAATGTAGGGTCAGGCTAGACCTCTGCTGCTGCTCATTGCAGCTGAATGCAGTGTCTGTTAGCTGTTATTTTATTTACCTTGTAAATAAATGTCTTGTTGTTCTACGAGCCTGAAACCTGAAGGATCTTGGTAAATGAGCCAGTTTTTCATTCCTCTAGCAATCAGTCAGAATGGGGAAATGACAATTGCCTTTGTCTGGATGAGGTGCTTGAGTTCTGGACCAGGAGGTGGATATGTCCACAGTGTTCTCTCTTGGAGCAGATGTCACGTGTTCAGGGCTTAAATTAGGGTGCATTGTCCTCTAGTTCTCTGGTTTTAAATTCAGCCCATACATTCAGATGGTTCAATGGAAAAATCTTAAATATGCGAGAGAATGGTGACAGTAGCAGCACTGTCTTCCAAGAATATTTTAACTTGGCTTTTGACTGTGGAAAGAATCTGCAGAGCTTTTCACTCAGGTTCTTGTTCTCATGTGATTTCATTTCAGCGAGACTGGTTTTTTGTCATGGCACGCATAACAGTCTTTCTGAATATTCTGCATTTTTAGCAACTGTTAGTTACTTATGAAAATTCTCAGACAAATGGCACTATTTTGAGGGGAGGTTTTCCTTCACAGAATGAAGACGGTGTAATTGACATTCGGGAATTTGTCATTGCTCTGTCAGTTGTCTGTAAGCCATCCAAAACTCTGGAAACAATTCAGTTGGCATTTCAGGTAAGCTGCATTTTCTTGCCCTATGTAGTGTACTTATTTTTAGAAATTGTTACCAGAAACTGGTATAAGACTCAATAGAAGTTTCCACATTTCCTTTTAATACTTCATTACATTTTAAAACTATATTAATGGAAAGTTAGATTAAGAGCTCATGTTAACGGGGAATACATTTCAAGTGTAAGTTGTGTAAAATTGTGGAAGCTGGCTGTTTGAAATTGTTCTTTGTAGAACTCTGGTAGAATCCTTTTTGGCAAATTAAGTCTCAAACCTCAAGTCCTTTGTATTGATTCCTCTAAACAGGTTGTTGAGTTGTACTTACTAATCTTAGAATGTTTCAATCAAATCTATTTTTTTTCCAGTTAATAACATATTTTTTAAATTTTCCTACATGTTAATAGAGATTATTTTTTATCTCCTTTTTTCTTCTTGTTAAAATTTTCTTCCCTCTTAGTCTTACCATGTATGTGTGGTGGTCCTGCAGTCTTTGTCCAGACTTGATGCTTCCCAGAAGTGCTCCTGATCTTGCTCTAGCCTCAGTGGTTTGTTTTAGCATCACCATAGATTGTTAATGCAAGCTTTTTGGGAAAGTGACAGCAGCAATGCTTAACCAGTGGGTTTCTGACACCTTGATTTATTACTTTTCAATTAATTTCTTTAATGTCACTGTTTCAACATGCAAACTCGGCTGCATCCTGCATCATCTTTTCCCTTTGCCTTGAATTCACATGGTCTTCAGTGTTACTGAAACTGAGAAGTGCTAAGTCTTGATGCTGTCTTCACTAGTGAATGCATGGAGCTCAGAGCATTCAATTGCATGGTGCTACATTGCAGCCTTATTTTCTGTGTAGTTGTATTCAGGTTCTTCAGCCTGAAAACTTTAACTACGTTTTGCTGAAGAAATGAAGCTCCTGTGAATGCTTAGTGTTCACATGTATCATTCTTACCCTTTGGCCAGAATCCAATAAATTTGGCAAAGGAGGAAGGAGCCAAAAATATTTTGTTCCTACAAATATTGTGGGAAATCTGCCATTAGCAGCTGCTGTTATTTATTGCTACTTCTGAGGGAAAAGCAGGAAGAAAGGTCTCTGTCCTGACTCAGTCCATTTCAGCTATAAAGTGACATAGAAAAATAGTCATGTGCTGTTTGGTCAGCTCTGTGTCTTCATACTAGAATGAACAGATTTGAAGTTAATGTAAAGAGGGCTCTGGGGAATTTTTTTTTTAATTTAGCTGTCATGTTTCATAATGTGCAATATAATTTTATCAGTTGAGAGGAAGAAAAGCTGAGATTGGATAGTTATTTTCTTTGTGGAAGCACTTGAAGTTAATTAAACTGTTTCTTAGGAAAAATTCTGTTCTTCATTATCTGCTTCACTATCCAACTCATAATACATAATTTTGAGTCATTTTGTTAATTACAAAATATAAAGTTAGCTGTAAAACTGCAAAGAACTTTTATGCATGTATTAAAAAGGGGAAGAAGTCACTGAAGGGAAGCAGGTATGGCTCATTTTTTACTGCTAGTGATGATTGGAAGGGTTAAGAAAAGTCTCTAGCTGAGGAAATTTTGCTTATTCTAGGATTTCAAAAACCCCATTTTTAATCCTTTCCTACCTCCTGTCCTGACTTCACATCCAATGAGATATTCACACAGCTTACCTGGAGCCATTGAAGGACCTAGCTAGTTCCTGAGTGTGTGACTTGGAACAGGTGCTGTCCTCTGCCATGTGCTACTTCTTTCAGGAAAAGTGCAACATTTCACATAGCTACAAGTTTTCAAAGTTGAGGTTTTTAGTATGACTGTAGAAAAATACTATCCTTATTCCTTATGGAATTGATACAAAACTGGGGGGAGTGGAAGATACATGTGAAAGCTGTGCTGCCATTCAGTGAGACCTCTGGAGAGTTTGATGGGGAGAAACCTGTTGAGGTTCAGCAAGGGCCAGTGCAGGGTTCTGCAGCTGGGGAGGAAAAACCCCAAGTCCCAGCACAGGCTGGGCTCTGACTGAATGGAGAGCAGCTCTGTGGAGAAGAAGCTGGGAGTCTTGCTGGGTGATAAGATGACAATGAGCCAGCAGTGCCCTGGTGGTCAGGAGGGCCAGTGGGATCCTGGGGTGCATTGGAAGAGTGTGGCCAGCAGGTTAAGGGAGGAGATCCTGCTCCTCTGCTCATCCCTAGTGAGGCCACCTCTGGAGTGCTGTGTCCAGTTCTGGGCTCCTCAGCACAAGAAAAGGAGGTAACAGAGAGGGTCCAGCAGAGGCCACAAAGATGATTTGGGGACTGGAGCATCTCTTATGTGGAGAGATTGAGGGAGCTGGGCATGTTTAGTTTGGACCAGAGAAGACTGAGAAGGGATCTCATTAATGCACGTGCATACCTCAAAGGTGAGTGTCATGACAATGGTGCCAAACTCTTTTCAGTGATGCCCAATGGCAGAATGAGGAGCAATGGCCATAAATGAAATTGCA
Organism: Rhadina sibilatrix; assembly: GCA_013400275.1. Taxonomy (NCBI): domain Eukaryota; kingdom Metazoa; phylum Chordata; class Aves; order Passeriformes; family Phylloscopidae; genus Rhadina; species Rhadina sibilatrix. Next base: position 1,227,924 of record VWYO01012060.1, on the reverse strand, counting down.
AGAAGTTCCACCTCAAGATGAAGAGGAACTTATTTATGTTGGGGATGGCAGAGCACTGGAACAGGCTGCCCAGGGAGGTTGTGGAGTCTCCCTTTCCAGAGACATTCCAAACACACCTGGATGCAGTCCTGTGCACCCTGCTGTAGGTGACCCTGGTTTGACAGGGGATTTGGACTAAGAGCAGTGCTACACTGTAAGTGCTACACCTTGCCTTCCAAACTGCTAAAGATACTAAAGGCTGTTGTAAATATTGTCAGTATGGCATTTATACTGATCACCCAATATTACCTGACTACTTTTTCTGTGAAAATGTAGCAGGTTTTATTAAAGAAATGTCTTGTTCTTTGCCCTATTCCTGTGAAACAGTGTGCAGGTTAGGTGCCAGGGGGCAAAAGGCAAGATTCCTGATTTGAGTATATGTTTTCTTCCATGGGATTTTAATATTTTTATTCCACTAAGGTGTGATGTCTCATGGCAACAAGTTCATACTTATGCCTATTTTGTTCAATCTTATCAGTTCCCACCTTCTCAATGATATAGGGAAATTAAAAGGAAGCTTCCAAAACAGCACTTTTTACATGGTTTGATATTTTCAGTGTTGTCATGCTTAAAAAGGAGACAGAAATGTTTCAAAAACTCTTTTCTCTCATTGCACATTGTACAGGCAAATTGAGTTATTTTAAGAAAGCTTAATGAAGCTGTATTTGGTAATGGAGATGTTTTGAGGTATTCAGGTCCATTTCTCAGGGTAAAACACAGTACATATACAAAGATGGAATGAGACTATGAGCAATTCTTAGTTATCAATCTGTCAGTAGTAAAGCTAACTCCTTCTGTGAGGTAACTCTTTAGAATGTAAGATTATGCAAATAATTGTTTTCTAGAGTAAACACTTGTAGAAAATAGCCCATCACTGGTGTATGGGGTAGGATTCTTCTGATTAATACCATTTAGATACAGGCATTTTATGCAAGCTGGCTTTTGGATTTTGGTCAAAGGAATCTTTAGTTTTACACCTGACCAAGTGGAAATGGTATCTGATTTAGGCTGACCTAAATATATCTCCCGATATCACAGACTGTCTTGGAGATTAGACACGTAGCTCAATGGGCTGAATATTATTCTTAGTTATATGTTTGTGAAACATCTTAGTGTTTGACAGTCTTGTTGCTGAGTATCACAGTAATTCCAGTGGTTAGGCGTGTAAACGTAGGACTTTTTTCTGATTATAGTAAGCTTTACTTTCTAAGCATACACAGGTGAACTGATGATGATATTTTTTACCCAGACTAGTCTGAAATCCGTAATATATCACATCAGTCACAGAATGATTAGAATTTCTAATACTATTTTTTTATTTTGCTTTACTTCAGTGTAGTGCTGTTTATAGGAGGCATTCAGCTTTGCAATGATTTATCTTGCTGTTTTGATTCATAGCTGTACCAGTCAGAAGGTGGAACTGTAACAGAAGAGGATTTAGCTTGTATTCTGAAGACTGCCATGGGTGTGTCACAAATTGATGTTACACATCTTTTTAGAGCTGTAGATGAAGAAGAAAAAGGAAAGATTACATATGGTAAGTATTCTAACTGCATCTGAACTGTTACAAAATGTCAAAGTTGCCTGCACTCAAACAAAGCAGTTACATTTTTATTAAACTTTACCTTTTTTAGTTGTCTTGGTAACTTAAATACTGATAACAGCACTGCAAGCAAAGTAAATTTACATTTAAAAAAACTAATTTCATCTTTTATATCAAGTGCCGTGTTTGCATGTTTTCAGTTTTCCACATCAAGTCACATAATACAAGGATTAGCTCCTTCAGCGTATTCTGTTTTGTGACTTCTATGTATGTGAATGTGTATTTTTAAAGAAAGCTGCCTTAGCTCTGTCTTGTTGTTTTGTCTCTTGTGTCTGGGAGCAAGAAATGAGGGGGTTAACCAGGCTGCCTATTCTATAGTCTGTAATGTAGGTGGAATGGAGGCGAGAAGGTTGCATTTGAAAAATTGAGACCTAAGTGAATACATTGTGCCAGGAGTCGGAGTACTTATATGTTACTTCAGATTCTTTATGTTTTATGCAGTAAGGTTCTAAATTTAGTTGTATCATTTGAGTATGAACTGAGTTGTTGATAGCTAACATATTAAGTATCGTCAATAGAGGTGCTTATGACATACCCTGCTCTTACTGTTTTCCCTCAGGATAATCCGTATGTATTTAATTTGTAAAAATCTTACAAAATGTATCATCAGTATTGGTAAATCATAGTTGTTACACTAATAATTCCTCTGTTTCAATCATACAATATGTATGTAAAGCTTCAAATACACAAATATTTAAGAGTTACTGAAATCAGTATCATTGCCACTGTCCTTTCCTTTTTTCCTGACTGTCTTCTCTCCTTGCCTCCTGCTTTCCTTTCTGTGCCTGTCATCTGTCACATTCCCAGCATTTCCACACCCATCCTGCCCATTGCTTTTTTCCTGCCTGTCACTGTTGCTCCTTGTCTTCCAACTCATAATGTGCAGTGACTCAGCTCTTCCCCCCACCTCCCAATCGCCAGCTTCAAAAACACCAGCACAAATCTTAAGCTGGTGAAGTGTAGCAGAATTTTAATTTTGGCAAATTTCATTGTTTGAGAATAGCTAAATTTGTAGTCATGTACAAGTGAACTCAGACCAGGTCATGTGAGTTACCAAAAAGTTCATATTTTAATACTTGTCTTTAATAGTTGCATTTAATCTGCACTTTTTCCATAAGTGGTCATCATATGTTCCCATCACAAGAAAATCTGGATAACCAAGTCACAGCAGTGGCCACTGGAGTGCTTGGTTCTCATTTCCAGTATTTTATATCCTGTAGTCAAGAATAATCTTTTGTGATGTAACACAAAGTAGGTAGTAGGATGGTGTTTACCTAATTTCTTTGAAACTTTCCTTAGCACTTTTTGTGAGAGAAGTGATGATTTTATAATAGAAACATGTCATTTTAATGTATCTGAAAGTTTAATGGTGGGAGTAAATATCCAAGTTATTGGATTAGAGGATTAGAAGTTGCAAATAAACCTTTGGTATTGCATTTCTGTCTTGAAAGTTTCTGCTGTAAATATTCAACCTCTTGCCTTTCCTAAGAATATGTGGAACTTCACAAATGCCCAATTTGATGTACTTACTTTACTAGAAAGGAGAGGTGAAAAAACTTGCAGATCACAGGGTTCTGAAGACACTGTCCAGATACGTCCTAAGAAATCAAAATATTGTATCTAGAGGAACTAATGTTACTTTGAATATACACAGCAGAGGTCTACTGACAATCTCCCTTCTAGGGTGTTGGAATTTAAAGCAGGAATATTGAGTCTTACTTGTAAGAACAAAAGATAAAATAAGCAAAGTTTCAAACCTAAATTGCTGCACGAACAGCAGAGTCCTTGAAGCCACAGATCTTATCTCAAAGGAAAAGCTCAGGTTGCAGGTAAACAGAATAACCAAGAGCAAAATCAAGATTGTGTAAGTAGATTGGTACTTGTGAATCCGAATCGTTGGAAATCTGGATTTTTGTTGCATGGTTGAAAGCACACTGGTTGCCAAAGATCTATGTATCAGTTCTCTTAAGCAGCGTGCAGTTGGCTTAGTTGCTCAGATGCACTTCGATTGCAAGGCTTATCCTTTTAGTCTGATGCAGGCAGAGGCAAGATTTATCAGTCTTATGATGTGATTCTGGAGAGTTTGAATAGGTTCTCTAGGAGGGCACATCAAATTCTAGGAAACTCTCCACCAGCTCTTGATAGACAGTTTAGATTGTGAAGGTGTTCTGAAAACTGCCTGACTTGCTGTAGCCAGAAAAAAGGGGGAATTGGCCATATTCGGAGTATCACACATATTCGGAGTGTGGGATGAAGAATTACTTGCTTAAAATAGTTATATATTAACCACAGTTTTATCCTATAATTCAGCTTAGTGGAAACAAATACTAGAGAAGATTAATGAACTCAGATCTTCCAGGAGGAGCATCAAGTAGTAGGAGGGTATTTCAGGGGTAGGACAAAAACTTTTTGAAGTTCTAGTAGTACATATGCATACTTAATGCAGAGATATAGACATGAATCTTCGCTCCACTTTGGGTTCTTTCTTTATGTTTTTGTTTTTAATGGAGGTAGGAAGCAAAATTTCCTCTTTCCCTAAGTTAATGCCAAGGTGATCTTTTCCTTCAGTCTAATGCTTCACAGTTGCTTTCAGTTTAAGCTCCAAGATGAGACCTGTGATTAGAAGTAATGGTGGAAGAATTGGTTCTTTCTGCATCACCTTCACGTTTCTGATGAAAAAGGCAAATGGGATTCCAAGCACTTTTCATTGCACTCTGCTGAGTACAACTTCAATACATATTCCTTAATACTTTCAGGACTTATTTCAGCAGGACCCAAAATGGCAGCTTACTGAGATCTATCCAAAATGTTACTTTGTTTAATTTGGATTCCCTTTTCCTCATGAAGACATTCTCATTTATATGATCCATCAGCCTCTTGTACAAACAGTTTTTCAACATAGATGGTAGTGTTGGTTTTCGTGGCCTAAACTTCATCAATTGTTCTTGAAGTTACGGGTTCAGAATGCTCTAGATCCATATAACCTGTGGATAAAGGATACCCCCTTTTTTTGAGTGGAAGGGATAGAGTTATGTTTATTGCCGTCTCCTAGCCTATCCCTTTGCAAAAGTTCAGAGGCAAGGTTGCCCTACAACTTCAGTGCCCCTGTAAGCCCTATGGCAGTCCCTTGCTCCCTTGCCCTTTGCAGTATTGAAAAATCACATCATCTCAGAGTGGCAGAGAGGGAAAGCTGCAGTGTTTCCCTTCTTCCATACCAGCCCAGTTGTAGGAGGAACTGGGCTTCACTCCTTTGAAAGGCTTCTTCAGGTGTCATCTGCTCTACACTCTGGGGAATTCACATCATCATCTGATGATGAGCTCTTGTGGGATCGCACAGTGAATTTGAGTGGGAGGTGTGTGATACACTGTAGGTGACTGAATTACTGAAAACATTCACACCCAGGTTTTTCTAGTGTCAGTTTACATTATAAGAATAGCTTCTTGTTGCTTGGATCCTGTATGGTATCTTGCGTTCAAATGATGTCTGAGTAAAGTCAAATGGGCAAATTGAGACAAAGTATCAGTGTCTGATTTTCAACGCAAAATGCTACTTCTTGATGTTAAGGATTCCCCACTCCCCCAAGAATTAATCTGGCTTTTCTTTTTATCCTGTTATTATCCAGCATTAAAATCAGGATTTTTTTTCCTGTATTATAAATTATCTCCTCAATAGTATTCTGTAAAATATTAGGACTTGTAAAATGCTGAAATCTTGAAAGCAGAAGGCAGCAATGACAGCTGCTGTTAGGTTGAAGTGAACTGTGAGTGCAAAGCATTAAAGGGCATGTTTGCAAAAGAGTTTTAAGAATTTAAGAAGTTACTACTCTTGATGTTCAGTGATCTTTAGCTGGAAGACTTCTGTACTTCCCTAGTGAATAGTAAAATGCTATGTCAGGGCATGTGGTGCTCATCATGCATTTTAATGCAAATCTGAGCCTGTTTACCCCTTCATACAGCCAAGCTCTGGCCTGAAGTGTTTTCAGAGGGCTTAGATAACTCTTTGCAGCATCTCAGCTCTGCGGATGTGGTAAACTTATGCTGAGAAGCTAAAACAAGCACTGGGGAAAGCATTATGCTAACTGCTGCTATTTTTCTCCAAAGAAATCATGTGATTATATATGTGTAAGTATTCAAATTTAGCATCCTTCTGTTTCAAAGAGCTGATTCTGTGCAACAACAATTTTTTTTTAGATGACTTCTACACATTTGCTGTGTTGCACCCACACTTTGCAGAAGATTATCTCTATGCTGATCAGATGGGAGCTGAGAGTGGCTTGGAGACTTCATCCCTTTCTGCTCCTAATGGTATCTGTACTGACTTCAGCCCTGACTACAGTGAAGATAAAAGCAAGCCCTTGCAGAAGAAACTGAATTAACACTACAACTGTTACCTTCCTCTCCTGGTGAGAGGGTTGTATTTTCTTGGGATTTTCATAATTCACTCCAATTATACAGCAAATACCAGTTTTGTGTGTGAAAGTTCTACCTGAATACCATCCTTTGAATCATATGTGCTTATTTAACAACATGTTCCAGGTTACTTTGGGAAAGGTGTTTTTATTTTTTTGAAAAGGTCTTTGAAAGGCAAAAATGTGAATGTGTTTCATTAATGTTCATATTTAAAAGGAAGCGGCACAACTTATTTATATTCCATTGGCTAGTTCCATGTACAAAGTGTCTCACAAACTGTGCATGTATAAAGAAACTGTAGCTACTATGGTGTAAAGTGCACTTTGGTGATTAGTGTTTTTCCCTAGTTATGGGGATGTTTATTTGGGGCCAAACTTTGCTGTCCATATCTGAATAGCCAGTCTCGTTGATTTCGGTGGGATTATTCTCCTGAGCAAGGCAAGCATACTTTGGCCCTTTGTTTTGGTTTCAGTGAACAGTTTGGAAACAGTGATACAAAAACTTGCTAAGGATTACTTTTTATTTTTCTTGATGAATGATAAAATTGTTTCTCTTTCCATGGTAGAATGAAAAGGAAAGGCTCCTTATCCCTCACCCCAACACTTTTTTACTGTAATCTTCTGGATGCAATTAAACGTGAATTCTTTCCAAACTGACATGCCACATTACTGTTTGAAAATACATAACTGATCTGTTTGTGCTTTTCTCTTATAACCAATTCAAATCATGTCCACACAACATTTTATGGGAGATGTTTACAGAGCTATATTTGGTTGAGATTTATCAGGAGTCACAGGTTTCTTTTGTAGCAAGCCTGTATGGATAACATAGCATGGAATACATCATAATAACTTTGGTGTATCAGCACAAGTTGGAAAAGGTTGCAGTCACTTCAGAGGCCAAGCCAGCAACAAGTTGCAGAACATCCTGAAGAAATGCTAGTTAAATCTGTATGGCAACATTACATATACTTCATAGAACATATATGAAGCTTAGAATAGTTTAGAACTCTTAAAAAAACCACCACACTTGTGTTAGTAATACTTACATTTCCTTTTGTAAAGCCAGATGCCTTAACTGCTACTGGAGGTCTCAGAGAAAAATCTAGATTATTATTATTATAAAACCACAGAGCTTCATTAATTAGGAAATTTGAGAAAAACCTCAAGGAGTAGGAAGGAGGACTCTGTTACAAAATAACTGATAGCAACTCTGCTTCCAAACAAAAAAATCTTTTAAGTAATTTCTGACTAGTTTTGTAGGGTTTTGTGCATGGAAAACTATTAAGATTTGAGTCTTCCATAAAGAAATTTAAAACTAGATTTGAAAGAGAAGAATTTTAGCAAAGGGTGTCTGTTTGTACCAAATGCTTTTATAACTATTTTTTAAATAGCAGGAGATGTTTTAAAGCTCATTAGGGTATTGGAATCTGTCCTTAGAAATCCTGAACTGTATGTGGCAGGTCTCCAAACTGGAACTGGCTTTAGTAAAGAGGGTAAGAGGAAAAGCTGTAAGAAAGTATGCTTTATGGTGCTATGTGGAGGTAATAATTAAATTTTTGATTTATCTAGGTAACAAAAGTTCACAGGGCAGCAGCAGACTGGCTGGCAAGATATGAGTTAAAACTGATCATGAAAAATAAGAGAAATTGATTGAAAAAATAAGGCATATGAGAAACTACACTTAAGTAGGAATAGTCAGCTGCACAGAGGAGGGAGTGAATATTACTGTGCTATATCTTGAAGCAGGGATGACACAGAATATATCAAACTGAGCACTGTTAAGTCTTTGCTGCAGAAAAGATGGATCTTTGCATCTTTTGAGGGAGGCATGCATCACATGTGGCCTGTGAGAAGCAGGTTGGGATTTCTGCTTTACCAAGATATGATAAGGTCTTACCTGAGGTACCTGCTCATACTGGGCACCTGAGAGAGATGGGGTCTGGAGGACAGAAAGTACTAAAAAGAGATCAAAAGTGTCCTTTAATCCAAAGAAGAGGAGACTGAAAGAAGATGTGAACAGTCTTTAAATATGGAAAAAGTTGCTATAGAGAAAATAGGAACATTCTTCTCCACAAGGATGGTAGATGCTGGCTATTAATTGAAAAGGCAAGTTAAGCAATAGGAAAAGTCTCTTACAATACACCTTGTTAAGGAGAAGGGTTGTTTCATGTGGTGTGAACAGCCAGCCTTCCTTCACTAGAGTTTTTGAAAACAGAGAAGATAGCTACAATAGGACACATGGTTTTGTTGATCATGCCCCAGGGTTACAGGGAGATGTCCCTGAGGTCTGTTTTCTGTAATTATACAGTATGTAAGGGAAGGCAGGTGTAGTCTGGACATATATCTCTACAGGACTATGGTGCATGGCTCAAGCTGGCTGTCTTAGTTATCTTTTGCTTTGTATGTGAGCTTGGGAATTTGAGAATTTCAGAATGCAGGGAAGGAGAGAGAGTTCCCCAACATGTGAAAAGAAGAGGTAAGCTTAGAATCCCGTGGACAACTCTGAAGTGAGGGAAGCTCCAAAGGAAGAGATACATTGACCACATCTGTGAAAGAGCAAAGAAAGCTGATTGAAGTTGGCTGAATATGAGTGTGTCTAATTTGCACATATGGTGTGAGTAACTTGGGGGTCTGTTTCATAAAAGCCAATAGGTTCACTGACTTTTTTTTTTATTATTATTTTTTATTTTTATTTTGTTTTCTAATTGTGAATGTAAAGCTGTACTTGTGTGCACCTAAGCTGTACAGAGTGCATTGAAGGGCACTGCAGCCTGTAGTAGATGGGCCCTTAACCAGGCACCACGTAGTGTGGTGAAGAGGCACTGAAGGCCCTGTGCATCAGTGAGCTCAGGGCAGAGCTGCCGCTGGAGAAGGCCAGTGACCTACACAAGTCACAAGCAAGTACTCTGGGTGGATTAAATACTTAAAAAAAAAAAAAGGGTGTAAGACAAAACAACAGATTCTGGAAGGGATTCTCCCTCTTTTGAGAAATTACTGAATGAGATAAAGGTATAATAGGAGGAATGATGGGATGAAGGATCAGTCTGCATGGAAATTTTGTTAGATCGCACATCGTGTCGAGGAAGTTGAGATTAATGTTAATTCCATTCATTTGAGCATTTGTAGTATATAATATTAGACTGCCTTGTAGTGAGAGAGAAGCCACATTACCACAGGGTGGTGAACTCAGGCTCTTTAGGGCTGAGGCCTGTAACACATCTCATGACTGCAGCAATACTCGTTCCAACTCATCCATCAAACCCCAACTGCAGAAGTGTTTTAAAAGTTCCCGATGAGCAGCCTTTTTAGAGGCATCTCACTGTGGAGCAGCTGGGTGGTGACAGTCAGCTTTCAGCAACTTGATGCAAAGTCAAAGTGAAAACTTCCTTTCCCCTTCACCAAACATTAATTAAAATATTGCTGGTTTTATAGGCAAATTGTTATATTTTAATAGGTAGCATCAACACTCCCTAAAAGTACAAGGAGATGTACACAGAAATTACTTTGGTTCTTTGCAACTATTCAACTTCAGTGGTCATTACACAAAAAAAAATGCTGGGGTGTGAAGGCATTTGACATTGCTGGTAAGCATTTTTGTACTCTTATGTAACACTGTCATCCCTTGCCAGTAGAGTTCCTGCATCAACCTGAATTTTTACATATTCTGTGAGATACCCAGCCAAGGCTGAGTATCTCTTCTCATATGCTTGAACAAGTATTTAAAGTTACTCAGAAAACCACAAAATCTAAAATATCTGAAGTTTTGGGGGTTGGTTTGGATTTTTGGTAGTTTCATTTATATTTTTTCAAACATAATGAAACCCCACCAAAACCAAACAAATGCTTAGTCGGTGCAAAGCATGTTTAAACCACTGTCTTTAGCACAGTATGGCAAGTGTTATTACAGATTCTTTGGGAACTCTGTTGCTGTAGCAGATAAATTTAAAACACTTCATAGGAAATTTGTAAGCCTTACAGAGAAACTAGGCTTAGTTTTATATTAATTAATTACACTATATGTTTTAATGCATTTATTGTTGCTAGAATGATCTAGGTGTGATAAATAGCAACCAGACGTGTGTGTGTGTTTGCTAATCCCATTTTCAAGGTATAAATCCTTAGGTCACAGGGGTTGAAAAGGACACGTGTGCAGTAGGGAAGTGATGCAACCTCTTTAGTGACACAGCTGCCAGAAGTAAATAGCTCAGTGTCACACAGAGCTCTTTATTAAATCTTCATGCAAGCTGAATACCTTTGTTAGCTAATTTAGGCATTGGGGTGGTTGGAGTATTTTTGTCTTTATAAAATGCAGTAAACATTTTCCTGGAAAAGTCATTGTTGCACTTCAACATCTGATAAATTTTTAAAGCAGATGTGGTTTTATTTATTTATGAGTTCCCTGATAAGTTCATCTTTGGTATTGCCATTAAATTATTCTTCCTACTTTTATATTACCATGTGGTAAGTATAGCTTCTCATATTAACTGTTTTAGTCACCCTGCTCCTTCAAGAATAGCATTCCCATTAAAGGACAAATTACAAAAAAAAAAAAAAAATCAACCAAACAAAAAAGCCAAACAAAAAAATCCCCCGTCCCGACTTAAAAAATACTAATTGCAGAATTCTAGTCGCATGTGCTATAGATCCTGTGATCTCAGAAAAAGAAAACCTGTAATCACAGCTTTGTGTATGCTACAGGACTAAACTAGGCTGGAGAGAAAACAAAATTCTGATTAAAAGTTCTGACCAACTAAGTTCAATTTTTCTTTAGATCAGAGTGTGGGTCGTAAGCCTTTCTGAAATGCTGCATTTTACTTAATGTGAAGCCTCTGATTTTTTTTCTCTAGCAGAACTTTCATGAATGCTCTAGAAACAGGAAAGACAAATATACTGACCAAGAGTTTTACCTGAGCAAAATTCAAATTTGGCTCCTAAAGCCATATTGAGGCACAGAAGTTCCTTGTGAACCAGGGATTTCAAATACTTCGCTACTTTTTAGGTATCTGAACTTCGGCTGATTAGGAATACTTAAATTAACAAATTATTCTGAATAGATCATTACAAGAAAAAAAAAAGAGTACAAAATGCAAAGTAAGAGTTATCATCAGTGCCATTGATAATTAGTTACTAATGAATTAAATTGTTAATTGATCAGTCCAGCAAAACTGCAAGATCTGTTTTACATATGAGCAGGAAGGCTGACATGGTCATTCAGGTAATTTTGCTAACCTAACTAGGTAGAATTTTTGCTAGGTGGTCTTTACTCAGAGGGTATTTTTTGAAGAAATCAGAGGATGCAGCATCTTGAACGTACTGCAACATCCCAGTAATGTCTCAGTCATTGGCGGTGTAGAAAGTGAGATTTCATCTTCTCACCCTGCCTTTTTTCTTTGAATTATGGAGAAAAGTATTCAAACCACAACAGGAACCCTGTAAGATCTTACAGGTAAAAACCCTCCAGTACCACCTCAGAGGCACAAAGATGATCATTCTATGAAATAGTTATGGTAGTGAACTGGGTATACAATGCTGGTATCACCTTGTGGTCAAACCACATAGAAATGGTAATACTGAGGTAAAACTGCTGAGAGAACACAGCAGCCAACAGGGAGGGCATCCTTCAGAAGTGTTTGGACTTGGGTTTGTATTTCCTGCATCTCATAGTGTTCAAGTCAAGACAGTTTGTTTCTCTAGGAAACATTACAGATTTCCTTCAAGATAATAATTACTTTGACTTCTTCTAGCAGAAGAGTGATTTGTAGAAAGCAGCTTCTTTTTCCCCAGATGGTGAGATGTGTTTTATCATGTGTAATGTGATTAAACTGAACTGGGTGATACTAAGAGAGTAGAGGATGTAAGAGGCTTCTAAAATAGAGGGTTTATGTTTCTGTGAGATATGCTGAGACATTTCTGCACAGTAGTTGACACTGCCTGGATTGTCTTGCAAGTTCATTATGTAAAATCATTTTACTAGTTGTGTGGTGGAAGTGGCTGTTTATTCCACTTTCCTTAGTAAGGTGGCAGAGTAGAGTACTCTTGTGCAGGCCAACCTTGGGGTATAGATGTATTTGCAGTTTCCAAATTATCAGTCTCTGGGAATAGAAACAGTAGAATCACCTTAGTACTGATTGCACCTCAGTAAGTTACACAACTTAGCTCTTTGGGGTATTTTTTTATGAACACAGTTATCATGCTTTGTTCTGAGCTGAGTTGCACAGAGCCATATGAACATCAGAGCTTACTTGAGATAGCTTGGTGATTACAAAAATGGTGCTGTAGGATAATCTGTTGGTAGAGTGTTACATTTCAGTTTTTTCACTTTGACCAAAAATGTCAGAAGCAAGAAAAAAAAAAACTCATGACTTCTGTAATACTCTATTTTTACACTATCAATAGGGTGTTATTTAAGTGTGCCAGTTCTGAGCCAAAGTCAGCTGAAGAAAAATCAGGCTGAGCTCTCATCCTGAACCAGCAAGTAGAAAATCCCATCCATGTATAGCATGGCAGCAAAGCTTTCACTCTGCAGCTGGCCTTTTCCCACAGTAAAGAAGGATCTTTTCTGCCTCTTGGGCTGGTGAATTCAGTTTACTGTATCCCTAGTTCTTGCTTGTGCTGTCTGTTCTTCATAGGTTTGTTGCAGCCAGAAGACCATGCTGCCTCTTAAGCTGAAGTGACATCCATGGACTTTTCTCCCTGAGCCAGGACCAGCAGGTGAATATTTGAGTCCTGTTCTGGTAATGCTACCCAAAACTAAAAGCCCATGTACTATTTTAGCTCATGCCTGCCATTAGGTACAGAACTGCTCTTTCTTTTCCTACACTTCAGCCATTGCAGGTGTGTCCAGGTGACAGCAGGTTTGAAAGAGCTTATGAGATTCTCCTTGTTCTTGTGAGCAACAAGAAATTAAATTTAGAAGTATTAGAAGTTTACAGTGAAACCTTAAATTGGATTGACTCCTGACTCGCTATATATATCACTTTCAGTGTGAGCTTGTTCACTTCCATGTTCCAAATGCAGGACCTATAAATGTGATTGCAAGCAAAGTCTCCTCATGGATACCGAAGAAAGCTGATGCTCAGACACTTTTCATCCTACCATGGTACTGGAAATGAAATTCATCTGACAATAGGTTGTTTCTAAGTCTGTGAATGTATATGGGGAAAACCCAAATACATATCTTTTATTCATTATCCAGCATGAATACAATTTTGTATTTTAAATGCTAAAGAAATAAACTTTGAAAGATCTTTTATGGCCTAAGTATATATTTTTTTGTCCTATGTTTTCTTTTATAACAAACTTCAAGCAAAATATTTCTTATATTTCAAAAAGGACATTTAGGTTAGCCAGTGCTGTATTTTCCAGACAACAAGAGCAGTTTTAAAGTAAACATCTAAAAATGAAATTGTATTTTTAAATATGTGAATTAGAATTCCTTTAAGTTAAACATGTCTCCTTAGCAACTGTATATACTTAGACAAAAAGCAAACCCATTGCAGCTGCTTGTCTCTATAGCTGTTTGTGTTTGGTGATTTGTTTATATTGCTTTTTCAGATTGCTCTAAGGGTATTAAGAGTCTGTGTAAATCAGCAATGTTAGAAATAAAAGTCAGAAGTAAATTTCTTTAGAAGTGATAGAATTTGTTTCCTGGAAGAGGACCAAGAGTAAACATCAGCTAACATTGTATTATGTACTATACTACTTAAATGTTGCAGCGTTGTGCTAAAGTATTTGACATCTGTTCAATGGGACCACTTTCTAAACCTTTTTGTAATTCCCAGCATCTCTCCAGGTGTGTGAGACATTTCTAATTTGATCACAGGTACTAGTTCATCTTTTTTGGAAAAATAAAATTGAGTAATCAACAAGCTGAGAAATAACTCAGAAAAAAATAATTTTGATCTCTGTTGTTGAATTTGCATTGAGGATATCATTTTTATATTGGGGAAAAAAAGGATTACTATGGTTTTGGACACACTTGCAACTTTAAATGCAAAACCAAAAACGTTGACACTGAAATGATCACATTTTTGAATTTTCTTGTACTGCTACTGAATCCAAGTTAGGCACTGCCATGAAAAGGATGCTTTTAGCTGGAAACCTGTGTTGACAGAGCAAGAAGCTGTTTTGTAGGGACTCACTTGTCAGGTATCACGTGGTCGTTCCATCAGTGGTACAACTTCTGTTGCTGACTTCAAGGCTGCTCAAACAGACCTGGTGTGTTCAAAGAAAAAACAGTTTTTATTGTAAGAGCCCTTGGATGCGCAGTGTAAATCTGTAACAATACATAGTGCTACTGGATAATAATGATCTAAATGCATATTTTCTGCTGTAAATTTCCCTCGTGGCTCCAGTGATTTCTGTACATAGACTATTACCTTTGCACTGAACTGACTATACTTCATAAAATGAAGAGCAAAAACAAGTATTGTACTAAAGATGACCATACCTTGTGGCTCCAATTGTGGAAATACTTTTGCAGAACAAAAGGTATAGTTTCAGTGTTATAAATTTGATTTTTATATTTTTTATTAACATGCATGGAAGATTAAGGATAATATTTTTTAAAAATGAACTTGGTTTTTGTACATTTTTTCAATGTTTAAAACTATATGATTTAACATTACCTCTGAATGCCAGTGATCAGTAAATTTTTAAAGGAAATACCTCAATTTGAGCATTCTTCTCTTGTTACTTGTCTGATAGGTTAAAATGGACTATAGGGTGTGATGAAGTGGGCAAATGATGTAGGTGCTTAAACTGTGCTGTAGAAGGCTTGGTACAATGGTTTACTGAAAGGGACCTAAATGATACACTACAAGTGTTGAGTGCAGTTACACAATCATGGCTCATTCTGCCCAACTGGACATTTTCCTCATGAATGGCTTGTAAATTAAATTTTCAGCGTGAAGCCAAATTAAAAAATGAAACAAAAAATACTTGGTTTCCTCTGGACTTTTTCTTTCAATTGTTTTTAACAACAGGGTTTACAATAAGGGAAAGGAAACAAACCATAATTGCGAGTAAGACTGAGTCTGTAGGTTTTTAGGCATGCTTTGTTGATGTGTGTTCTCTGTGTCAGTGTGTGTAGGAAAACAGTGTTTGGTTACCTGACTGGGAGGGTGAAATACAGGGATTTAAAGGAGGCAGGGAGGGGTGGAAAAAGAAACAACAAACTAACAGTATCCCTCTGTGACAGCAATACTGTCTCCAGTTCTATTTTGTGTGCTTAAAGAAGAATATTGAAAGATCAAAAAATATTCAGAAAAGGCATTCCAGAATTCCATGAGAATTAGACTAAATTAGACTGAATTAGCTCTGGCTACATTTTTTTTTTTTTTAATTCAGGAAACAGATAAGAAGGGATCCAACACTCCAGACACCTATATACCTGAAAAATTGATAATGGAGGGTGGAAAAAAGGCATCCTCTGAGGTCCAGTGGGTGTAAGCTGAACCATTAATATGAAAAGCTGAACCATTAATATGAACAGTATCAAGAACAAAGCAAAACACTGGGGAAGCAGCTCACCAGAGAAATGACAGACATTCAGCACGATATGAAGATTTCAAGGGAAGACTTATTAGTGTTTCACTTAATATTACTCTATTTCAAGTGATGGAGTTGTTGTGGTTAACCTCAGGTAGCAACTAAGTACCACACATCCGCTTGCTCACTCTCCCCCCACCCCTGGTGGGAAGAGGAGGAGAACTGGGGAAAAAAAGGAGAAACCTGGAGACTGAGATAAGAAGAGTTTAATAACTGAAATAAAATTAAACAATAATGAAAAAGTGACAAAATAGAGGAATAAAACTGAAGAGAAACAAGTTATGCACAACATAATGACTTATCATCCTCTGACTGATGCCCAGCCCCTCACTGGGCAGTGATCAGCAACCCCCCAGTTTATATACTGGACATGACATTCAGTGGTAAAGAACATCCCTCAGGACAGTTCTGGTCAGCTGTCCTGGACATGCTCCCTTCCAGCTTATTGTGCACCTCCTTACTGGCAGAGCGTGGAATTCATCCCACAAATGGGTTCAGCTTTGCCTGAGGCAGGAGTAACCCAGATTGTTTTCCCCAGCATATTTTTTACATGCATTACAGGAACATTATCACCTTCCACATGAAAGTACATAAAAGTTTTGATTGGGTAGAGCCAGCCAAATTGGCAGATCCCCTGGTTTTGATTAACCATGGGGCCTTTGCTAAATGTGTATCTCAATGTTGGAAGATCCCACCTTGTTCTGACTCTTCCTCATGTTCTTGTGGTGACCTCACTTTGTTCTCCTTTACTAAACAAGGTGACATTTGCATCCATGTCTTCTCGGGTACAGGGGCAGCTGGTATCAGCATGGGTTGGTTCTCAGGGCCAGGTGCTGTGCCTGTCACTGGTTGGAGAAGCTGCAGTGCCTGTTCTCTTGTCATCAGATCCAGAGGCCTCCTTCTCCCCTTGAGGGTCATGAGTAAGGTTGAAGAGGATCCAGTGGGCTTGGGCCAGACCCCAGCCCATTGCAATCATTTGTGTCTCTCTGGAATAACCAGGGCACCAGCATGCTTTTTCCAGATGTTTTACTAGTTTTTCCACCATCTGCACTTGTTCAAGGGTGAAGTTCCAATACATTGGAGGTGCACACTGTCCTGGGTTCCTGCCCATGCTGTCCCACGTAGTGGGTTGGCCTGGATGGATTCCAGGCTCCCACCAAAGCCTTTCTCTCACTCCCCTCCACAACTGGACAGTAACAAAGGGTTTGTGAGTTGAGACAAGAACTGGGAGAGATCACTCACGGAATACGCTCACAGACAAAACAGGCTAGAATTACAGATACTAATTAAATTTATCACTAACAAAGAGCAGTATAATAAGAGGTAAAACTTTAAAAACACCTTCTCCCCTCCCTCCCTCCCTCTGAGCTCTACCTCCTCCCCCAGTGGTGCAGGGAAACAGGGAATGGGGTTGATGGTCAGTTCATCACCTGTCATTTCTCCCTCTGCTCAGGGAGAGGAGCCCTTCCTTTGCTCTGCCATGGCCTCTCTCCCATGGGAGACACTTCTCCATGAAGTTGTCCAGCATGAGTCTATCCCAGGCAACAATCTTCCCAAAACTGCTGCAGCGTGGGTCACTCTTCTGCAGGGTGCAGTCCTTCCAGGATGGGCTCCTCTCTCCATGGGTCTCCCCGGGAGTCACACCCCTGTGGATCTCTGCAGGCTGCAGGGGCACAGCTGGCTCACCATGGGCTGCACCATGGGCTGCAAAGGAATCTCAGCTCTGGTGCCTGGAGCACCTCCTCCCCTTCCTTCTCCACTGACCTTGGTGTCTGCAGAGTTGTTGCTCTCACATGTTCTCACTCCACTCTTCTCTGGCTGCAATTACAACTGCCCACAACCTCTTTTTTTTGTTTGTTTGTTTTGTTTTTCTTAAATATGTTATCATAGAGGCGTTATCATTTGTAGCTGGCCCAGCCTTGACCAGCAGCATGTCCAGCTTTGGGACCGCCAGGAATTGGCTCTGCTGGACATGGAGGAAGCTTCTGGCAGGGTCTCACAGAAGCCACCCCTGCAGTCCCTCTCCTGCTACCAAATGGCCATGCAAATCCAATACACTGCCACACCCTGCCACTTAGGAAGTATCCAGTCCCAGGGCAGGTCTCTGGGTAGGATTCTTAAATAGCTGTTTGACCTTAGACCAGACCTGGAACACATGCAGGAGACATAGCAATAGGAACAGGCTGGCTTGAACAACCAATTCAGAATTTTCAAAAGGTATCTCCTCCATGGATTGGTTCTCCAAGAAGGAAAGGTAAAAGACATAATTTTTTAGTTTTCCACAGATGGCTCCCAAAGTCCAGAGCTGACAGCAATGCTGAGTACAATCACCAGGTTAGTTCCACAGCCAGCCATTCCATTATATCATAAGCCAGAGTTGCAGAGTACAACAAAATTATTGGCTCTGTCCCCATGGGTGATAAACAGCACAACAGGGAACACATACTGCAACTTTAAGAAAAAGCACACCAACTTTGAGAGCAAATAAGTCAACATTGTAACCAGCAACTATGAAACTAATATAATGAATACTTGTATTTGTTCTAATGCATTCTATTCAGATTTCTCATTATTGTTGGGCCCCATATCAGATGCCAAAAAGAAGTGCTGTAGATTAACCCTAGCCAGTAACCAAGTACCAGTTAGTTAAGAAGTGCAGCCCTTTCTTCTCCTCCAGTGGAATGGGGAGGAGAATGAGAAAAAGGGAAAACCTGTGGATTGGGATAAGTTGTTTATTATTATTAAGAAAACTGATACAAGAAAAAGAGAGAAATAATACCCAAGAAACACAACTGACATGACACAGTTGCTGACTGGTGCCAGACCCTGTTCCTGCGCAGTGATCAGCCCCTCCCAGTAAAACCCCAGTTTATATACTGGACATGACATTCTGTGGTATGGAATATCCCTTTGGACAGTTTGGGTCAGTTGTCCCAGCTATGCTACCTCCCAGCACCCCCTCACTGGCAGACCATGGAATACTGGAAGTCCTTGACTTGAGGTAAACACCACTGAGCAACAACCAAACAATCAGTGTGCTACCATTAGTCTCATGCTAAACCCAAAACACAACTCCATACCAGCTACTAGGAAGAAAATTAACTCTATCCCAGCTGAAACCAGGATAGGCCTGAACGCCCTTCACCTACCCACATGTCGGTTTTCTCTCATTTGTGTTGCAAGGAAACTCCTGGTTGTGCCACTTTGCTGATCTACTGGGACAGTGAGTGTAACTTGTGCTTGTGCCCCTTCTGCCCCTGAGCACCTCCTGCCCAAGCCTCTCAGCTGAGGTGTACTTGAGGTAAGTACATCATCACGCTCTTCTGGTTGACCCACACACATGCAAGGACCACAAGAAATGCTTCTTTTTCAATCCAAGCCAAGCAGGAAGAGCCTTCCCAGCTCCCTTGAGGGACAATGTAGGTAGCTCAGGCCTACGAGAGCAGAGCATGACTGACGGTGATAATGATGATAATAACGATGGTCATCAGAGTCACTCAGAATCCATTCAGTTGGAACAGGCGTCTGAGATCATAGAGTCCAACCTATGACACCAGCCAGACCATGGCACAAAGTACCAGGTCCAGTCTTTCCTTAAACACCTCACAGGGATTCAACTCCATCTCCCTGGGCAGCCCATTCCAACATCTAATGACCCTTCCAGTGAGGAAAATCCTCCTGAAGTATACAACCTAACCTCCCGCATGCAGCTTAAGCCTTTGTCCTTTCATCCTGTTACCTGGGAGAAGAGGCCGACCCCCACCTGGCTACACCCTCCTTTCAGGAGTTGTAGAGAGCAGTTAGGTCCCCCCAAGACCCCTCTTCTCCAGGCTAAACACCCCCAGCTCCCTCAGCTGCCCCGCATGGGACTTGTGCTCCCGACCCTTCCCCAGCTTCAGGGCCCTTCTCTGAACTTGCCCCAGCACCCCAGCTCCTTCTCTCCAGCCCCGGGCGCGGCTCCCTCTGCTCTGAGCCCTGGGAGCTCCCGGGGCTGGGCCCCGCACACAGCGCCCCCTAGCGCCCGTCGCCGCTCTGTAGC
>VWYO01012060.1:1173337-1208206 GCA_013400275.1 Rhadina sibilatrix | reverse complement strand
AGCGGGGCTGCGGCGGGGGGCGGGGGCGGCCGCCGCCATCGGTGCTGTCAGCATGCTGAGCCGCAGCTCCTTCACCAGCCTGGTGGTGGGCGTGTTCGCCGTGTACGTGGCGCACACCTGCTGGGTCATGTACGGCATCGTCTACACGCGGCCCTGCCCGGCGGCGGCGGACGGCGCGGCCGGGGGATGCGTCTGGCCCTACTTGGCTCGGAGGCCCAAGCTGCAGGTGAGCGGGGCGGGCACGGCCCTCGGCGCACCGCCCAAGTCACGGGCTCCTCGGCACCACCCCTGTCCCTGCCCCCTGCCCCGTGTCCCTGTCCGTGCCCTCTGACCCCGCCTCTGCCCCTGTCCCCGCTCCCTCCCGGGCGAGCCGCTCACACGCCCTCTCGGTAGTGCTGGGCATTGTGGAGAGCTCCCGTGGCTGGTGCACGGGTAGGACTTGGGTTCGAGGTGTTATTGATTTCGTACGTCTGCTGTCACACACGTACTGGTTAGAGCAGCGTTGCGGAAGAAATGCTGGGCCTGTCTAGTCTAGAGAAGACTGAGAAGGGATCTCATTAATACATGTAAATATTTCAGAGGATTTGAAATATTTCAAGGTGCCAAGGGAATGGTGCCAGATTCTTCTAAGTCGTGCCTGGCAACAGGTTGAAGAGTAATGGCCGTAAACTAAAACACAAGGACTCCCACTTCAATGTGAGGAAGAACTTCATGATGTTGAGGGTTACAGAGCGCTGGAACAGGCTGCCCAGGGAGATGGTGGAGTCCCCTGGTCTGGGACTTCCAAAACTATCTGAATGTGTTCCTGTGTTACCTGCTCTAGGGTCACTCTGCCTTGGCAGGGAGTTGGACAAGGCGATCTCCAGAGATCCTTTCCAGCCCTGACAGAGACCCTCTCCTTTACTGACAGGGTTCTGTGAAATGACTCCACTTCTTCAACTTCTAGAACATGTTAACTGTTCTGGAACATTTTTAGCATTTTTTTTAATATTTCTATTAAAATGTATTTAGTGACTGTGTTTCTGCCCCCAAAAGTAGCTGACTTTTTTTGACCACACTATTTTCTTTCCCTGTGTATACAGCCTTCCTGCAACTGGGAGAATTAGTGAAGCTGAAAGACAGACCTTTACTCTAAATGTAGTGATGCATGAATTTATTTCCATTGTCTTAATTTTTCTGTGCTGTGTTTTGATTTCAGTTAAGCGTGTACACTACCACAAGGTCAAGCATTGGTACTGAGAGTAATATAGATCTCGTTTTGAATGTGGAGGATTTTGATATTGAGTCCAAATTTGAAAGGTAAGGATCTAGACCAGTAGTATCCAAGGGATCAGAGTTCTTTGTTGCATTCTGAAGTGTGCATCCTAACTAGGAGTTACATGAAGGCAAGGTAGATTTCACTATTGGTTAGCTTGGATCAGCATGCTGTTTTCAGCCACACAGGCAAGCATTTTGCAGAAGTGTGCCTTGCTTATAGTAGTAAAATTACTTTCCACTGAGAAAATCTAAAGACAAATGTGCCTGGAAATGCTTGAGACTTGCCTCTAATCACATAGGTAGATGTGGTTAGATCACTGGCCACACGTTCTGTCTTGTTCTTAATTGCTGTGGTGTCAGACCTGGAACAGGACTAAGATGTCAAACCATGTTCTCCTTTTGTGTGTTTTAGCAACACGCTCTTCCATAACTATTTCTCTACTAAAAATCACACAAGAAAACCTTCTTTTCTGATAGTCTAGGGTTTGGGGATCTTCTGAAGGGATTTTGGTGCTAAGACTGTGCCCTTTGAAAAATTTTTTAGTAGAACACTGCACTCTGCATATGCCTCTGAACAATTAAAATGACTGGAACTGCTTGTTTTGTTCTTCATATTTGCTGTCTCACTTTTGGTTTGTTTCTTTGTTTGTTTCTTTGTTTGTTTAAAATAATTGCCCCATTCCTTACTCTCTTATTGTAGTCTCCAAGGTTATTTTATGCTCTTCATTTTCTATGACTAAAGAACTTGCTGGTTGCAGTTTAGGTCATATTGAACTTCATCTCTGACAGATCTTACAAGAACTGTTTTACTGACAGAATCTGTTAAGCCATTGAAAGTATTCAGAGCAGAATAAGCTGAGCAAGACTACAGGAATAGAGGATGCATTATGCAAGGGTGCAAGTAGGATAATTTTTTGGCTAGTACAAGGGGAGTGACTTCATGATTTGGGACTCCAGTTTAGAGTTCTCAGCCATAGCTGAGAAGATTTTATTAATGCAAAGTGCATGGTAAAACTTTCTGATTTTCTTTTTAAATTTTGTATTGTGTATATGTGTATTGTGTATCTGTGATGCATCTTCAGCGCATGAAGGCTGTGGTTTTTTACAAGTGTTATCATAATTGTGGTCTGTGACCTATCAGTAGAGGAAAGCAACAAAAGAATTGATGATACATAGGACTTTATAGTCCTATGTTATCTAGGGTGATAAAGCAGGAAGTGGACAAAGGTTAACCTATCTTAATATAATAGTAAATCTTTGGAAATGCATATATTCTGATATGTACTGGAGTATAAGAAATGACCCCATCCAGCCATTGAACATGTTAGCCAGAATTGTTGTGTTCCAGGCAACCCAAATGTTTAGTAATAGCTAAATATTTCAGCATGTGCTATGTCATCTCATAATATATTTATTTTGTATTTTAGGACAGTGAATGTCTCTGTACCAAAGAAGACCCGAAATAATGGCACATTATATGCATTTGTATTTCTTCATCATGCTGGCATTTTGCCTTGGCATGATGGTAAGCAGGTGCATATAGTGAGCCCTCTGACCACCTACATGGTCCCCAAACCAGAAGAGATTAATTTGCTCACGGGTGAATCAGCCACACAGGTAAGCGTGTGTTCCATCTATAGAAGAGCATCTGCAAAATAAGTGATTTCTTTTACAGACACGTCTAGTGTTAGTTTCTGCTGTGCTTGCATCTTTGAACTAATGATGATACAACACAATAAAAGAGTCAAAATCCTCTTCTTGATTATCATGCCAATAGCAGACCACTCAGCAGAGCAGAGGCAGAGCTCTTTAAAATGCTGGCTAGTTATTAAAACACTTTGCTAGTGTTTAATAATTGCTTCAAATTTTGGTAGAAATACTGTAGTGCTCTGTAACAGCATGATGCTGCTTTCTATAGTGAATTGAATTAATGTGAAATAATATGCTTTGCTGTTGTAAAATAGCAGAATAAGATATGAAAACAAACAGATAGTGTTTGATCGATCATCCACATCCTCTTGAAGTATGTTTTGAAGTAACATCTGATTACTGTACAGTCCTGATTTCAAAGAGATTATTTCCTTATTAGTATCCACATTCCCAAGGTATGAAGGTTAATTAGATGAATGAATATTCCTTCTTGATGAACATGGCTGTGAATGGACACTGAAGTTTTTCAGTGTCAGATTGTGGTGGGCCCTTAAAATCCATTCTGTCATATTTGAGCAAAATACTTGATCTGGTCTAAATTAAGGTAAGTTGTTTCTTAGTGGGCTTCTGGTTTTGAGTGTAGTTAATGACTCCCTGGATTCCATGAGTTAGGTTATTACCCTACTCAAAAATTTGCATTGGCTAGCACTATGTATTTTATTCCCTTTTTAAAGCAAATTGAAGCAGAAAAACAGACCAATGCCCTGGATGAACCTGTGTCTCACTGGAGGTCAAGACTAACCTTAAATGTCATGGTGGAAGATTTTGTGTTTGATGGATCATCCCTCCCTGCTGATGTTCACCGTTACATGAAAATGTAAGTCAGTGACTTAATTTTGTCAGATATTATATTATAAACTTATGGCACATTTCTTCAAAAATCCTCCTTCTTTAGTATTTTATGTTTAAATGGACACCTAGAGACAAGAACAGATGCTCTAAATGTTTGCATTTTGATAGTGACAAATTGCTGCTAAGATATAATGTACTAGAAAACCTTATTGGAGATACCTAGTTCCTGAGCAGCTCAGAGTTTAGAATACTTTTTCTATGTGCAGTTATCACAGTAAGGCAAAGCAGGACTACAAAGACACAGATAGAATGCTACAGCAGACTTCAAACCCATTTGTTCTCCAGTTACCCTTCTGGCCTTCAGAGCAATTGCCATCCCTTGACCCTTTCTAATTATCCTTCATCTGCAAGTTACAAACTGTACAAACTGGAAGTGCTGAAGAGGCACTTAGGCACTCCTAGGATATCTTTTTTTCACCCTTTATTTTACTTTGACAGTGTGTGTTCCTATATTATGTCATTTTCCACAAGGAAATACTAACAGGCAGGGATGGGTTTTTAGGCCTCTAGGTGCAGGCAGTAGCTTCTGCTCATAGCTTGCTTCAATCACTTCCAGTCTCAAGCATATAAGTAGTGCTGTATAGGCTTATGTTGCTGTATGTTGATGCCTTTTCTACAAGTACCCTCTTAAATCCAGAAGTCGTTGGTTAACTGGCGGACCACAGAGTTCTGGGATAGCTTTCCAGCCAGAGCAGATAGACCCATAACAAGAAGGGGTGGATGGATGAGGATTTTTTTTCTGGTTGATTTGCATCAGTGCTGTTTTGTTATTGCATTATACAGGAAAATAATTTGGATACGAAATAACCTGCTGCAATTTCACTAACAATAACTTTAATCATAGTTATTATATAGAAATCTAAATCACTTCGGTTAAATAACCAAGCACTATTTCTGAACCTCAATTTAGTACTTTTCTGTGTTAATATTGCACATTATGTGTTTAGTATGCAGGCTTTCTTAGCATGCATAGAGACTGCTTTCTTTTGCCAACAGCTAAAATTCAACTTTCAGACTTTAAAAATCTCCATGATGCTACTTCCATAGATTTTTAACAAGAACATTGTAGTGTAGATAACTGCTTTTCTAGTGAAGACTTCAAGAATTTGTCTATGTTAGGACATTGGGCTAAAAACTTTCCTAAGATGCTGACAAAGCAATTGCAGGTAGGTCATAATTTGCTAAAGAACTTTACAGTAACCATTTGATAGAGGACTTGAAAGCTGGGAAGTTTTTATTCTTTTCATGAAGGTTGGTAAGGTGGTAGAGCAATCCAGATGAGAGCTTCTGTAGATGGCAGAGATTTCTGCTCCTTGTACAATCCCTGCAGTAGTATCTGATCTTCCCATTTGTGCATCAGCCATCACATTCATGGTCCCATGTGGGCCAGAGCATGAGACTGCTGTCCTGCCAGGCACTGACCAGATGGGGGGAGATAGTGAGAGATGTCATGGTCACAGTAGAAGGGGATATTTGAAACAAAGGATACAAATATATGGCAGTAAAATTCAGCATGTTTCTCTTCCACAGACCTTTAAATTTCTCTTGATCATGCAGAAGCTTCAGCATCATCACAGCCAATTTCATTTGTATTTTTATTTGCTTATTCTGTCTTTCTGCAGAAGAGTGAAAACAAACAAAATTTTTTAATAGCAGTGTCTTTAAATGGAAGATTGATTCTAGGCTAGTGGCTAATTTCTTGCTGTGTGTTAAAAGAAAATGTGCCTGAAAAAGATGGTGGGAAATTTCTACATGGATAGATATGAAAGTGATGAATGAGTGCTAATTTTGAATAAAAGTAGTTTTCTTTTTAGATCACTACAGTCATAAATCCATGTTTAAACATCCTAGGGTTCAGTTGGGGAAGACAGTGCATTACCTTCCAATATTATTTATTGATCAGCTAAGCAACAGAGTGAAAGATTTGATGGTGAGTAATAGAATACCTTTAATTACATTTAACAGCTTTAACAGTAATCCTCAATGTTGTTTTAATTAAGATTTTCTCATAGGTGGTTTGCTGTAATAAAAAAGTATAAATGCACAAAATGACTCAGTGACCATCTAACTTAATGTGACCTACCGTGGTAACTGCAGAAGCTGGATCTGGGTTTTGAGACTTCTGTCTGGCAGAAGTATCTGTCAGTCACTGTCTTCTGTTCCACCGAAGATGTTTGGATTCCATTGCTTCTGCCTTTTGGGTGGATATGGAGGACATCACTGTAGCACTAGCAGTGGCAGGAGCAGTCTCCTCAGTGGTTTGACTCACTAATATGAAGAAGTTGTGTTAGCACACCAGAGTTGTTTCTCATACCCTCTCGGCATATTGACAATATCCACAGCTGATAGTGGAGCTATACTTGAGATAAGTCAGTAGCTATTGTCTTATCTACTCAAAATTCACTTGTGGTTAAATGTCTTGGTGTTGCTCTCTATCATGTTAGAGTAACTTGAGCACCTGAAAGTTTTGTGTTACCATATGTCCAATGATTTTGTGCATTCAAATAAATCAGGACTTTGAAACTTCAGTAATGAAATTAAGAAGGATGAAGTTTGATGAGATTTTTGGAGACTGCTAGTCCAATGCCCCTTCCCAGAGTAGAATCGCATGGAGTGAGTTTCTCAAGACCTTTTCCAGTTGAGTTTTGGTTATATCCAAGGATGGAGAGGCTACAGCCTCTATAGGCAACCTACTTTAGTATTCAGTCACTCCAGCAGTAAAAAAATTTTCTGTATTCAGTTTTTGCCCGATTCTTGTCTTGTAGGAAATTGTGCACTTCCTTTGCTAGAGGTTACACATGACAGTCCCATGTATCTAAATCTGTTGATCTTAGCAACTCTTAGTTAAGCCTTGCTGTTCTTTTCAGTTGCACTGACTGGAGTTTGGTAATTGGAGTTACTGAGAACAAGAATCATGGGGAATGTCTCAAAACTCAAAACCGTGTCTTCTAGCTGGAAGCCTCTGTAGATGTAAACTTACCATAAACCTTCTAAACTGTCTCTCCAATTCATTACTTTAGCTCAGACAAAGGATTTTGTTACTTGGCGTTCAGGATAATCTTTATGAATTTGTGTCCCTTCCACCCCAAATTTGTACAGCACAGTAAACTCTTGAGTATTTGTTACAAGTCTTGATAGCAGATAGTTTTGTTGAGTATTTCTTTAGATATACATTTGTAATGTCTTTATTAGTGGTTGTTGTCCTTCGTTTTATCACAGCTCATCCAGTCCAGTTCAGTACATTCATGTGAACTTATAACTGGTCAAGTCATGTACCCTGTTTACAAATGAATTCAGCATTCTCATGTTATTAATGACATTCCTGCAGTTGTCATGCATGTCACAGTTAATGCTGGGAGTTGTAACTCACTGCCTTAGAAAGTCATTGAAGATCCTGGGAAGTGCGGCAAAGACTATTCCACTAAAACCTGCAAACTTCCCCTTCAGCACTGGCTTATGGGATGTCTCAGTAGTGGCTGGCCAAACTGCTCTCAAGGCCTGCAGAAAGAGTGGTCTTGTAGTAAACAATTCTGTGAGAGAATAAAGGCTAAGTGAAGAGCATGAGAGAATAAGGAAATAAGGTAATCCAGCTTTTGTGGAGCCAGGTTAACGTTTGGCTGTAATTAGGGTCACAGATAGTGTCTGTTCTCTATGCCTGACCTAAAATCGTGGAGCTGAAGATGTGTTTTTCCTGTTTGTACTGGGCTGTATAGATTGTCAGCTGACTCTGATTTTGATCAAGATGTAGGTCTTCTGTGGTAAGTACTGCTGTCATAGAGATTATGTGTTCCTCATATTCTTAATTGCCAATGCTGGGGTTTTGGGGATTACACAGAATTTAATGTGAATTTAAGATATAATTTTAAAATTCGTACCACTGAACTTACTTGAAATATTTGCACACTGTCTTGTAGCATTGATTAAGTAGAGTGCTAGAAGTCACGTGATGCTCTGATGCCATACTGCAAGAGTAGGTTGTATTGCAGGGATTTGGTCATACTTAGCTTTCCATAGCTTTCCAACTGTCACATAAAGGTTGTGAGGCTTTTAGTTGTTTGTTGAGAAAGAATTCATTCTTCTAATCTTATCTTTGTTTACTTTTGGTATTAGAGAATTCCTATCTCTGCCTTCTATTGCAGTCTGATTTTCTTGCTACACTACCCCTAACTCCTCCATAGTAATTCTTTGTGAAGAGTGCATTTGCCACATGCTGCTTACCCAGGCATTTGCAAATTTTTGCTGCTTGTTCATCCTCCACAGATAAAATTTCTTTCCCTTTTCTCCCATAAATGTTAGTGCTGTCTTTGATAGACTGAGAAATTGAAATGAGACTAATTGAATTGAAGCAGTCTGGAAGGTGTTTGTGTAGTTTTTGGTAAACAGCTGTAGAATCTTGACAGTGTTCTCTACAGTCAGTTCTAACTACACCTGATTTTTTGTTCCATTCAGTTCAGAGATCCCTGACACTGTTTCTAGTTTCTCAAGCTTTTCTCTCTGTTGTATTCATATAACTTTCTCAGCTTCCTGCCCTTTCCCTCATGTGCCTGCATGTTCTGCCACTGTCTGAAAAGCTCACAGGGTCATGGGCATGTGGTGAAATTGAGATTTGTTTGTACTCACTGGAGGAAGGAGTGAATGGGAGAATGAACATAGCCCTCAGTTCACATCTGACTGATAGGTGGGGACCTAAAACCATGTTCTGTGTCACAAGAATCAGAAGCAGCCCATTCACGTCAGTTAGGTGTCAGCTAACTCATTACTTTAGAAACAGATGCAGTGTAGAGTAGCAGGTCTGAGATGGGAATTATGATTGGGAGTAATTAGGAGCCTGGAGCAGTAGATCTTGAACTCTTGCAAAGAGTGCCTGTCAATCTGTAGTCCTGAGCTATCCTTGGAAATGTAAAACATGCTGCCTGAACTTGTACTGAGGTAGCTGCTGAGAATTCTAACATCCGAGAGGACAAGGAAATTTTTGGGGTTTTTTTTTAAACCTCTTTGAGAGTTGGAATGGACAGCTGTCATGCAGAAGGAGCTGAGGCAATTTCTTTGTTTTTCCTGCTTAAGTAACACATAGATAATACAGTAGGATTAGCAGAGATTTGTTTTTTGGGATGCAGGAAGAAAGTTTTTGTGAGACCTTAGAGCCCAAAGTTATCTTAGTTAGCTTTAGCTGTAGTGTTTTCACTAGTCTGAGCTAGTGGCATCATCTTGCTTCTCCACCCTTTCCATTTCTCTCAAAATCAGCCCTCAATGCGGTAAATTTATGACTGTGGCCTTAAGGATACAATTTGTTTGTTGGTGGAGTTTTTTTATAATATTCTAATTTACGTAATCTTAGCATATGCATTCAAAGAACTGTCAAAAGAATTATCTTAAGCCCATGTTCCCCACTTTGTGCTGCCATTTCATGCATTTGTATACAGGAGCATGAGGTTGCTATAGGAACTTGAACAGAAGAAACTGCTAATTTAACATTCCTTGGGAAAAACACAAAGACATTAAGCATGGTATAGAAGTTTAAGTTCTTATTTCCTTTAAAAAACAGTTCTTAAAATTTTGTGAATAAGTTATAGCATGATACAATCACTTTCTTTATTTTGAAAAAAATGAATGGAAGTAATTGTTGCCATTTTTCTGCTATTAAAAATGAAACGTGTTTTTGAAATGCAGGTTATAAATCGTTCAACAACAGAGCTACCTCTTACAGTGTCATATGACAAAATATCTCTTGGAAAACTCCGATTTTGGATCCACATGCAGGATGCTGTGTACTCCCTCCAGCAATTTGGTACGCTTACCTTTAATGACTTCAGGCGAAGACATCACAACTTACCCCTCAGTTTGTTTCTTTTATGTGCATAGGTGACACTTTTTTTTCTGGATAATTGGTGAAGAGATTTAATACTACAAAGCTGGTGTTGTTTCTCCTCAAGTCAAAGATAAAAATATATGTTGACATGTGGTAGGGAACAAGAACACAGAGGTGAATTAACCATTTTTAAAACATTACAAAACCCATTGTAATTGCATGAGTTAACGGCTTGTAATTAATTGTTTATGGCAAGCTAAATAACTTCCAAAATATAGGTAGATTAGGATTTTCCCAATAAAGCCTCCATCGTGTTTTGGATTTATGATTCCTTAACAAAACTTGTGCAGGTGACATAAGATTCCTTTCATACTGGACTTGTGCGTAATAGCAATGAACTGTCTGGTACTTCTTGCACAGTGACTTCTTCTTTTTCATAGGATTTTCAGAAAAGGATGCAGATGAAGTAAAAGGAATTTTTGTTGATACTAACTTGTATTTTCTGGCTTTGACATTCTTCGTAGCAGCATTCCATGTAAGTGGTTTTAGTTTTTAGGAAGTATATAATATGAAAAAAAAAAGGGGAGTGTGTGTGTCTGACTTTCAGGTGTTCCATTTATTAAGAATTATTCTTGAAAATAGAAAGAAATTCTATTCAAGAAATTCTTGAAAATTTCAGTAGAGCAATGGAAACATTTTCTGATACAAGTCAGCTATTATAGAGTTAATATAAAAACCTTAAATAAAGCAGAAATTTGAGATAATGATATAGGAACTGGCAGTCTTGACTGAAATATAAAACATTATCTTCATTATCACTTTTTTTACATTGTAGTTGAACCAAAGCCCATAGAATTAATATGCCTGTCAACATTGGTTCAAATTTTGTTGACTTCTCACAAGGTTACCACTGCAGTGGCATAGCTGGGGCACCTATACTAAGGTTTGAGTGTCTGACTTCTAATCCCTGGAGGAATGATCAGGTGATACGAATTGCTTCCAAAAATGTTCCTGTAAAGTGTGGAGCACTCATAGTTTGTTGTTGTTGTTTGTCCCTTTCTTAGCATTGACTTAAATCTGAATCTTGGTTTAAATGAACAACTTTTTTTAGACACTTGGGAACATTTTGTAATCTGCAGTTATACTCAACACAGTTCCCATACTCTGGGAGAGATAAGAACTTGGAATGTTGTGTTTCTTTATACTTACATTACATAGAATTAACTTGTTTGGAAGGCCTTAGACTGCCATGGCATATTAATTTAATTTTTCCACTCTGTTTATCAGGGTATGAGGTATCTGTAGACTGGGACAAGCTTTTTTCTGATACATTTTTCTTTGGTGTATCATTTTCCCAAATAATATTTTTTGAAAAAAACAAACAAAACCCACCTCCCATAAACAAACAAACCAACCTCACAAAAACAACTGAAAATTTCTTCATTAAAATCCACTGACCCAAGCATTTCTGGAATCTGCATTTGATTTTTTTTTAGACCCTGCTTTTTTTTTAAACACTGAAGGCTTAAAGGAAATACCAAAAACTGTATTGAATGAAAATACTGAAGAAAATAAAAAAGCTTCCTAAAATAAATTGAATTCTAAAATGTCCTGGAAGTTTAGGTCAACTCAGTGACAAAATACAGAGGAAACCTGGCTTACTGTATTGTAGGATATTTTTTCTAAAGTTTTGGTATCATCCAAGTGTAAATTGACTATCAGTCCAATACAGAGCATTTTTAGTTTAATTTACTGTGCTTTTCCCTGTTCTCTCAAGGAGGTGATTCCTCAGGGTCCTCATTCTTCACCCTCTATGATGAGTTGCCCTATCTTAACCTGCTGCTGAGTTGTGCAGCATTGCAGTGGTAGTATTTGAAATTCATCCTGTCATTTTGCACTGCTTTTAGAGCCTGGGCTTCTACAACTTTTCTTTTCAGCTTCTATTTGTAGGTCATAATTTTCATTTCTGAAGCTTCTAAAACAGGGTGTTTTTTTAATACCATGTTGAATGCATTGTTAATATTTTCAGTCTCTAATTAGTGCGTGTTTCAAGCAAATGAGTATGTTTCTTCCTATTTGCAGCTTCTCTTTGATTTCCTTGCATTTAAAAATGACATCAGTTTTTGGAAGAAAAAGAGGAGCATGATTGGGATGTCTACAAAAGCAGGTATGGACTAGAATGCAAAGTGTTGTCTATGTGCTGTCTGTTTTATGGTGTGTGTTTTCAGTCTTGCTCTAAGTTGACACTAGGTAGGTTTAAAGAGACAACAAAATGAGATGGTTTATGTACAAGAAGAGATGGCTAACAGTCTGCACAGATGGTTCTAACTTTGTTAGTTCTGTGCTCAGGTATCACTTGAGTTTAAGCACTTGCATCACTATGGAGGTTTGACTGCCTTGCAATTGAGAATTAGATTAATATTGAGTTAGTTACCATGTTTCATTGCTGAAGGAACAGAGAAGTTCTTTGAGAAAAGAATGAGGACCAAAAAAAGTTCTGTGGGTGGAGAGAATGTGCTTTCATGGGTGATGCTGATCTGCAAGTCCCTTGTGTTCCTTGTAGATTACTACAGGTTCCAAAATAATTGTGGGTGGAAAGTGCTGTATTGTAATGCTCTTGCTTGATCTGGGCTTTGATGTAAACACAAGCAATAGAGGCTCCTGGGGTGGAGGGAGGGGGAGAGCATGGGAGGATTGACTGAATTTGTGTGTAGGAGAGATGGGAGAAACATAGTGATCTGACATCCTGCCAAGTCTTCCTAGAAACAGTGAAGGTTTTTCCAATAGCTTTTTTCCAATTTTGATTATGGAGCAAAATTGTAAACCTGGAGTCAGTTGACCTCTGAGACTGTCCCTAATTCTATCATATTTACAGATGGATTAAAACATGGAAGGGATATCAATACCAGGGGAAAAAATGCATTCTAATTTATGATGAACAACATGTTTTTATCATGTGGAGAATCCATGTATCATTTTTATGAGAGTGCATTTGTTTTTTTAAAGCAGTTGTACTGCTGTTGGCATGTGTATGCCAAAAAATTCATAAAAATTAAAAACGATCCACAGAATTTCAGAAATAATAGTCAGTTGCCAGTTTCAAAACTCAGTAAAGTCAAATTCAAAAGACTTACCATTTACAGACAATGAATGACTTTCAGATACTGACATTATATTATCTCACAGCCTTTCAGCTTCCTGGAGACAAGAAGCATGAATGTAGTTCCTAATTGTATTCATATGTTGCTTCAGTACTGAAGTCTTCATTAAGTGTTCCAATTTTCTTTCATCCCCTGTGATAAAGATGGCAGAAAATGTTCTTGTTCCCTATTTGCCCAGAGATCACTGGCTGTTTCTAGGACTACTAGATATATCAAGATGTACATAGAAGAAATGCATGCTTAAATTGTGTAAGACAGAATTGCTCTAAATAGGCCATCAGTCATCTGTCATCTCAGCTATTCATTTAAATATTAATAAGCCTTCCATTTTCATTTTTTCTGTCTAGTGCTTTGGCGGTGCTTTAGTACTGTGGTAATATTTCTTTTCCTTTTGGATGAACAAACAAGTTTATTGGTACTGATCCCAGCAGGCGTTGGCGCAGTGATTGAGGTGAGTTCTTAAAGCTGTCAGACTGTTACCAATATTTGCAGCAACATCCATAGTTTATAGTAGAAAAAGAACACTAAACTAGTTACATGAAAACTCTGCTGTAGCTTGCATGTCATTGGCTTTCAGAGGAAATTGTGTCCCTTGATCAAATAACTAAACTGGAATTATCAGTTTTTTTCTGGGATGTCCAGCTGATATTGTAGAAACCAAACACAGAATGATGCTGAGGTTCCACCTATCACATCACCTGATAGGCCTCACTCCTGGCCAAGTAAGTTTAACCATGTCAACAGTGCGTAGAAGCATTGTCAAAGAGCAGGCTGTGTGCCCATAGCCAGTGCCAGTGATTCACTGAAGTGATTGGGGAAGGAGAAAAAGGAGGAGACTGGTGCCTGTGTGCATGATTCCACAAGTCCTCATCCACTCAGTGGGTTGTAGTTAACACAGCTGTCTCAAATGACAGCAATCATACGGACAGTACGTCTCAGGAATTTGTCTGCTAGGAAGAACTTTTTCACAGCTTGGCCTTAACTCCTGTTTCTCATGCAGTACAAATAGTGACATTGCTTCTGTAAGAAATAATTTTCTCACTTGTACCAAAGATAACGGTAAAGTATCGTCTTTACCCTATTCCCTTTTTTTATTTTGAATATATGGCGGGTGAGAAGAGAATAGTGGTGTATCTAAGGTTAAATAAATGAACCTTGTCAACAAAAAGCTTCAGGCAGTGTAGCTCTCTCGGGGAGCTGCATTGCCTAAGTTGTCAAATCCGTATAGTTGTGTGGGCACATGAGTTAATTTTCAGGTGAACTGAAACTTTTGGTTTACATTAGGGTCAGGCTGTTACAGCTGTACAGTAAATAACCAAATAATTCAGCAGATTCACTGATTTTTGCTTGTAGTCCACTACTGAAATGTAATGACCATGTAAGCACCAACTTAATCACTGTTAGGAGTTCTGAGGCACCTTCATTGAAGGCACATAAAAACTTGCTTGGCAGGTGACTACTGGAATTTTCTAAATGCGTGACCTGGCGTGCATGTTGGTGCTAACCCCACTTAGGGACTGCAATTCAGATATCCTGGAACGACTACATTACTTCACTTAAACTACATCATCTGATAAAGACTTAATAGTGCAGGCTCACAAGGTATTTGTTTGATGACACAGCATTTGGTTTCTGTAGACACAGGCAGTTTGTGCTGCAATCAGGCTGCTACTGCTTTATGCAATGGGTGATTAAAATAGGTATTCTGAAATCTTCATTCTAATTATCTGAATGCTTCGTAAGATGTTCCTTTGTATAATAATTGTTCATGTATGTGTGTTTTGTTTGTTTTTTTTTTTGCTAATCACAGCTCTGGAAGGTGAAGAAGGCCTTGAAAATGACAGTCAGGTGGCAAGGTTTGAGACCCAAATTTCAGGTATAGTAGATATTGCCCTGTTAATGATTACTCTTGAGTCATCTGTCTGTTTCTAGGTTACCGTGCAACTTGACTTCCAGTGAAATGAAGATTTTTAATTATAAAAGTTTCCTGTGTACATCTCTTTATGAATGGCTTAATCCATTAGCAGGATGAGCATTTTCAAACCTGTTTCTTTCTTTGAGTTCTCCAGAAGAAGCAGCTATTTGTATGCATTTATGGTGCATGAAACCTCAGAACTTCTCTGTCAGTCCTGCTAAGTCTTTATAGATGGGACTGTTGGAAAGGCACTCTTACAGGACATCATGTTTTGAAATAAGAAACTGTCTTTTTCATGAACCTGTAGGTGTAACTTCTCCATTGTGGAACTAACAGAAGATGTGGCATATTCTGGGGACAGTACACTCTTAGATGATTCTTCTGGGTAAAATGAAGTGCTGAGACTGCAGAACATGCAGTGGCAAAGTGCAGTCTACACTGAAAGTTTATCGTGTTGGTAGAAGAAACCAATATATTGATAACCTGATATTCAGTGTTTCTTCACAAGAAGTGCTGCACTTTTGTGCTGCTTGAAGCCTGTGTGTCTGGAGTGGCTGGTGGCTCTGCTTGTTCCTGTGTCAGTAATCAAGGAACTATGTTTAAGCAGGCAGAATTTCTGGACATGTGGAGATAATTTGTAACTGACCTCTTCATGGTTATGGCTTTTAGTAAATGCTTCCTGTATCTGACAGATTTTTAGCTACTTGACTTTGTCTTTGCTTTGTGAACTCTGCTGTCTCAACAACATTTTTTTAAGCAAAGAAGTCCTGGAAGCTTGCTGTAAAATATGAGGTTACAGGTTAATCTTTTTGCCTACCCTATATTTGCCTACCTATATAGTAGGCTGCACAGGACAAATATATGACTCTCCTATACAGAAGCTTTTAAAACCTTTGTTACCTGCTTAATGTAGGGAGCTTGACAGCAAATGATTTCTCTCTATGTTCTGATGTGATTATGGTTTTCATATGTATTGCAGTTTGGTGCATACAATGACTCTGAAAAGAAAACCGAAGAATATGATGCCCAGGTAAGGGGGCATGACTTCCAATCTGTGTATGTATATGTATAAAGTCTGTATATGTCACCTGTTGATTGACTTGTTTTGCTCTTTTTTTCTGCAAGTGTATTTTCCATGTCCTCACAGTTGTCAAATGGATCATCATTGTGTAGATGATCAGATAGTGAGGATTCATTCTGATAATTTATGAAAGGAAACAGTGGAATAGTTCTTTTGGTTGTTGAATCTGGTTGAGCATTACTCTGAGAAGCAGAATTGCAAGTGACTTACATGAAGAGAGGTCTGAACGGGTTACAACTCACAAATTCGAAAGCTGATATTTGTACTGATATTAGTACTTGTTATTTTTACTGGAGGAAAGTTCACATGGTTCCTGATTTCTGAAAGGAGTTGAGCATAGGTGACAACATGGGTGTTAAGTAGGGAGCTACTTTTAGACACTGATCTTTGTGCTGTCTCTTGGTGCCTACGCTCTTAGGTAATTGCTTGTCTAAACTGAGTTTTGGAATTTTCACCACCACCACTAGAAATGGAAGCATAATGGAAATTATAGCAGACATTTGGGAATAGAAAAAAAATTTCAGGAAAAAAAACATGTAGCTGTCTTCTGTTTAATGCCATGAAAAATCTGTTCATATGGAATGTGAACTAACAAACTATTTTCCTTGTCTGTTAGGCTATGAAATACTTGTCATATTTGCTCTATCCACTGTGTATTGGAGGTGCAGGTTACTCCTTGCTGAATGTCAAATACAAAAGGTACTGTAACTCTATAAATGATCTTACATGGAATTGAAACTTTCCCCATTTTTTCTACATGGTTATGGAAATTGGTTGTTAGTTTGATGCATAAGCCAGGAACTGGAAACTTCCTTGTGCTGTCTAAAGCTGAAGAATCTAGATGGTTTTTAACATCCTGTAAGCAACAGGCTGTTGTATTTCACAAGTAACCTGATATGACTTCAGCATAGAATTCAATAGCTGACATATGTGTCAATCAGAAAAGAAGGAAAGATGCCGTTGATGTTCAGAGGACCAGTTGGTGATAGGAGAGATGAAAGGAATTCAGGGGTTGAACCTGTCCAATAGCAGAGAGAAACAAAAACCTTCATAAAATTATTTTCTTTGAACACGGGGCTTCTCTGTTCGCAAATATGATAGCTACGATGGCAAGCAAACAAAAGCATTTTTGAGAAAGGGCTCTTTATTTCTTTAGAGCCATGGACTTCCTCCAACATCTTCAGCAAGAGCTGGACACTCAATATTTCATGAACAAATGAAACCCTTGTCCCCTTTCACTCAAAATAGCTGGTTCATTTTGTGTTGGAGAGATGCAAGCAAGTGTGCAGCCATGAATCTTTGTTGTAGGAAAACCTGCAAACACAAGCATGGTGATGGCCATGTAGGCATTTTTATAGTCCTTAGGTCCACATGGGATAGGAGAAAACAGGCATTAGTAGTTCTTCCTAATGTTATTTTAGGCTGTTGCTGCTTATATGAGCTGTAACACTCATACTAGAAACGGGGGCAATTTCTGGGCTATTAGAAAATCAGTTTTTTCAAAAGGTTTTTGTCTTAGTAAGCAGCTAACAAATATGCAGCATTTTAAAATTCTGCTTTTCTTACAAAAAATCTTGAATTTGTTTAGTATTCCAAAATACTATATTGCAGGTATTTTATGAGCTGCAGCTTAAGGAAGTGAAAACAATTCATATAGCAGAATTCTTGCCATTGTTAAATCGGTAAGGAAATGTGACAGAACAAGTAACCTTAGCAGTGGATTATCCTTTAATCTTGGAGGCATTTTTTGATGCATTTTTTAAATGCTTGTGGATTACTGAAATGCTGCTACTGCTGTAATGTATCAGTAACACGGCAGTGCAAGTTTAATTTTAAATGATACAACCAGAGCATGACAGTCACTAGCTGTTCTCAGGATTGCAAGCAGAGGTAAGGAATTCGATCATTGTCTGTAGCACTACCATTATGCTCTTAAGACTGTGCTCCATTGAACATCTGGGAAGGTTGTTAGATGTAGGGAGGGAAAAACATAGATTCCTTGTATTTACTTTTTTTTTAAGTACCTGCTGTTGTGGTTTGCACTGAATGGTACTTGTTGTTTGAAATTTGAGAAGTCCTTACTGGGCCATATTAAGTGACTCTTTAATATTTATAATACAGTGTTATCTTAATACAGTCAGGGTTCAGTGCACAGTATTACATGCACTGTGTGCATATCTCATGTCAGTAACCTGATTATCAACACAGAAGTCTTAAAATGGTCTGTAAAAGTATAAAAACAGGTGATAAACCTTTCAAAACTTCTTGTATGGACTGATAAGCATCATTTGCTTAAACTACTTTCTCTGGAACCCCTCTTAATCCAAGGAAGATGTGAGGTATTTAGTTCTTGCATGGAGTAATTTGTAACATAGCCATTTCTTGGAGTAGTCAGGGTGCAGTGGTGTATAGAATGTGTTATAATTTTGGCTGACAAGAAATATAACTGTACCCTCTTCTTTGTAGCTGGTACTCCTGGTTGATTAACAGTTTTGTCAACGGTGAGTCCTTTCTATTCTTTCTTCTATTCATATTTCTTCAAATGAAGGCCAGGACTCAAAAGTAGAATATTAACTGCTGTCATTTGGATCAGTGTAATACAGATTACTGTAATACCGTAATAAATTATTATTATCACAGTGATTGAAAACAGGAGAAGAATCAAACTAAAGTGAACAAAAGAATTAGATGCATCTTCATCTTTAGAAAAAAATGAGTGCAAATTACTAATTATGAAATTATAGGTGTGATGAACATCTGTGCATTTGTTTGTTTTCCATATTTCATCTCCAGGAGTGTATGCTTTTGGATTCCTGTTTATGCTGCCCCAACTATTTGTAAACTACAAGGTAAGATTGAACAGTGATGAAAGTCTACTTTTCTAATCTCTTCTTCCAGACTTTATTACAATTTGGTATTTTTTTTATTTCTAGATGAAATCTGTTGCACACTTACCATGGAAGGCTTTCACATACAAAGTAAGTAAAGTGCTAATTTAAAGTTGAGTACTGTCATTTTGAAAATTACTTTCTGTAAGAAACAGCCTAATAATAAATAGCTTAAGGATGGTTTTTTTGTTGTTTTATTTTAACAACGAAGCTTGTTTGCAACTGTCCTTAAAAAAAAAAACACACTGGTTTTCATTTTTCGTAATGACTGCCATATGATGAGAATATGTGTGTCCTAGTTTTTGTGGTAATACTGCTTTTTGTACTGTTGGCTGTCTTGCAGATAAATTTATCAGTCTCAGTTAATTGCATTATTTTAAGAAGATGTCAATGCATCACTGACCAGGGATAGTTCTCAAGAAAGAGTTAGGAATGCTAAAAGACCTTATTTGGGCAGGTTCCAGGAGCTACCAGAGACTGAAGTAATGTACACACTGTTCTGCACTAGGGCGGAATTGTGAGCTTCTGGGCAAATGTGAGGGGGATTGTTCCATGGGGAAAGAGGGTCTGCACTGTGGTGTCCCCACTGCCTAGACTGCCCTGGTAGGAAATAATGCAGTTCTGCAGCCAAGCTCAATAGCAGACCTTAGAGGGGAAAGTTAGTTTATTTAAAAACAAAATCAGCTCACTAACCCTTCAATAGCTGTATATCCACAGGCACCCACGTCTGTGTCCAAGTGGTTTGTACAGTATTCAAACACCAAGATGATAGACCCAAATATCCCAGTCAGGATTCCATGCGCTGATATGGATAACAAGGGACACCCACTGTTGAGATCCCATGTCTCCCTCAATTAGCAACTATATGCTGGTTTTGTTCTTGTACGCCTAAGGAGCTGATAGTGTTTTGACTATCATTCCCCACCAATTCAAGTCATTAGGATTTTTGTACTGTGCTTTGTTTTCCTGATCTTTATGTCCTGAGAAACCCTGACTGGATATGCTGGGATCAAGACCCTGATGCCATCACCTTTTTACTTTTTTCCCTTTTTGCTTGTGCTTCCACTCATACATGCTTTCATTTTTCCTTTGTGCTGATATATTACAACTCTCCAGAACATCTGTACTTTAAAGGAACAGTGTTAAAAACTGTTCAAGAAATGGTGTCCAATTCTGAACAGAAGATTCGGGACAAAAGAACCAAACCATACACATCTAAAGAGACTTCAAAGGCTTTTCCATTTCTATGAGCCTATAGCAATTGTCCAACTTTCTGCTGCCTTACTGTTCTTAGGGAAACAGTTTGAAATCTAGCTGGTAGCAGAAAATATGCAGTGTTTGATGTGGAAATAGAGACAAAAATAACAATAAACACAGTATTTCAGCCATGTACAAGGCAAATCAGCATGTTTCTGAGGAGGAGGGAGCAAAAGGTATATTAGTGAAATAATTTCACAATTTTACTTCACCAAAGAAAATAACTGAGCAGAGACATCAGCAGTTACATAAACAACAGAGGGAGGTTATTCAAGCAAATAACCTTTGAGTCAGTACAACCTTGCTGAACAGCCTTTTCTTACAGAGCATTTATGGTTCCTGTTTAGATGCCAATGGCTACCCACAACAAAGGCTTGTGTGTGTGGAGAAAGAAGTCTCTTTTTGTTTTCAGTTATGTTTAATTTAGAGAGCTTTGGAGGGAGTATTTTACTTTTTTAAATGGATATTTAAAGTTGCTTGCTCTCTTCTTCATTCGAAGTGGAAAGTAGAGTCTGAGGGCTCTTGTTTTAGAGAGCTTCTTTGGATTTTTTTTCTTTAATTTGAACTCTGACTTTCCAGTTTCAGTGGGTTTTATGTTTATGCTCTTTATCGTCAATAAAGAGTATCTTCAAGTGAGGTAATCTCAAAAGAAAATTATCCATTCTAAACACTACTGGATGGTCTGCCTTGGTGCATTCACTTGCAGTGGCTTATAAAGACTGCCTGTGTGCCTGAAGGATGGAGCATATAGCTTTTTCTTCCTCTTGTCATTGTAGGATCACTCACTTGGGTGTTGACTTGGAGAGGCTGTCTTTTCCACCTTGCCAAGGTTTTTATTTTTGCTCCTTGACAAACCTTTGCACAGGCTTGGGAAGTGGCAGCCATATTCCTCAGTCGCTTCAGATTGGTGGATTTGTTTTGACCTCAAAGAATGAACTCTTCTGCTGTAACTAATCAGAACTCTGTCTTGTCCAACACCACCATTTTCTGCTGGTATTTTCTTCCATCATAAAAACGTTGGTTCATTTTGTAGAGTGAGTTTTGTGCTTACATCACTCGCCCCCTTCTTATGGTATGAATTAGCATACAGCTTGCAAAACTGAAAGGAGCCACATAACTGACTCAGTTTGTTAACCCAGCAGTGAATATTCTTTGCTGGGTTTGTTTCCTGACGTTTTTAGTGAGTTAAAATAGTTTATTGCAACATGAGTACGAGAGCTGGTGCACTGTAAGGGTTGATGTGTGCAGCCTCCTGTAGCCAAGACCCAGATCTAGAGGTGTTGCCTTTTGGTTAAATTACCTTTCATTATTGCTGCAGAAATAGAGCCTATAGTATGCCTAGTTGATTTGAAACAGTGTAGAAAATTATCCATCCCTTATTCAAGACATGGTTACTTCCAGGAAAGCACTGAAAATATTTTGAAGTCTTTCCAAGGCTGTCTACTTAATCTTCTTAAGAGCAATAAATTAACAAACTTTTAGACAAATTTCTACAGAAAACGAAAGTGAAGTGACATTTTGTAAATCTTGTCATTTGAGTAATGACTGAACAGAAGTCTGGGGGTTTTTCCAGTTTCTTTTGAAGTTTTCTCTGAAATTGAGTCTGTGTTTTTCCCCTCCCATGACAATACTCTCATTTACCTGAAACAGTCCTACTTCCTTTTTACTTGTAACTTGTGCTCTGTAGTAGACAGTATGGTCTTCATTAAAAGAAGATACTTTAAAGTTTGCGTTAATTAGTTTTGCGGCATAACCTTTTAAGTGTTGTTATAAATATGGAGGAAGTCTGTGTTCCCACAGAAAAACATAGGAAGCTTCTAATTTTCTATGACTGATGACTTCCTTTCTTCACAGCCAACTGAAGTATACTTTTCTTTTATTTGTAGGCATTCAACACCTTTATTGATGATATATTTGCTTTTATCATCACTATGCCAACATCTCACAGGCTGGCCTGCTTTAGAGATGATGTTGTGTTCCTGGTCTATCTCTACCAAAGATGGTAAAACTTCCTTTAATATTTGTTTCAGTTTTTACAATGCTATAGATGGTTGTAGTCTTGTTGCTATAAAGCAAGATGTAGATTGGGATAGACTTGGAGCAGAAGTTTGATACTGTAATAATGTGTAATATAGTATAGTATGGTCTGGATAATGTTAGTTATGTATATGTCTAGTGAAGGGAATGGTGAGCAGGGCACCCCACAAAGGAGATCTCAAGACAAATAAGAGGAACAAAAACATTTTCCCATAACTGACAGTAATCCTGGACATGATACAGAGTAGTCAAAAAATTCCTCTTCTCACAGTACTCAGAATTTTTGTCAATTACCCCTTTTCCATCCCCACAACATCCTTCTTTTCATCAGATTTGGAAGTTGAAAACCGCCCTGCCTTCCCCTCAACCCAAAAAAACCAAACCCAAACAAAAAAACAAAAACAAAAACAAAAACAAAAAAACAAAAAAAAAAAAAAAAAAAAAAAACCCTACAAAAAAAAAAAAAAAAAAAAAAAAAAAAAAAAAAAAAAAAAAAAAAAAAAAAAAAAAAAAAACAAAAAAAAAAAAAACACCAAAAAAACCCCTACAAAAATAAAAAGAAAACCAAAACAAAAGCAAAACAAACAAAAAATCAAATGTGAGACATAAATACCTGAAGTAAGGAGAAGGAAGAGAAATTCCTAAGCTTATATTCACAAACCCACTTAGAAGTTCTGGGCTTCTAACGCCTGCTGGGGGCCACATCTCCATATGCTCAATGTCTGAGGCATGCTCTCCAAGATGCTCTGCAGGA
Organism: Rhadina sibilatrix; assembly: GCA_013400275.1. NCBI lineage: Eukaryota > Metazoa > Chordata > Aves > Passeriformes > Phylloscopidae > Rhadina > Rhadina sibilatrix. The sequence goes on along the minus strand of VWYO01012060.1, from coordinate 1,185,485 downwards.
CAGTAGTGAAGGGTCTTGTCTGGTGGGAGACTGCCCTGCTCTGCTTCTCTATTTATCTGGTTTGAAAAAACAAACTATCAGGTTCTCTTATAAGTTGAGTACCTGTCGAGTTTCAGATTCTTTAAGTAACTAAAATCAGATGGGGAAGAAAGCTATATGCACTACTTATGAAGTAATGTCGTAGTGAAGTTACAGAAAGTGTATTCTTGTTCCCGAGAATAAACGTGTTTGTTTATTGTTATTTTTGTAGAAATTAAGCGGTCAGCAGCTTCTGATAGGGACTGGGAAGTGGTTTCAAGTTTGAGAGGTATGCTGTATTGCTTGAGAAAAGACTCCAGCCAAGCTTTAGGGGAGCTAATACATCTCTTAAGAGATTCTGTTATGACACAAGTGGTTGAGTCATATTGTGAAGAACCTGATACATCTGTTCAAATCTTTGAAGATGCTGGGTTTTGCCACAAATGGGAATAGAGAATATGATGACAAAGAATTTAACTTCTAAAATTAAGCATCACAGAGCTATTTAATTCCTTCAGGTAGGAGACTGTAATGTAACTAAAGATTTGGGTTTTTTCTGCCAGGCTTTATCCTGTGGATAAGAGCAGAGTAAATGAGTATGGAGAATCTTATGAAGAAAAGTCAAAAAAAAAAAGCTCGTAGAGAATTACTAAGAACTGAAGAAGATTCTGACCCCTGGACTCTTACTCCCTTTGTGTATTACCTGGTCTTAAGGAAGGAAAAACTTATTTAAACAGAGTATTTTTAAAGCTTATGACAGAACTACATGGACAATACATCTTCTATATTGCCAAAATCTAGTTTTGATACCCTCCTCTTTCAAGACCCTCTTCTGTCCTCCACAAGATCTACAGTCTGCCAGATGACATTATATAAACTTCCTGCATTTCAGCTTCTCTTCAGTGAAAACCTTTTAATTGTAATTAAAATCCAAATCTGTGTTTTTAAGACAACTCATTAACTGAAACTGTGGTGCCTGTGCCACTAGGCTATGAAGACTGAAAAAACAAGACACTGTGTTACAGTAGAATCAAGGATTATTGCCAAACTGGGGGCTTTCAAAAATAAATACATTGGATTATATTCTACTTACAAATCATTCTCATTTGATAATGGAAATTGTAGAAATCGTGAATTCCTAGCTAAGGAAACATATTGTTGGAAATACAGGGTAAGGTAAATGGTGGTGTTAAACTTCAAATTCCGCCACATTCTTGGCCCACAATCTGGCAGGGGGTTTCAGTTTTTGTAAAATGAATGAAGGTGTGAAAAAACTGTAACATGATTTCTTTCAATATGTATGCAAATTTATAGAAATCCTTCTGCATTGTTGACAAACCTGCCTTCTTGGCATAGCAGATATTCATGTAATGCAGATCATTGTTAAGTGCTGGGAAAGTCTCTTAATGCTTCTTAAATTCTTTATCATTTGGTATCGCCGTGACCTACTAGGCCAATTCTGTCATGTTTCAAAGGGGATAATTCCTCAGTCTTTTCCCCTCTCCCTGCCCCATCCTGTTTTTCAGATGAAACACACATCATTCAAATGGAAATATTATGCTCAAGTACAGGTTCAACAAACTACACAGATACAGAGAAAAATATAGCCTGGTAAAGAACAATTAATACCTTCCATACAGTTTAAAATCTGTACTCCATGGGAATTGAATTAAGAGAGGTATTTTGATCTATTTCTTTCAAATTTGTAAAAAATGATCAGGTTGAATAATTATACCAAAATCCAACCTCCACTGCTATATCTAGACACTATTTTAAAAATGGTTAGAAAAAATTTAAATTGAAAATCTTCAAAGATTTTTAAAAGCAGATTTCTTAGTAACAGTAAGGGAAATACAGAGTGCATTCCTTCCAGCAGCAAATAAAAAAACAATTTAAAAAACTCCAGAAGGCAGAATTCTAGTTTCCAATTCTAGTTTTGCTTTGGTCAGTAAGTTTACAAATAAACCATAATGATTCTTAAGATTATTAAATTGCATGCTGTTTGTGCAAGGCTGTTTAACCCAAATTTGTCATGAATTGAAAATATTCATTGAATAACCTTCAAGAACACAGGTCAGCTCCTGTGATCTTTAACTACTTTGTGAAGTGAATTTTATCCAGTTCTGATACTGCAAAAGTCTGACCATATAAATATTTGGGTCCCAAAAAGATAAAGTAGTGTGCCTGCCCATTGTGTTTTGCTACAGACAACAGTCTTTCCTATCCTGAAGTCCCCTTTTCACACTGATGGCAATGGAAAGGAGTTACTTGAAGTGAATATTTATCTCCTTTTAATGTCAAAGGCTCTTTATGCTGTTAATTGTAACTACAGATTATTGATTTTAGCATTAAACACACCTAAGTAAGTCTATGCAAAACTGGGGTTGCATTGGCCATATCTTGTACCTGTTTTGAATTTGTTTGGAATGAGCTCTTTGCTGTTAAGCAAACTAATATTTCACATTAAGTTAAATGTGTGTAAAAAGTTTTCCTGATATAAAGAATGCATATAGCATGTTCCCTTTTTATGCCATTTCAAAACAACCCTATCATTGGTTCTTCTGGAGTAGCTTCTCAAAATCCAGAATACCATATTTGGGTATTTCTGATGTTTCTTTGCTCATTTTTGTACACAGCTGTTGAAAAATTGCTCTTGCACCTTTACATACTGTGAGTTTACCGATCTTCTGTCTTGCGTTTCTTGGCACAGCCCTCATGATATCCTATACAATAGTCATGAAGCATATAAAAGTAGAACATTTTAAGTCTTTAAAATGAGCAAGACTTTCCTGTTCAAGTCATTGGTTTATGCATTCTATTTCCAAATAAAAGACTTGGCATACGGGATAAAGAGTTTGGTTTTTTTCCAGTAACCTTTTGTTACTGGAAAGGAAGTTGTTAAAAAAACTGTAAGTATGAACTTTGGAGAGACTGAATTTTTTGTTTTAACTTTCTCGTTGTGGTAATGACATCAGCTAAAAATGTGGTTCTGTATGCAAACCAGCTCATGCTGGATAATCAATATCTAGAATCTGTTTAAGTGTCCAAGAATAACTTAAAAACTTCCACACTTCTAATGGGATTTACCGTTGTAAGCAACTAGGTGACCACGTCATATTCTCATCTTCATTAGGCTTGTAATGGCTTTGAAATTAAAAGATTACTGTAATTTGGGGCTGGGGCCGTGCGCCAGGGAAAAATGGGCAACTGAATAACAGAACCAATATGATTTCCAACAGAAGCCACTTTATTGTTTACATTTGACCCCAGTTACAGTTTCTAGGACCACACAGGTGTCTCTCAATTGGCTAAGCCACTGGTTCATAAGGCAGGCATGCATCTTTCAGAACACCTAATTGATCAAGCGTCCATCATCACATTCTGTGTCCTCTATCTAGGTTTTGCATTCTTTGACCACAGTTTCTCAGGCTCTTCGTTCTTGTTTTCATCCTGTTGTTTTCTCAGTAACCTTGATGAATCCCTGAGAACCCTGCAGGTGGCTTGTTATTTACAAGCAGTTTGGCTGGTACACAGAATGGCCTAAGCTGTACAGGTACATTGCTACAGGGCTATTTTAGAATTGAGAAAACCATCATATGATTCTGGGAGGTGCTCTTGCCCAGGACTTAGCACTGCAGTCCTGATTCTCTAGTGACATAAGTGACAAAAGGCAGCTGGCTGGATTCTGTGGGTGTAGATGGTCTGTGGCACAGTGCCTCAGAGCTGTGACAGAGACTGTGCTCTATTCCTGCACAGCTCTTCACTTCCATACCCTGCTGTTTCCTGCTCATCATTTCCTGCTGCTGTTCTCCAGGAGGTGACCTTCCACCCTTTGGACTTTTACCCAGGAGCCACAGGACAAATGGATTTACAAAACAGCAGCAGCACAGGCAGGTTTTTCTTACCAGCAGAGCTCAAATCTGCTCTGCTGTGCCTCTGTCCCTCTGAAGCAGGGGCTGTGGATGCTGCTAAGCTGCAACCTTGGCACCAGTACATGTTCTCTTTTAACATGACACTCCAGTAATTCAGCTACAGCACCTACAGCTCAGCAACAGAAGCATTAAGACACATAATTCTGTAGTTTGGCTGCATACACCACACTTTCCAGTTTTTTCCATCAGAAGATAAATCTCATCTTGAATGTGGCAATTTATTGGTAATGCTGGTACCCTTTATGTTACAGCTTTTCCTTACAGTACAATCTAAAACAGGTAGGAAGGGATGTCAGGAGGCTGCCCACTACCAACACAGCCTCTTAGCCTTCTTACAGTGCTAATTATGTTTTCCTGATGATCCCATGTAGAACTCTCTTGAGTGAATAAATCCAGCTATAGGTATTGAGAAATGGAGCCAGAAAGAGCCCAGCCTTCCCAGATGCCCAATGACAGTCTGACTGTTCCCCCTCTCCCACTAAGAGAAGTTTGGCTCTGTGTGAGGATTGATGCACTTTTCCAGTGGTTGCAGGAATACAGAAAAAATACATGAAGCTGTTAGCATCAGAGGAAGGCAACAAGGATGGTGAAAGGGCTGGAGGGGAAGCTTTATGAGGAGCAGCTTGAAGTCACTTGGTCTGCTCAGCCTGGAGAAAAGGAGACTGAGGGGAGACCTCATTGCAGTCAAAATGTCCTTGTGATGGGAGGCAAAGGGGAAGGTTCTGATCACTCTCATGACCAGTGACAGAACCTGAGTAAACAGCATGAAGCTGAGTCAGGGGAGGTTTAGGTCGGCTATTAGGAAAAAGTATTTCACCCAGAGGGTGGCTGGGCGAGGGAACAGGCTCCCCAGGGAAGTGTTCAAAGCACCAGCCTAACAGAGTTCAAGAAGCATTTGGACACCACTCTCAGGCACATGGTGTCAATCTTACGAATGGTGCTGGGCATGGCCAGGAGTTGGACTTGATCATCCTGATGGGTCCCTTCTAACTCTACAGATTCTATTATTCTAATTAAGAATTTTCGCGTATCTGGAGCTAATCAGTTTGCTTCGTCTTTTTCTTTAAGCCAGTCTGTTTCTTACTGCTCCTTTTAATAGTGGGTCCCTAAAAATCCTGGTTTGTTAGGGGTTTTTTAAATTATTCTTTTTAGAACCCCCCCTCATTCATCAGAAGGAACAAAATAGGTTCAAAAGGCACTTTTAACACTGGGGCATTGTAGCTCATGCCTGCCTATGTTTGGTTAAAAGAGTAGGATAGCTTCTCCCCTGGTGGCTCCAGCTTTTGTTTAGTGGTACTCTGCCCTTTTAATCCTTGCCATATGGTACCCATAAAACATCTTGCAAGCTGTTTTGAGTTTATGTATGTATTTGGGTACAGTTGCCTCCCTGTTTCTGTCCCCTAAGGTTCTCTTTTTGCATCTACAGCTCCACAATCTGTATTAAGAGTGGCTCTCTGCCACTACTCTGATGGTTGCCTTTATGATGACTTGTCCTCATATTTCTTGCACACCTGCAAAGACTTGTGGAGTATCTTACTCTTATTTTGGACTTTGAAAAGTTGACTCTGAACATTTTTACCAGGCATTATTTGCCTGTAGCAGTCTCCAGCCCCAGGTTAGTCTGTCAAGCAGCTAAAGCCAAGTAGGCATTTTATTGGTGTGGTTCATCTGCATGCTTTGGTCCTGCTAATCACAAGTTGAATGTGACCAGGGAGCAACTGGGAATGAAAACTGCCAGTTTCCCTACTCATGAGATATTAGAGAAGAGAGGATTAGAATACATTGCAGGTCAATGAATAAAAATAAAAAAATAAAACCCAAAAAAGAAAAATTATCCAAATTTAAGCAATTATACCACCAACCATCCTCTCCCTGAGTACCTTCTCCCCCTGACCCTCAGTCTTCTCTCAGCTTTATGTGCTGAGCATGACACCATATGGTATGGAATATCCCTTGGTTCAGTTGGGATCAGCTTTCCCAGCTGTGTCACCTCCCAAATTCCTGTGCACCCCCAGCCTCCTCACTGGTGGAGTGGTGAAGGGAGCAGAAAAGGCTTTGATGCTCTGTAAACATTGCTCAGCAGTAACAAAAACATCTCTGTGTTATCCAGACTCTTTCTAGCACAAATTCAAAACATAGCCCTGTAATAACTAGTATGAAGATATTTAACCCAGCCAAAACCAGCACATGGACAATTAATTTCCTCTCCAACTAACTAATACTGAAAGGCAGTGTGAAACCTGAGGAGGAATGTGTCTGAGGAAGAGCAAAGTGTGATAACACTTGGGCGTGGCTGGCTGCCAGCCAAGAGGCTGAGAATAAGGATCAAAGAGCTTGGGGGAAGGAAATACTGGGACTAATGTGTCAAAAGCAGCACTGAGCATTTATTAAACAGAAAAATTCAGTGTTTGATGGGCACAATGTAGGTCTGATGCAATTAAGACACGACTTTGAGGAGGGAAGTGTGGGAGGAAAGGAAGGGTTGAACATCTGTTTTAAGGTGCAGTAGGCAAGTAGGGAGAAGCTGAATCAAATAGGAAGTCTGGGGCTGGTATTAGAAGAGTGATGCCGTTGAGGAAGCATTACACAGTGTGAGACACACACAGTGGCCTGGAAAAAGCATTTAAGAGATGAAGGGATCACTGCAGCTCTGAGAGAGAGTCCCAATCCAGAGGATTGTGGTGGCCAAACATGGGAAGAGCCAGACCCATGTAAGTCTGGTAACTGTGGTAATAGTGCTAGAAAGGGCTTGTTTCTTGACACCACATGCCCTCTGCACAGGGTGAGCCAGAGAACCAAATCACATCTCCACTTACCAAGACCACAGAAAACAAAGACTGCAGATGCAAGCCAACAGAGAAGAAAGCAAGTTACTATCACAACAGGCTTCATTCCACAGCAGGTTAAAGCCACGACACATGACAGATGCTCTAAAAAGGGATTACACTGAGCAGCTGGTTACGCTGAAGGGATGTCCTTGATTAAAGGCACATGACTGTATGATCTGTCTTAAGCAGTAGCCTCAGGTGAGACTAGCACCAAGATCAGCCACATCGGCTGAAGATCTCCTCGTCAGTGATGACTCAAGACTGATGGATGTGATGGGCCAAAAAGGGACCCATTACTCTGACAAACTGTACTGGGTCTGGCAAGGACAGAGTTATTTTTCTTCAGAGCAGTCTCTCTGTGTTCTGCTTTGGTCTATGACAAAACCATGTCTTGGTATTGCTAAGCGGCGCTTGGACAGGATCAGAATTTCTTTTTCCCACTCTGCCTCCACCAGTAGACTGGGCTGGGCAAGAAACTGGGAGTGGGCACAACTAGGACAGCTGACCTGAACTGATCAAAGGAACGTCCCCTTTTGTAGTGGTTTGAGTGCCCACTACAACTATTTACTCTTTTTCTGCTGTGAGATAGGATTAGAAGAGCAAAACAGGCTCACAACTTAAAGGGTGTAAAGAAACTTTATTTAAACAGAACTGAAAGGAAAGAAAAACAATAAGAATCAGAATAAAACTTTTAGAACACCTTCCCCTCCTTCCTATGGACAATGTATAGAGACAAAACCTGGGACTTGAATCAGTTTATCACTTCTAAAATAGCTTCTCATCAGTCCTTCTGGGACAGGAGCCTCTTTTACTATTCTATGGAGACTTTGTACAAGAAAAAGTAGTTCTCTCGTGGCTTTAATGTCACAATGAACTAGCCGCCCAGGAAAGGAAAAAAATCTGTTCGAGGTGTGAAGAGTCTCTCCCAGGCTCTGCAGCTTTCCCAAAGCTTATTGGGGTGCTATTTTAAGGATGAGTTGCCCTAGCATAAAAAGTTCTTTTCATTCATCTCTGGGAACAGAGGTCCGCCCCTTTCACTCTCGGGGCGAGGTTTCTCATTTCTCTCATTTCCCTCTTTTTCTGCTTAAGCTTCTCATTGAATTACAGCTACTTTAACATTTGTTTGCTGCAACACTGGTACCTCTGCCACTACTATAGGAAGAATGCTACATCCCCCAATGTGTTGCATAAATTTACAGGGGGAAAAAAAAGAAGTCTGATATATCCAAAATATATCTTCATCATAGCTTCACAAAAGAACCTCAACCCAAGAACAAGGCACCTCCTCAATCCCCTCTTATCTAGAATTTGATTCCTTCTTTACTGACCTCAGTGTCTCACACTGTTCTCCCCACCCATTCCCGTTTCTAATTCGGGAGAGAATTGGTTTTCTCAAGTCTACCTGTTCTCAAGTTTTATCAATTAAAACAGTCTTTATAGATTTCTGCAACGCTGAAAGGTCGGTCTCATGTGGGCTCTGAACAGAGAGCTGGCTGGCCGTCTCTCGCTGCTGGTGATGTGGTCTCTGCCGGCCCTGTACGAGCTGTGCCGGCCGCTGGCCTTACTCAGCACCTGCCTTCACACGGAAAAATCTGCTGCTGTCTTTGTCCCTCAGTCCGCAGCACAGCTGGCTAAAACAGCTACGCAAACCAAGCCCGTTGCGAGCCACGCCGAGGCAGCCGTGGATGCGCGGCGCCGCGCCCATCCCGCGGGCGCATCCCTGCCCACACGGCCGCTCCCGGTCTGGGATAGCGGCGGCCACTCCCGGCCCCGGCTGCTCCTCTGGACACTGCTCCCGGCTGCACGATCGCTCCTGCCGCCAGTACAGCCCCCCGGCCGGCACAGACCGGCGGCTCTGCCGGGAAGGGGCCAGCACTGCAGCAGAGCCCGGCCCGGGCCGGCCTGTTCGAAGGCCGGAAGGCAAGAGAGCTTTTCCCGGCGTTTGTTTTACTTTTAACATGCATGTTTGCAGAAGCGCATCCAGCTCCCCAATTGGTTTAACAGGTTGTCAATCAAGGCAAAAGCAGCGCACCTGGTCTCATATAATGCCGTTCTCAGCAAAAGTAACATTGACTTCTCCAATGTGCCATAGTTATCCACGCGTCCACTAAATCCATTCTCTACTACAGAGTTAGTCAACTTTCACAGCTGAGTCCTCAGATTTATTGCTAGGCAGTCCCCATTACATCCTTTGGGATCCTTGATGTCAGGTTACCTATTTTCATAGCTTGTGAATACAGAAACTTTCTGGCTTGACATGGGCAATCACCGAGTTCCTTTAAACTCACTGGCAATTAGCACCTAAATTATTAAGACTCACCGATTTTTTTTTTTTCCCTCTTTCTTGAACAGCACAATTCACAGTACTCAAGCTTGAGACTGTTCATGCTATGTGCAAAGATTTGACACAGAAGCCTCCCTCAAGTTCCTCAGTATTGCCACGATTGTCCTAAGAGTTTCTTCTCTATTTTTGAATTATAGACTTCCTGGCAAGCTGTCTCACTTCTAATGTTTCATGTTTCTTTCAACTTTGAGAAGTTATTCATCAAACTAATCTGATATTGTTTGATTTCTTTTTCACTTATATATTCGAACACAGCTTCAGGTTTTTGAAAGACACTTTACTTCTTCATCTTGTGACATTTCTCATAAGAGTTTCCTTTAGCCTTTTCAAATGGAGCTTTGAAACTAGAGGCACATTTGCAGAAAGCTTGCCTCTTTAAATGGCCATTACTGAAGCTGGACCCAAACATAACCTCCCATTTCCTTTCACTTTGTTGTTTGACCATAAAAAGAGCATTATATTTTTATCATTCCACTCTCCTCATCTATTCCCAGGGTAACTCCCTTTCACAGAAACTGGTTGTAAAGCAGGATGTGGATGAAGTTAAGTATGCCTTGAGGCATACATTTTGTTGAGAATTGTGACTCCATTATTTGTCCAGATCTGGATTCCCAGTAAAAGGGTGATATAGTTATATTGTAGTGAGCACAGAGAACTTTCCACTAAGGGTCACTAAGGTGATTAGGGAGCAGGACAATCTGACATATGAGGAGATTGTAAGGCAGCTGGGATTGTTTAGCCCAAGGAGGAAAGGCTCAGTAGGGATCATATCAAAGTGAATAAATACAAGATGGGTCCAAACTCTTCTCAGTGGTATCCAATATAAGGACAAGAGGCAGCGGGCACAAATTAAAATAGAAGAAATCCCATTTAAACATGATTTTTTTTAAAAGTGTGATAAAGCATTGGAGCAGGTTACTCAGTAAGGTTGTAGAGTCTCCATCCTTGAGGGTATTAAAGCCTGATTTGACATAGCACTTGGCAATCTGCTCTAAGTGACCCTGCTTTGAGCAGCAGAGTGGACTAGACACTAGAGCTCTTTCAGCCTCAACTATTCTATGTCTCTGTGATTCTATTCTTTTCCTTATTCATCCTGCCACCCTTCCAAAAAAAAACCCCAAAAGTCAAAAAAAAACCTTACTCTTTTTCCATATTGCTTCATTCCCCCTCTCCTTTCTGAATTCTCTCCCCAGCCTAATGGTAGACACACAGAAAAACATGTGGTACCTGTGAAAAGAAAGAGGAAAGAGGCCCCCCTTAGCTTGTCTGCAGCAGCCCTCTCCTTCTCCACCACTGCTGTGGTTATTGCCACCAAGCAGGCATCAGGAAGAGGCACAGGCTGGGACCTGCCAGCAGCTGGTAGAGATTAATTAACCCCTTTTCCTTCCTTTTCCTCTTACTTTCTTCCTGAACATGTTTCTCACAGGAAAAGGTGAACCTTCTGTTTGCCACAGGCAACATTCTACCTTAAGGGTGCTGTCACCTTTGGAGGGGACAGCATGGGGGGAAATACATGTCGAATAGATCCTTCAGAGGTCAGACCAAGGGCATCAGCTTTATCCCTACCCTAGGTGCAGATGCTAATGGATTCAGACTGTCTACAAATCCCCTGCCTCTCAGTATGCAGTGGCAGTGCAATATTTCAGTTACAGCCTTGCTGAGGTCCCATGAAGTCTGATGTTACTGCTCTCCCTCCCTTGGGAATGCCAGCTGGTGCCTATTTCTGTTAAGGGCTAAATGAATCTGGCAGGCAGGCAGTGCTGAACTGGAAGAGATGTAGAAATGTCTTAACTTGTAGGTCACAAGGCACCAGGGAGTTGACTCCTCAGATGTGCTGATGTGACGAGATGAGCTGCTTTGCTCCCAGGAAGAAATCCATTGTATTATTTGGACAGGAGGCCAGTCCTCCATGAGCAGTGTGACGCTGACCTCACTCCGTAGTCTGTAAAGGCTTCACTTGAGGAAGGGAAGGCACACATTGCTCTGTCTCAGTAGACCCACAACTTCTACACGTCTGTCCCTGCCACTGGTGAGAATTACTGACTGCATGGCACTACCACTACCAGGGCCAAGGGGACACTAACATCTCCCTTCATCCAGTGACATACCTGTCCACGATGGGATCTGTTGGATGATTCCTCTCAAAGATGAGGTACTCTTTAATCTTTGGGAAGAAGAGAACTCTGTTATATTGCTGCAGGATACTCACCACAACCTATCTATGAAGTCTGGATAGAAGACAGTCACCTCACCCTCTGTGATGGAATGCTAACTCCATCTTGCCCAAACATTTACTCAAAAGTCCTGGGTTTGCTGAATTTATGCGATGCGTTCATGCCACATTTCCTTGCAAAGGTTTTTGGAAATTCAAGCAGCATATATCAACCAGAAGACCATAATTTTCATGTCTTTCCAACATTTGACTGAACTGAAGGGCAAGACTCCTTATGGGAGCAATGTTGGCTGAGCAATTTGTATTTCTTCCAGCATCTCCTAATTCTGTTACTGCACAAATATTTCTCATATATTGTCCTTGCCCATGGCAAGGGGGTTGGAACTAGATGACTTTTGAAGTCCCTCCCAACCCAAACCACGTTATAATTCTAGGATTTCTACTAATTCACCTGGAACACACATGGGGCCTAGAGACCTGCTCTTCCCCAGGACTCGGCTGCAATCCCTTTCACAGTCTGGCATCAAGTTTTCTATCAGGAAGTTTTCAGATACCAAGGGAAAGTTACACACTACCACAAGCCATTTGGCTTCTTCATTAATGAGTTTGACGGAAGAAAAAAACAAANGTTTGGCTGGTTTCTTTTTCCTTCCGCCTCTCCGGTTAACGCTTTTATTTATTTATTAATTCATCGCTAAGCAGCTGCTCCGCGATGCCCGGTGGGCGAGCGGCGCGGCCGGAGGGGCGCCGCTGCCGCGCCAGGTGGCCCCGTGCCCTCTTTGGCCGCAACATGGCGGGCTGGGAGACCTTCACGGCCGTGCTGTCCGCGCTGCGCCGCTGCTACGCCGAGGCC
>VWYO01012060.1:1130335-1173268 GCA_013400275.1 Rhadina sibilatrix | reverse complement strand
AACAAAAACAAAAACAAAAACAAAAACAAAAACAAAAACAAAAACAAAAACAAAAAAAAAAACAAAAAACAAAAAAACAAAAACAAAAAAAACCACACAAAAAAAAACAAGCCCCCCCAAAAAAACCAAAAACAAACAAACAAACAAAAAACCCACAAAACACACAACAGGGTGAGCCACTTCGGTATTTTTAGGGTTCAGTGTGTTCATCTCCACCATAATCTCTGCTACAGTTGTTCTTATTTCAGCTAGATCCTCAACGACGTGCTGGTGCTGAGGGGAAAAGGCGCTCCTCGGAGAGGAACCTCGCCGCNGGCGCCGGCTACGCCGAGGTGCTGCGGACCGACGACGGCCCCGGCTACCGCACCTTCGTGGGGCAGTGCCTCGTGTGCGTCCCCCGCGGCGCCCGCGCCATCCCGCGGCCCTTCACCTTCCAGCAGGTAGGAAGGGGCCCGGGGACGAGGGGCTGCCGCCCTGGCCGAGCAGCCAGAGCCCTGCCGGGGCTTCCCGGGGACAGTGCTTCCCGCGCTCCGTGCGTGCGCGGGGGCGGCGCGGCGGCCCTTGGCCCCTGGCGGCTGCTGCCGGCCGGGCCTAGCCGGCTCCCAGGGCCGCCCGCCGCTCCAGCCCGGCCCCAGAGCCAGCGGGGAGCGGTGGGAATCAGCCCCTGCCTCTTCTTGGGGCTGGGAGAGCAAAGCCCAGGTGCCGAGCTAAGGCGGGCGGAGAGCGCTGCAGGTCTGCGCGTGGGGGCTCCCTGACTGCCCGCCCGCCCATGTGGGTAGAGAGCAACAAGCCGAATGCGGCTGGGGAGCGGCTGGGGATGGAGAGTGCCCCACTCTTGAGAGATTAGAGAAGAGACGGGTAGAACGGGCTGCGGTCAGTGTTTAAGCAGACGAAAAGTTTTTCGTAGAGGGAAGACCGCTTTTTTCTTAGCGCCGTACGAGTGAAAAAGCTGTGGAAGGAAGCAGATGTTGCACACCCAAGACGACTTGTTAAATGGGTTTTGGAATTGTGTGCCGAGTCGTTGAGTTGAATTTTCCTTTACATGAAAGGAAACGGAGGCCTCAATAAAATTAGCGTTAGTTCCCTGGAGGTTAGAGCCTGCGCGAGCACGTATGTATGTATGTATGCGTGCCTGCGAACGCGGATCTGCAAACATGGATTCACTGGAGTCTGAGCTGCTGGGGGACTCAAGGGGAACAGTGTAGGGCGTTTCCTGGGCATAAAAGCCAGGATCAAAAGGGCAGATGTTAAAAAGACTTCCTTCAAGCCGTTGGCTTACGTTGCTACGTGTGAGCGTCTTGCTTGGAAGATCTTAATTTTTGAGGATGATGCTTGTGAATCGTTAATATCGTTTTGAAAACTGATGTCTAGGGCTGTGTATCTTTGCATGTGTTTTTATTTAAAGGGTATATTGTGGTTTATGGAGGAGTAAGTGAAGAAAGCTAATTTTCTTTTTTCTTTGTTTCTTCAGTTATCTAGTCAGAGTGAGGTCACCGCAAGAGTCGTTCAGAGACTGTGTGAAAAAAAGAAGAAGAATGTCCTTGCATATGGATACTCCTTACCGGATGAAAACAGTTCTCAATTCCCAGTCATGCCCTTTTCAAAGATACACAGCTACCTACCCAATACTGTCACGGAAACTCTTCGTATCAGTGGCTTCTGGGAGACACTGTTGAGCCGGATAGGGGATGATGTGATGATGTATTTATTGGAACACTGTGCAGTCTTTATGCTGGTTCCCCCTAGTAATTGTTACCAAGTTTGTGGGCAACCGGTTTATGAACTCATTTCACGTAATGTAGACTCACCCTTGGTACTTGTTAGGCAAAGGTTCTCAAAGAGTAAATGTACTAGCTTGCTTAAGTATATGCGAAAAAGGCTTATGTTTCATAGAAAGTATCTTTTAAAGTTACATGGGTGGAAAGACAGACAAAGGTGTGAAAGTAATGTCTCCAGAAGGAGAAGTGAAGGAAATAGCCAAAGACAAAGCTCAGTGCCCGCTGACCAGTGTTCTGCAAAAGCTGTTTCTAAAGCAAGCAAACGGATCAGAATGTTTACTGAACGCCAGGAAAAACAGAGTAACTCCAGTTCATGTGTTTCAGTTACAGCTCAATCCCTAAAAAGGAGGATTCATAGAGAACAACCTGAAATTCCAGCCAAGAGGGCAAAAATACGGGAGAAAGTGAGACAGGAAAAGTCTTGTAGTCTTGTTCCTGATGTAAACCAAAGTAGTTCTGAGAGATCTGAAACTGGATATGTAGCTACAACTACATATGTAGCACCACGTTCTGAAAGTGTTATTAAAACCCCCCATATTTCTGAAAGAAGTAACAGTGCTGTGTCTGGTCCTTCTTTAGTTCGCAAGTCTCGCGGCAGGAAGAAGTTCGTGGCAGGTAAAAGGTCTCTTCTGCAGGGAGTTTGGAGTAACAAACCCTTAGAGTCCAACACTGAAATGCAAGCAGAGTCCCATAGGAAAAGAGTACAGATGCATATGTATGAATCTCAGTTGGCTTCAGGACAAAATCAACCCATGGAGCATACTTCAGAATGCAGAGGGCAGGAAAGTCCCCAACCTCATTTATCAAAGAAATTACCAAATAGATTCCTGAGTTCGGCAGTATACATTGAGAGGAAGCCTATTCTGTATTCTTGCAGGAGTTTCCAAGAATGTTTTCCTAAATCATTTGTGTTGAATTGCTTGCAGGGCTCTCAGGTAGGTGGAAGACAGCTTGTAGAAGCTATTTTCTTAAGCCAAAATCGGGTGCAGCAAAGGCATAACCAAAGTCTGCCAAGACGCAAGCGGAGAAAGAAGAGGTTGTCCGAACGCTACAGGCAGATGGAAGATACATTTCAGAAACTGCTAAAGAATCATGGAAAGTGTGCTTACTTAGCACTCCTGAGAAAAAATTGCCCTGTCCGGATATCTGAAATCAGTATGAGAGAAATCAAGCTGTCTTGTCAGGCAGCCTTGCCTGGGGAAGCAGAGGTTCAGAAGGAAGCAGAGCAGTTTGGGAAAGAGCCTGCTAAGTGTGTGACAAGCAGCAGATGTGAATCTGGTCACACTGATGTGTCAGACAACTTGGGTGCTTGTCTTGCAGAATCTGTCTGTGTGGAGTCGCAGCCGAGTGAGGAGCAAAACCCAGGAGAGGCACGTGATTCAGCCCTCAGGGAACTCCTCAAGCAGCACAGCAGCCACTGGCAGGTGTACATGTTTGTGAGGGATTGTCTGGAAAAGGTCATCCCCTCTGAGCTTTGGGGTTCAAACTGCAACAAGTGCCGGTTCCTAAAGAATGTCAAAATGTTTATTTCTGGGAGAAGGTTTAAGCTTTCGTTGCTGGCGTTGATGTGGAGGATGAGAGTGAATGACTGCATGTGGCTTCGTTTAGGCAAAGGTACTTGCATTAAAGAACTAAGTGCTGGGGCTGTCAAATGATTGGTGTTTATGTTTAAGGTGGGAAGGGGAGGATTTTGAATCTGGACTCAAAATTGCTGAGTTCATTGGTAATAACCATAGCTGAGGGAGCAAACCCCTAGTAGTGTTTGATGGTGGAAGGACACTTAAGCTTGTCTTCCTTCCAAAACTTCCTTGCATTCATGCTGTTTCTGTTTAATAGAGTGATGTTTTCATAATAATGAATTCATAATCTGGGCTAAACAAAAACCAAAACTTCCCCATCCATTCCTACTATCCAAGTTACTTGCAGTAACTCTGAAAATCCATTGGAAGTATCACCTAAGCATATAAGGAATAAACACTCTGCCTGTTTGTTACTGTAAGAGTTCAGAAGGAACTAAAAGCAAGTCAAGATACTTGTAGTGGCATGTGTTCCTCTGCTATGGGAGTGAAAAAAACCATGAGTTTTTACTCGCTCACATCAGCCCTGTGAGAAAGATGTGAGTATGAGACCCGTTCAATACAAGGATTGCCTGCTATAGAATCACAGAATGGTTTGGGTTGGAAGTGACCTTAAAGATGTAGTTCCAACATCCCTGCTATGGGCAGGAACACCTTCCACTAGACCAGGTTGTTCAGAACCCCATTCGGCCTGTCCTTGAACGCTTCCGGGGCTGGGACATGCACAACCACTCTGGGCAATCTGTTCCAGTGCCTTACCACCGTCACAGTAAAGAATTTCTTCCTAACATCTAATCTAAACCTACTTTCTTTCAGTTTAAAACCTTTCCCCTTTGTCCTGCTGCTACGTGCCCATGTAAAAAGGGCTGTAGTCATCTATCACCTTTTCTAGAGCCCTTCGCTAGGATCAAGAGATCCTTAATGTGTCAACCTGGCTAATTGGTGGTGCAGAAGTCCCTAGGTCAAGTGGTCCCTGGCTAAAAAGCTCTCATGAGAGCAACAGCTGATTGCTCCAGATTGTGTATGAATCCATTTCTGTTTATTTCTCTTTTTAGATGACAGGTGAATCTTCCTTTCCTTGAGTTTGTTTTTCAGACACTATCCTAGGATTTAAATCTAGGCTGAAGCTGTTCTTCTGGGAATGATTGCTGTAGGATTTAGTGCATGTTTTCATTTTTCTGTGCTTCTGTTCTTCATCTGTACAATATGGATTGCACTCCCTTAATTGGTATACTTACAGTGTTTATTTTTACTCGGTATTGGAGTTAGATCCTACAGTAATGTGAGCTGAAAATTGTATTCTTTTGTTAAAAGGTGCAATAAGTTCTGAAACCGTTACATGTTCTTTCAAGTGTAGGAGGAAAATCAAAAGTCTGATATTTAGGAACTGATGTCAAAAATAAGGGAGGTTACACTTACCTAAGAAACTCTTAATTCTAGAAAAAAGTATTTCTTTATCCTGAAACTGTGATTCAAAACCACAACTTCCCAAATGCTGAGGAGTTAAATATTTTAAAAGGCTTTGTTGTAAAATATGTGTTTAATTTACTCGGTATTGGAGTTAGATCCTACAGTAATGTGAGCTGAAAATTGTATTCTTTTGTTAAAAGGTGCAATAAGTTCTGAAACCGTTACATGTTCTTTCAAGTGTAGGAGGAAAATCAAAAGTCTGATATTTAGGAACTGATGTCAAAAATAAGGGAGGTTACACTTACCTAAGAAACTCTTAATTCTAGAAAAAAGTATTTCTTTATCCTGAAACTGTGATTCAAAACCACAACTTCCCAAATGCTGAGGAGTTAAATATTTTAAAAGGCTTTGTTGTAAAATATGTGTTTAATTCATAGTAATTTGGAACATGTTATCTGTGAAAAATATAATGCCCTCTTTCTTCTCTGGCCATATTCCAAGCAAAGCACTATATAGGCTTATTTTAATTTTCATGGAAGTACTCCCGTGTGCCTGATGTTTAAATGTGCTTTGAATTGCTTTGCTGCAGTGTAGGTGGAATTGTTTTTTCCTCCTAAAGTGGTAGTGGTTTCTTGACAATTTCCTGAATTGTAGTCATTGTTTACATCTGTTGTCAAGAACTTAGAAATTATCCATTTCCGGGGCAGCTACTTATCAGTATCCAGATTCAATTTGCATATTACAAATGCAAGTTGTAACTCTTCAGATAGAGTTTTCCAACAGTGGAATTTTTCACAGATGTTAATTGGCTTCTGTTGAAGTAATGCTAGTCTTTTTTAAAGTGCTGTAAATACATGAAAATATCTCTTCCCTGGAGCATGCAAAAACTTAACAGAATAGAAAACTGAAAATTTATTTTGATTCTATAAATTTTACTGTCAGGTCTGTTGCATCAAAATTAAGCTGGTTTTAACCCATTCATGCTTTGTGCTAAGCAGCTAAACTAATATTTCTGTGTAGTTTCTCTAAGAATCCTGTTCCATTTGGGCTAAATTCTACTCTTTAAATGTAATTAGAAAAATTATTATTCGAAGCTGCCCCAAGAAAATCAGTATTGTAGCCCAGTGTCTTATTCCCTGTTCATCTGTATTTAGACGTAATTGCAGATCTATGAGATCATAAAGTTGACAGTAATTAGGGATGTTCTGGCTTCATAGTTGTTGTCCCGTCTAAATATTGGAAGTACTGATGGACTTCAGGTGATTTGAATTATTTCTTTGACTACAGCAATACATTCTATATAGGATGTCTGGAATAAAACCTAATCCTGTAATTAATGAATTTTCACATATTGGGAAATCAGAATATCATTATCCCCAAATCATCCCAGTTCAATTTGGTTAATTTTTACAGTATACGTAAGTTACTTTCAGTCTTTTACTTCCTTTTTTTAAGTTTTATATTGTAGTAGACTTGTTTATTTTACCTCTCCTTTTGCAGTAATCTTGGATTTGTGCAATCAGTTTTGGGGGAAGAAAGTAAGTCTTTGGGCTACTATGGCATGTATTTATATCTTCTATGTCAGTTTGTCACTGCAGATTAGTTCCTGTGTTTATGCTTTAAGCTTGGGTCAGTTGGATTATTTAATGCCCTGAAAATTTGGAGTGGCATCTGTATAATTGTTTGTACTTAACCTTTTTTCTTTCTTGTGACCTCAAGCTAAGGCAAGAATGTTGTGCATGTTTCTTGTTCGTGTGTTCTGTTTCTTTACTCATTGCTAAGAGTTGATAGTTACCATAACTACCTTTGAATTGTTTATTGAAGGTGATCACTTTGTTCCTGCCGATGAACATTGTTTCCGTGAAGAACTTTTGGCCAAATTCCTATACTGGCTGATGGGTACCTATGTTGTTGAGTTGCTCAGATCATTTTTCTATATCACCGAGACCATGTTCCAGAAAAACATGCTCTTCTACTACCGAAAGTTTATTTGGGGCAAGTTACAGAACATTGGAATTAGGTAACACGAGAAAACTAATTAAACATTAATGGATATGTAGAAATCATGTGTTTTGCAGTGTAAAGATGTAATTCTGCTTTAATTTATTGCCCATTTATATTCATTTTATTTGCACTTTGTTTCCCAGAGGAAATTTCAGCCTGTTACTGTAGCATGCCCAGTTTGTGATTTCAGAAATATTTTGTGGGAGAAAACGAATTCAAATTTAGACTTCTTTATTAGAAGAGAAGTCTTTGTATAATAAAATCCAGTATGAAGAGGATTTTGTTATGATAAATCCATTTTTAATAGCTTTTAACAATGAGTAAAACACAGTGATAGAATCCCAAAGTAGCCTTGTGAATGTTCATTTTAAAAATACTCAATTTGCTTTAACTACTTTAATTTAGAAACAACGAAACCAAAACCAAGGCTCTGCTGAAATACTGTTATACTCTATTCATAAAAATCAGACAGTATCCTAGTGGGTTTAGAGGTGGTTTTTTTTTTGAAGATTAAGGGTCTTAGAAACCACAGCTCCTTTTTTAGTATGGCTGGAATACCATGCTGGGTTTTTTGGTCTTAAAAATGCATGCATGTATTTAAGTTAGGGCATTATTTAAGATAAAATTTTAAACAATTAAGTGAGAAAATAGGAAAGGCAATTTTAATGAGCAGTGTTGTGCACCCATTTCCTTAGTTCATATCTTTCAGATTTTCATTATAAATTGCTGGTGTCTGAGAGAACTTTGGAACTGTGAAAAATTAGCATATTTTATGTCTTGTGTTTTAGTGGCTGTTTTATATGGTAAATGTTTTGCTTTTGCTCTGATCTCTTGGTCCACAATGTTACATTGTGTGACTTTTCCCCTCCTGTCCCATCACTCCCTGATTTCAGCATTGATATCATCAGTACCACTCTTTGAATTTGTGTTTGCACTTCATGGGGTCTCAATCTTGTTTGCAGTTGTAGCAAAGAAAATGCACTTTGTATAGTAGTAGAATGTAATTTTCAGTCCCACCCATTTTGTTTTTCTTGTCTTCAAACTAACAGCTGTAATGTTGCAGTTAGTGTTGTGCAGTTTTAATGTACTTAAAGACTAATTTTTGGCACAAAATATGATCAAGTAATCACTTCCACGAAGTAGAAATACAATAAAAAATAATAGAAGTAGTAAATAAATTTTGTGGGGTTTGTGATTAAAAGAAAACAAGTAACTTGTGATTTAGCTCTTTTGTTTGTGTTCCCAGTTTCCCAGAAAAGTCTGATGTCTAAGGACAAGGTGCTTTAAACTCAAAAGACCTTGATCTAGGGTCTTGTTTCTTTTGATTTCCTCCCTGCATATTTCCTTACCATGCAGGAAGCCCTGTCTCCCCTTTGGCTTGGAAGGTCCCTAAACTGCAGGTTGTTGGAAGCTGGAGAAACATTCCAAGTTCTGCTGTGTGCTTGCTAAAGGCGTGTTCTAAGAACAGGATGTTTGCTTGTGGCTACAGGAGTCATAATTTATAAGGACTTTGAGCCTGATGCTGGCAGCTGCAATTAAGCTTTCAGCTCTGCTCTTTCAAGTGTGATGTGTTACATGAGGCCTGCCACGAGTCCAGCGTCCTGCGTTCATACGGGTGGCCAGTTGCCGGCTTCACATAGGAGGAGAGCAACTGGGTTTTAGGGATATTGGGATACAGGTGTTTAGGGCAGCCTTGGCCATTCTGAGGCTGTTCAGCCGCTGTCTGCTCTTAACTAGCCAGCCACTGCTGGTGAAGCTGTGCAAAAGACTGTTGAGCTGCTTCCATCTTCTTTGGAGGAAGAATGTCTCGTGACCTCAGTTGTTGCCCTAATGGATGTTCCGTGGTTGCTCTGGTTTTCAGCTGGAGCTGCTGAAGGCAGTTGCTCTGATCTGGTTCACAGGAAGGCATTGGTAGCCACTGATTCCTGTTGAGTTCTTCTGCATCCTTCTTTGGAGGAAGAGAATGGATGGAACAGGCTGGAGTGAGTGGACCTGGACTTGTGAGCTTACCTGTGCAGAGACTACGTTGTCATTAGGCAGTAAATCCTCCTCTTGAAGGGCTGTCCTTTTGAGTAGATCATGCTGAGCAGAATCCCACTCAAGTATATGGAGCACAGATCTGAGAGGGGTCCTGTATCTCTGTATTAGCCCTGCTGTATTGGTGGAGATCAGAGTGTGCTGTCATTGTACACAGGCTGTACCATTCCCCAAATTAAAAGTAGAATTTACTAAGAAAAATTCAGTATTTTGTGATACAGTTGATTCAAGTTACATTACCTGCAGAATGTAAATTTGTGTTTTAAAAATGATGAACCCAGTGTTGTGGTGAGAGCACCTGTTTTCATAAAGCTTGTGCCCTCCCTGCTTTTGCCACACGCAGTGGCTGCCAAGGATTAAAAATGCTGCAGAAATTCTGAACCTTCCCCATCAGATTGAAGTGAGATGTCAGAAGACAACAGGATCATCCAGTGAGATTCCTTCAAGTTTCAGTGCTTAACAGCGTTGTGAGTGCCAGTAAAAGCAGCATGTGTCAGTGGCTGCTAGATTAGCACACGTTCATAATCATTAGCGCTGCTATAAATGCCATGAAATAAGCAATGAATGTTGCTGCTGGCAAAATGGCACCCAGTTCTCCAGCTGGCCAGAGGTAGTAGTGAAGATCTGCCAATAACTGGCCTTTGTCTTCACCTTCAAAGGAAGCCGTATTTTTTAATATAGTGATAAGAGGTTCTTTTTTTTTTCCTTCCAGTCTTGAATGTAAGCTGTAAAGGGATGGAAATTTGATCATTAAGTTTTATCTCTCGGAGTTACTTGTTTAGTCCTGTTTATCTGTCTAATAGTATAGTAGATGTTGTGTTCAGCAAAGAATGTAATTCTATAAAGAACAGTGATCCCTCACTATGGAGAAGCAATCATTTCTGCTTTCCTTTGGGCAGCATCTGTACCAGAAATTTAATTTGAAATTTTGAATATAAATCCTCAGATTTTTTTTCAGTAGCTTAACTCACTGGCCCTGCATGCCACTATATGTTCTATCATGGACTGTATCTTTCAGACCCAAAAGTCTCAAGCAGCTGGATCGGTATTAGCCCTTTGAGTTGTATAGGCATACAAAAGAAGTGTTTGTGTGCCTCTCTGCATTCTTGGCTTCTCAGGTGTCTTCTAAAGCATCTTTACCAAGTTTCCACCATTCACCCACTGCCTTTTGTAATAATGTGGCCTCTTTTTGCTAAACGGAACTGCTGGATTGTGTGGGATGTAAAAAGTCTTCCTGCAAGTTTAGATTGATTTAGATTGTCCAGTCTTTTGTGAGGACTTGGAATTGCCTCACTTACTTTCCAGGGTAATAACATAATCATTAGTCTGTAGAGCACATTTTGTCTCTCTGAACAACACAAGCAGTGCAGGAGATTGATCCAGGTCTTCTGTGTTGCAGGTAGGGTACTTTAACTCTGCATCTTAAGTAAAAACATGAGCTTTTTACTCCACCACTATTTCCTGATTCATTGTATGGAAAAGTATTGATTTTGATGAAGTTCCATGGAACTGTAAATCCTGAGGAGGGGATCTTAATTTGCCATTAAGGTGAACTTCTTCGTTACTTTCTGCTGTTCGCTTGAACTGGCAGCTGCTCATCAAAGTCCTGGATACCTAAAGCCCTTATATTGTCTGTGTATCCCAGTGCCTGAATTAGCTATAGCTCCTAGTAAGTGGCAGATCTCCTACCTGTTAGGAATAGAACAGCCATTACAGTTTGTAAGTCCTTCCCAGGAGCTCTCTTAGAATGGTTTTCAGAAAGTCCTTTTCAATTTTAATGCCTTTCAAAGTACTGAAACCATGAGCAATTACCGGCTTCCTGTTTCTTGCATAAAACGTATTTCATAATGTTCATATGTATTCCACTAATCTGTGCTTAAATTTTAATTTGTGTTAAGAGGGGTTTTTATTTGCATCAAGCAGGAATGTGTAGTCTCTTACTGTATTACATTATCATTAAGATACTATGGTATTGTTCTGAAATTCAGAATTTCATGTCACTTGCTGTAGAGGTTAGTATTTGTATTATCTTAGAAAAATATTCAGCTTTAGTTATCATAAAGACATTAAATGTTTTCGTTTTGTGCCTTTCCTATTGCTTACACTAAGTGTATATTTGTATTTTAGAAACCATTTTGTTAAAGTACAGCTACAGCCTTTGTCTTCAGAGGAGATTGAAACTATCCGTCGGAAAAAAATGGTTACTATGGCATCAAAGCTCCGGTTTATTCCCAAACCAAATGGGTTGAGACCCATAGTAAGAGTGACTGGTATTGTTGAACCACGAGCATTCAGCAAGGAAAGCAGAGAAAAGAAGGTTTTTATTTACTTCATTGTTTTATGTGCATTTGATGTAGGTAACTAATAAATGGAGTAAGGATTTTTGTTACATAAAACTAGTTTTAACATGATGCATTGTAGCATTCTGATCAGAATGGCTGAATGGTTTGTTGCAGATTAGCTTCTTCCTTTCCACTTCTTAATTTACCACAAGCCTCCAGTTCCAGAATTACAAACTTCTGCTTGCAAACCTATCTTAAGGAATTGAGCCCAGTACAATAACATGGCTTGTAAGATAATCCCGTTTTTTTGATATGGGTGAGTCTGGCCTGTTGGGATTTGCCTGAATACTGAATGATGCATGTTGATTTGTGAAGCTGCCTGTAGAGCTAGTGTGGTTCACAGTGTGGTTCTGGTTCAGAGCTGGGTGTGTTACAGAAGAAGGTCTAAGGAAGGGCAAAGAGGCTGGAGCAAGCACACTAGAGACACAGGAAGGAAGCTGAGAATAATTGCAGTGTGGGAACAGAGATAGAACACTTAGTGCATAGAAGAATCTATTGGGCAGTTAACCAGAAGACCATAGTAGCAGCCCAGTTTCACTATCCTGTACAACTGCATCAATTGCTTTTCCTTTAGGCTGTCTCATTCACAGGATTGAATATTCCCCAAATGGGTGAGGTGTCAACAGCTTCTTAGCACTAATTGTTCAGGCCATATGATCCCAGACCAGATGAAAAGAGCATCAGCTAAAAGCTGTTCTGAACTGTGAAGTGTTATTCCACATTATGGTGTTTACAGAACTAATCAACCTGCACTACTTCAGGGCTGCTCTGATGTACTTCACTACCCCCAGAGCTGAGTTAAATCTTTGCTGAATTACTTGAATAAAGTACCTCAAGAGGCCCAGCTGATGGTGCAGCTGGAGTTGGCATAAAATCTCAGAGCACACCTCCTCATTGCTGTCATCTCCAGCAGAGAGAGTGAATGATATTTAAGAAGTTATTTTCAGGTCACTGGTGTTTTACTTGCTGGCATTCATTTATTTATAACTGTAACTATTACGCCTTGATTTCCAAGAGTCAGGTATAGGAACAAAACCATTAGAATTTAACTGTACCAAAAAAAAAATCTCTGAGACTGTTTTGTTGCTTTGATGTAGTTACTGCATTCAGGCTCTCTGAAAGCTTCAGTTGAACAAAATAACATAGTAAATACACAAATATAATCTCAAACTTCATGTAAATTTGTATCTTTGTATTGAAAAGAATTTAATGTGTTTTAGCATAATTTAAGGTGATTCTCTTTGATCTCTTTAGATGAGTCGTTACAACACTCAACTAAAAAATCTGTTCAGTGTGTTAAATTATGAACGGACTATAAACACCAGTGTTTTAGGCTCTTCAGTGTTTGGGAAAGATGATATCTACAAGACATGGAAGCAGTTTGTTACAAAGATTCTTGAATCTGGTGGTGAAATTCCCCATTTCTACTGTGTAAAGGTATGTATTTTTAATTACATATTTGAACTAGCTTTTCAAAACCAATTTGTGCAGATACTTTTATAGCTGTATTAGCTGTGATCTGACTGCATAATTGTTTCTTTTTCTAAATAAAATTTTGTGCATACCTTACAGACTCTGGTTAGTTTTTTGATGGGGGTGATTGCTTGCTTTTTGTGGATGGGTGTCCCTGCAGTAGAGCTTCCTTTACTTGGGTGTGTTTTGTCCATCTTTCTGTTGCACAGGAGCTCTTGCTTCCATGCATGCACTGAATTTTTTGCAGTTACCTTCAGCTGAGTATAAAAGTGGGGAAAAGATAGAAGCTCAGATAGGCTTTTGAGCTGTATGAAAACCAGAAAAAAAACCGTCCTGTGTGCATTTCAAGAAATTCAGTCTCTTAAAAAAATTGTCTCGTCTATCTCAGTATCACTAGTTTTGGTTGAAAAGGAACATAGGACTTCTGATTGGTGTCCTTCCAAGAAGTTTCTTCTCCCACTTCGAAAGAAATCAGTGCTAGTGGTAGCCCAGTATTTAAAGGAGTTTATTCTTCATCTTCACGCTTTTGTCAGTTCTGTCTAGCAGGCAACATTTTGTGTTTGATTTCAATTCACAGCTTTGAATTGGGGCAATGTATGCAGAAATATGTAAATTACACAGATTTATGTATGTTATTTGGGGAGGGGTCTCTGTTCTCATCTCTCATATGTCGCTTGTCATTCTGCCCTGAACTTCCATAATTTTGTCTTGTCTTTTGAGCCAAAGGGTCATGTCATTGACATAATTTATTTTACAATAATCTCAAGATTGTTGCTTCTGCAGAAAGCTTTCTGTTTTTACTGTGACACGTAAAAGAGGAGGTGGGTTTCCAATATGAAAAGGAAAGGAAGGGAAAGGTAAAATATATAGGTTTGCAGCTTTCTGAAAGTCTAAGTTGTCATCTCCATGGCCATATGGTGAGGAAGGTTTCTTTAAGTATTATACATAAAAATACCAGCTGTTAACTTAAATTATGTGTTCAGTGTTCGATTTAAGGTTGCATATGGTATAATCTTCTGTTAGTAATAAGAATTGTGTTAAAACTGGATATTCCTTTCTTAGGGAATACTCTATGAGCGGGGAGGGGTTTTTCAGATAAGCAGTAAGTTTTTATTTTGTCACAAATTTGGCCTGAATGATGCAATACTTTTACTCCCATGTGATCTGTTCTTCAGCCTTGCTTATATATTAGAGCAATATTACTTATATACTACCACAGTGTTTACAGCGATATTGCTGAATGTGTAGTGGAAGAAGTATTTCTTCTGTTTCAGGCTGATGTGTCCAGGGCTTATGATACCATTCCTCACAATAAACTGGTGGAAGTGATTTCTCGAGTCCTGAAGCCTGAGAAGAGAACCGTGTACTGCATACGGCGCTATGCTGTCATTATGATTACCCCGAGTGGAAGAGCCAAGAGGCTTTATAGGAGACACGTATGACTTCCTGATTTCTTCTGTTTGCTGTTGTAAACATGTGTTGGTCCAAGGAAAATTTTTCCTTTAGTCACAGTTTGAGTTGGCTAAGTTGCTTAGTCATTATTCAAGTATGCCACAAGAGCATTCTTTTTTAATACTGTTAAATCTATTTTCCGGGGTAGAAAAGCTTGTTTTCCAGGGGTAGAAAAGCTACCTTGTTTTTCGTCCATACCTTTTAAAGGTTTGTACTCATTCTTAGTAAAAATAAAGATAAATGTGTTGTGGAAATAGAAGTTTGCGGGTGAGGCATTTCATTTTAATGGTAGAAGAATTGGGAGTTGGAGTAAATTAATGCAATAAGGCTGGTCCTTTGACTTCCACTGAATAGAACAGTCAGTTTTTGAATTTTCTGTAGCTTTTATATCTGTAGCTTTCTGTAGCTTGTTTCTTTACAATTTAAACAATTATGCAGGTTTCTACTTTCAAGGACTTTATGCCAGACATGAAGCAGTTTGTGTACCAGCTTCAGGAGAGTACCTCATTGCGAAATGCAATTGTAGTTGAGCAGGTAAGTATTATGAGGTTTCTTTTCAACTGAAAAAGAAAGCTACAGAAGAATTAGAAGAAGATAGGGATTTTTACTTGTGTGTACATATTATGTAGCGACTTATCTAGTTAACTTATATAGTTAACTATAACTTCTTATCTAGTTAACCAGCACCTTCTGTAGAAAGAGACTTGTCATCTCTTCTTTGATGCTTTTAACAGGCTCTGAGTGTTCAATGGGAGGAGTGCACAAGGCAAGAAATCTGACAAAAAGTCCTTCCAGACTCTTCCCAGATTTTCTCATTACTTTATCAAATTTTATTTTAACCAGTGTTTTTTTTTCCTTTCCTAATTTCATTGTTTCTTGCAACAGTCCTCAAGTGAGAAATTAACTATCTAGTAAAAGCAAGCATTAACACTTCCTATCTCCAAAACATACAGAAGTAAGAATGAGCAAAATATATTATAAGCCAAGTAGCTAAGGATGTGGCATCTTAACTAGCAAACTGCGCAGCTTTTTTTTTTTTTTTTAAGATCTTATTTTATGCCTATTTTTAAAAATAAAAAAGATGATTTTAAGGATTACCTATCAAGGTTGATGAAAATGAACTTTTCTTTAGGGCAGTTAAGTACTACACAAGATCAACTTATTGAGTTATTGTTTAAAGAGATTTCTTGCTTTTAGTGAATTAAAGTGTGGTTAAAAATGACATGTATTTTAAATTTACTCCAATTGATGCTTTGTTGCAAGAAGCAACTGTCCTTCTATTTTGGTTCTTGTGATACAAGTATTTGTTCTCAAGACTTCCTTTTGTGCAAAGAGCATGACAAAGACATAGAAGTAGGTGATAGGCACAGAGAGTTTCTTCCTGTACTTCCTTGCTTGGAATCATGGTGTTCCGTAATAAAAACCTACAAGACTTCCTGAGCATCAAATGAGCAGACATGTTCTTTCAGGCTAGTAATTCCTCTTTAAATTTTTCTTCTCTAAACCTGGCAGTGGAAAATGACAAGATTGGCAAAAGGTGGTTTCTAACATACAAGTGAAATGATCTTGTGTATCTGTGGACATAGGAGTAGAATATATCGTGTGGCTGGTGTACAGTTCCAGGATCCTACAAAAATAAGGAAGTCTAATGAGTACCTGGATGAAAATGGAAACTAGCTGGATCTCTGATGTATGAGTACATTTTGTTATATTTTTCAAGCTGATTTAGAGAACAGTGCTAGACATTGCATGAGCAGCAGTGTTCTATTTAAAAATATTTTACGTTTGTAAACAATTTGTGCGTCATTATCTTAAAAGAACAAAGTATTTTGAGAAAAGTGTCTTGCCAGGCTGGGTGTCTGTACCACTGGTACATCACATTATCTTTTCAATGCAAGTAATCATGATCTTGCATGGCTTTGTCAAAAGCTGAGTGCATTTGTCTGCTGTCTAATCTATGTAACTAGTAAGTAATTTTTATTTGAATTTGAATTAAGTCATTGTTAAGGATATTTAAATTGTTGTAAATGGATTTTTTTATCTTATAATTTTTAACAAAAGTTCCATAAATATTGGGTGGACAGCAATGCATGGAAGTGTTGGTAATACCTGGAGAAGTGTGTGTTTTGCAGCAGAATGGGCAAGTGAGTGTATCAAGAATCATAAAGATCATGATGTACAGAAATTGTCCTACAGGGTAGAAAATGGCCAAAAGAGCAAGGTATTATACATTGTAATAATCCAGTATATTACGCCAGCACTTGAAAAGATGGATTTAGATGTTATATTTGATTTCTCCTAACACAAAACAAAAAAAACCAAACCCCAACATCCAACAAAAAGCTGCTCACATCCAAGAAGTATGTTGAAACCTTGGGTTTAGGGTTTGTCTTTTCACTTACTTAGGGGTTTGAGTTTCTACGGTCTACTTTTTTAAAGATTTCTCTGTATCTTCAAAGTTATAGTGTGCTTTTCATTTCGAATCTTGTTTTGTTTTGTCACACTTCTAGAGCTTGAGTTTCCATGAGACAAGTTCCAGCCTGTTTAATTTTTTCCTTCAAATGATACATAACAGCATCCTGGAGATTAGGAACAGGTAAAAAATCAGTTCTTCTTTGTATAGCATGCTTTGTGTAGCATGTTTGTTTGTTTGTTTGTTTTCTGTTAAGAGGATACCTGTAATTGACTCTGGGGACTTTTGATAACTGTCTTTTAAAGACTCTTTTTATTTCATATTAATGAGAAATTTGTGTATCAGTTTAAGCTCCAAAAAAGCATGAAGAGTTTGGAGTCAACTTTATATTGAATAAAATTTCTCTTCCCTACCTGGATGATGTTAACTATTTACAAGTCATTGTTCCATAGAATATGGAATAAGCTTCATAATGTATTATTTTATGGAATAACCTTCATTTAAAACTGCAAGTCTAATTCAAAATGAATATACTTGAAAATGGTGAGATCCATAGTGGTGAGCAAAAGAAAGAGTAACATCCAAGCAATCATGCAAAAGCCTTGTTCCATTTCCCTGTAGTGCAATGGTTTTGCTATTTGGTAGGTTGCAATAAAAATAAAAGGCAGTAGCAGTAGGAATTTAAATTATTGGCAAATCCAAAATTAAGAATCAGATGTTACAGAAGGTAGTGATGCAGATTTTTTCTTGTGTTGGTAGAGATAATGACTTGGTACTTATATTTTGCCTCTAGGTGGCAAATGTGTACCATGTCTAAAAAAGGAAGTGCTTACATGATTGTTATTTGTAAATTCAGAGTGTTTTATATTAGAATGAATAGCTTCTTACTCTGGAAAAAATACCTTTGCTTTAGAATACTTACTGTAGAATCTCCCAGGATTGAGGGAGAGTGAGAAATGCTGTCAAGGAGTCACATAGAAGCATGTTTGTATTTTTTTTCTAGCATTGATGCTTACACTCCCTTTGGCAGGATCATAAGAATGCTCTTGTGGCATACTTGAATAATGACTAAGCAACATGAGTATGTTTCATGGAATTTTAATGGTTTCAGAGAAAACACACCCTGACAAAATCAGCTTCACACTTTCAAATTCATAACTTGACTGAAAAAATACTGTTTGTCCTGAAATGAGCTTACTGCTTTTAAGTTGCTTGTTCAGTAAATAAATAGACTCTTTTTCTCATAAAAAAAATCACAGTTAATCAACATTAGCTTGATCTTTTGAGAAAAATGGTGATTATTGAGCTGGGGACCTCTAAGAAATCTTTTAATTCCATTTGATACATTTAACAAAGGTGTGTAAGAAAATAAAAGACTGCAAGGAGTATTTTCAGATGACTGTAAATACAAATAGGGTCAGTGCTCAAAAGTATTATGTGATCTGAATTTATTCTCTTCAGCTTCACCAAGTCATTCATGTAATAGTGGTGAAATAGTGTTTCACTGCTTCAAAGAAATGTTGTGAAAATAATTCCCTTGGATTTTGTGAGCCATAGCCATTTGGTTGATGCCAGCATAGAAAATTCTCCCAGTGCACTTTGTTTGGTGTATAAGAACACGCATCTTGAAGCTGTCACAGTAAGATGTAACATAAAGAATTTAAAAACCAATGAAGACTCTGTCTGCAGCAGAAGGAGGCCTTGTGGTTTGAGAACAGTTGTACAATTTCTTTCATTTAATGGCAGTTGTCTCCTGGAATTTGTTAATAGAAAAGGAGTATGTATATTAATGTTTTGTTGGGTTTTTTTTGTTTTTTTCACAAATTTCTAGATGTCCATGTACATTCTTAGAAGAAACAAAAAAAAAAAAAAAAAATAAGGCTAACTGGCAAAAATACAGCACATTTGTTATATTCTACTTGGAAAAAATATTTAACAGCTATTGCGATCTTGTTGCATGTTTTAATTTTTTTGTTTTCTTTTATTCTTTGGTAGGTACTACTTACAGTGCTGTGGAATTCCACAGGGCTCCATTTTGTCAAACTTACTGTGCAGCTTATTCTATGGTGATATGGAAAACAAATTGCTCTCTGGAATACAGCAGGATGGGTAGGGATGCTTTGTTCTGTTCTGTTACAGTAATTCATAATATGTGTTAGTCATTTTCTCTGGCATTTAGTTTTGAATTTCAGGGATTTTCACCTTGATTAGGAGTGGTGCACACAAACAACTCTGCAGCTTCAGTGAAATTGTGGTTGTTTTTTGGGGAGAATTTCCCTATTACGAGATTGAGAGCAATATACAAAGAAGGTTTCCTATATCTTTGGTAGGAGATTTATTCTTAGAGCACCATATTTAAGGGTGCTGTAAGAAGCCTTGCTCTTGTACTGTAAGTTGCTCTTAAACTTCTGAGAAGTTTGTGCCTATACCTCACTCATTCCCATATCATCTGTGGTCTTTTCACCTCAGACAAGATGAGATGTTTGTTAGACTTTCTGATTCTCCAGGCTTCTGCCTGAGTTCTTTCCAATCTACTGTCGGTAATCTTAACACTTTATCAAGGTCAGAGGATCATAGCAGATTTTTTATGGAGTATGTTGGTTCTTGTTTGAAGCCCTGTGTGATTGTTGGTAAATCTTCTCAGTCTTCGTGCCCTGCATGTCCTTGCTCCTCAGGAAGTTGACAGAAAGCTAGCCTGATAAAAGCTTTATGCCTTTATTAGCTGTAAAAATTTTGAGGTTCCTTTTACCTCTGTATGAACAGATCCCCACCTGAATCCTGGATTTAGTATATTTAGTCATGAGCTGGACCCTGAAACTTGTTTGTCTTCAGACATCTCCCTTCATTGCTGTGAATTCTTCCCCAAAAATTGAAAACTAACTGTGGGAATACTCCAGATAAGTGCATCTGTCTGGTGTGTCTTCTTGGGAGGCTTTGCTGGGTGTCAGAATTTTAAACATTTCCCTACAAAAGTAGTAGTTCTTACAGGCTTGAGGGTCCTCTGATGTGAGTCTGAAAAGCTGTCTGTTGCTTTCAAAGGGTGTTGCTTACAAAATTATGAAATTATGAAACTGATTCAGAAGAATGCAGTCTTTAATATAGCAGCTGTCTTTATGTAGAACAGATTTTAGAATGTTGCTTAGGTGTCTCTTGAATGATCTTGACAATTTAATTGGTCCTTTAAGTCAGAAGAGTGAAGTGGTTATTGACTTGTCTGGGCTAGGGTGCAGCTGATCTGATCACAGTGGTGGCAGTACTCTTGAAGATGAGGCTGTACATCATCATGTTCAGAGCTACTTCTCTGTGATCTGCTAAGCAGGATTTACCAGAAAAATATGGGCGTGCTTGGGGTCTGAATTCTGTGGAAAATTTCAGCCTTTACAGTGGTAGATGGTATTCTGTTTTACATTCAAGCTGTAGCTTCATAAACAAGTTATTTATGTTGTAAACAAAGATAGAGTTGGAGCTGATCAAGAATCTACTTGTGTACCTGGTCTAGCACCTCTTTTCCTTGTCTTGTAGAGAAAGATACTGCAGATCATCCCTTGGAAAAGTGTAAACCCATGTATCCAGGGAAGCCGCTGTGGAATAGTTTGTGGATTGTCAATTCCTTCATGTTTCGTCTACTAGTCTCATTGCTGTTTTATTTTATTTCTTTTTTTCATTTATGTTTAGGAAAGAAGTAAAACTGAGAATTTCTTCATGAGTCTCAATTTGGAGTTCATATCTACCTCTACCATCTTGTGAATTAAAATAGACAGGCACACTGTTGCTCTGAAGTTAATGAGAAAACTGAAAGAATCACTTATTGAAAAATCTAACATCGATTTCTTCTTGATTACAGAGTCCTAATACGTCTCATTGATGATTTTTTGCTGCTTACACCACATTTAATGAAGGCAAGAACTTTCCTAAGGTATGCTATTAAAGACATAGTCTTAAAAGTAGTAAGCATTATTACCTTTGATGTAATTATTTTTTGTCTTTATGCACATAAGTATATTTGTTTTATGAATTAACAGTCAAGGGCTATTTTGGAGTCCTTGGTAATAGCTTGTGCTTGGGAAGAATCCTAAAACTGCCTTCTTGACAGCCAGTTAACATTCTGTTACAGTTCACATGGTGGGCAATTCCAGCTTAAGTTTGAATTAGGGACCTACCTACTAACCTTGGTGGAGCTTCAGGCAAAAATTAGTATTGCAGCCTAACCAACCATTTTCCCTCAGATTTTTAAGGTGTCTTATTTACATTCTTAAAATGTTTTTATTGGACACTCATGCTACTGCTTTCTGTTCTCTGGGAAAGAATGCAGCTCTGGTCTGATCCAATTTGCTAACAATTTTAACATTAACATATCATTAACATTCCATGATGAGTATCTGAAGATATCAATAGCACGGTAGTATGCAGTTCACACAGAAGTTTTAAAACAGCAGTTCTTTACTATGCTTCAGAGCTACCTTTTTCTTTAAAAATTGAATCCCAGAAGCTCCTGGTTATTGTCAAGAGAAATGTACAGTCTGTCCTAGGGGAGTTCTGCTGATACCAAAATCAATTTAAAGGATCCAAAGGACAGGTCTTGAAGAAAAGCTTAGCATCTGCAGTGTAGTCAGCTGCATCATGCTTTTCAGTAGTCAGAATGGTGCAGCTCTGTTGGGAGCCTAAAAGGTGATGGAGCAATCAATTAAGTACAGTTTGAAGTATAAATTGTATGGAATAGTGGATAGTGTATTATGAAGACTTCATTTGTCCTCATTTCCTTATCAGAACAGAAAGAAATTTTTAGGGATCTGTGGGCTTAGAGTTCTGGAAACAGTAAATCAAACTAACAGTGAGGGCCTCAAGCTGTTAATCTCTTACAACAGCTTTTCAGCACAATGTCATTTGAGTAGCAGTGCAGACATTGTCCTTCTCGCCCTTTGAAGTTGTCTGCATCTTTGTTCTATGTCAACTTCTGTACCAGCTGTGTTGATTTCTGTAGAGAAGTAGCCTTTTCTGTGAGACATTTCCAGAACTGTTTACAGATCAGATCCTATGAGCTCTCTACCACAAATGGAGTAGTACCAGTTTTTCCTAATGCAGTATTAGAACTGAGGGACTCAATAAGTTAATTTTGAGGAGACAACATTACAACTATGACTCTCCAAGAAGAAGAGCCTACATCTTCCTCTCTTTAAAAGGATGAAGCCTGCACATAAGTGCATTGCCAAGGGAGACAAATTGCTCCTTGTCCATTACACTGCTGATCCAGTGTGTAGCAAGTAATCAGCAGGCATTCTGGCAATGAAAACATTCCTAGGGAAAATGTTCTCCTCAAAGTTCAAAACATTTCATAAAATGAGATTCCTGTTATATGGATTCTCCTTGGTTTTGTTAACTTCCAAAAACAATAATTTGTCATCTGTCTTTTTCCAGTGATTTTTATTTCAGAGGTTTCTGTGAGTATGGTTCATACAGCTTGTCTCAAGTGTTGCATGGCTGATATGCTTAAATTGCGTTAATCTGTGAAATTTTTTCTCCGTTATCCTCAAGTTTATTTATTTAATGTATTTGTTTACCTCTAATGTCTTTACTTTCTTTATTTCTAGCTATGTTCCTTAATCTGAAGAGTTGGCTGTGGTTCCCTGCATTGTTTGATTCTGCCCTTTTGTTTGAGATCTTGTGTCTTGCAGCATGGTGCCAGTTTTTGTCTGCTTTGCTGGGGGGGGCTTAGCCTAACTGTTTGTATCTGTTTTAGGACTCTGACAATGGGTATTCCTGAGTACGGCCTTTTAATAAACCCAAATAAGACAGTGGTGAATTTTCCTGTTGATGACATCCCAGGATGTTCCAAGTTTAAGCAGCTGCCAGATGGTCGTTTGATGCCGTGGTGTGGTTTGTTATTAGATATAAAAACACTCGAGGTTTACTGCGATTACTCCAGGTAAATAGTTGTACGCTCCAGTGTCAGCTTTGCAGTATCTTGTGCACACTGGGAGAAGCACAAGGGTGTGTTGGGAATGGTGTAGTTGAATTAATTGCAAAACAGATTGGGATTAATTTGGTATAGATTAGAGGGACTAGCAATCTTTTCAGCATCAGAGGTGTTCCCCCAGTACACTTGAGATGGGAAAAAATGTGTGAGGAGGAGAACTTCTCTTTAAACTAGCAACCTTGACCATTTACACAAAACACACTAAAGTGGCATAGAACTCAGGACAGGATAATGTATCCTACTGAAAAGTTCTGTAGACCCTCTACATGGACTACTAGAGATGGCATTAGACATTTGCTAAAGATCAAATAGAAAGAACTGTTTATACTCAAGGATAATACTGCTTCATTATTGACCATGAAAAATAAGCATTTAAGTGGAAAATTAGGAGGCGATTTTCCACCTATAGGGTGGTAAAGTTCCTCAGTAGTCTTCCTAAACTGAAAAGTTTGGTCATTTAAGGAAAGGAATTTATGACGTGATTTCCCATATCAAAGGACTAAAATTGCCAGCCAAAGAAATTTATTCACTAGCTGAGTTCTTGAAGGAAACAGTTTATGTTGAAAAGGATATTGATGCTACTAGTCTGGGAGACACTAATCAGAATCATAAAATAATAGCTTTGTTTATGTTGGAAAAGACCTTTAAGATCGAGTCCAACCATTAACCCAGCACTGCCAAGCCCACCACAGTGTTTGTTTCAAGGCTTTGCCTTTGATAAGCTTGACTTAAGTAGCTGGAACATCAGGGTTGTTGCAGTAACTAAGGTGGCTTCAAGCCTAAGCTCCTGCATTGCATGGATCATGGATACAGATAAAATGATTGTCACTGGAGTAATTAATAACGTTCTGGCTAGACAATGTGTTAAAGAAATACAATTAGCTTATTTTTAAGGTTATTGATTTGGCTTTTTTTAGCAGGGTGAGTTTTTCAGCCCTGAGGTATTGAAGTCAGCCCTTAGCTAATACCCTTAATGCCACAGGGCCTAGTTTCTTTCAGCATTGAGTTTAATTATGGTCATCTTTTAGCTACTGGCTCACTGATTAGCAGGAAATCTCTGTAATACAGGAAGTTAAATGAGACTTACTTTACAGAATTTAATTTAGTCTATTAGCTCATGGAGTTTAACTACTTTTTTACTTTTTTTTCTAGTTATACCTGTACTTCTATCAGATCAAGTCTTTCCTTCAATTCAAGTATAACAGCTGGGAAAAACATGAAGTACAAACTAAGTGCAGTCCTCAAACTGAAATGTCATAGTTTATTTCTTGATTTACAGGTGGGACTATGAAAATGGATGTTTGCCAATATTGTGATTAATGATGAGGAGCATTAAAACTGTTTTGAGTTCTAACATAAAAGTTTATTTTGGGGGGAACCCACATAATCTGAAAGTGTGGACATCAAATAAAATGTAGGGTTCCAAAGTGACCCTTCATAACATTGTTAACTTAGTTGCATAAAAGAAATTTTTTAAGTTTAGCATAAAATGTTTTTTGTCTAGATCTTCAACAAATCCTATTATGACACTAAAATATACTTACAGCTCTGTTTCTATTCTGTTCTAGATCAACAGCCTTAGAACAGTTCTCATTAATATGTACAAGATAT
The DNA here is from genome assembly GCA_013400275.1 of Rhadina sibilatrix. Lineage (NCBI taxonomy): Eukaryota > Metazoa > Chordata > Aves > Passeriformes > Phylloscopidae > Rhadina > Rhadina sibilatrix. Next base: position 1,149,197 of record VWYO01012060.1, on the reverse strand, counting down.
TTTTTCTTCAGGCTTACAGGTAGGTCACTGTCTTTTGAAGTAAGTGTCAGTATTTCATTATTCTTTCTTGACACATGGAGGAGCTATGAAGTAGAAAGAAGTGTGCCATGTAAGTGTGCAGTGTATATATATGTACGATGTGTGCAGTAGTAAATCTCAGTAGTAGGTCAAGTTATTCTTGTTTCAGCACTGTTCTTAAGCAATACTGTTGGGTTTAGGATACAGGAATATATATGATGTGTGTGTTTAAGTGAAACTTCACCAAATGGATTTTCAGTGTCTTGGTTTTGACAGCTGACCTCAAGATAACCAGTCTGTTTTGCTTCAGGAGTATGATAAGAGGCCTTATTAACCATTTTATATTTAGATCAGTTAAATAATAGCCAGTTTATATTTAGAACTTTGTATCTGTTAAAATTGTATAGAACTTTGACCAGTATAACTTTAGGTAAAGTGAGGTTTCATTCTACCAAGTTAACTGTAGTTTCTTATTGCTGATACATTTTAATTGCTCCTTAGCTGGTAATATCTTGGCATTTTGGAGCGGGGCTTGATCAGCAGAGGAAGTGCATGTTTTAAACCAAGATGAGGGAAAGAAATCGAAACTGATAAGCAAGTTGAAAGAAAATACTAAACTATGTACATTGAAAACTTTGAATGATTGGCAGCAGCAAGTAATTGGTTTTTTATTGTTTTAACACAGAAAATGTGCAAGAAGTTCTTCACTCTTCACAGAAATCAGACGTTGCTCTTTTGCTATGCTCACACTTGTTACAAAGGGACATTTTGGTTTTGTTCTTAAATTCATCTTGGTCTACATTCAAGCTGTATTCTTTGTCCAAGGAGTGTAATTGGGTTTGTCTGGTACAGCACTGATGTGTCCAGCTCTTAAACTTTTGTGTTGTGGGCGATTTAAGATTTTCTCTGATAGATATGATCACTTAGTTACTTCTGTTTGGTTTATGGTAACATTCTAACAGCCTCCTTTATATGTTTTTTAATTTAAAAGACTGTGCACCATGATAACTACATGTCAGGTTAATTCAGCCAAAGACCTGTAATGCAACATGATACTTGGGTCTATCCTTTAAATATTGAAAATGTCACAGTTTTTTTAAGTGATTGCGATGTGCTGGGTTAATTTAATAAACAAGTATATACATTGTTGATTAATTAAAAATCAACTTTGTAATTGGCTGTATTCAGCATGAGCAGGATTATGGTGCCAGAGTCTGAAGGTAAAAAGAAGTCAGCAGTTTTAAAATATTTTCAAACAGATGTAAGGAAGCATATGATACAAATAACTTCTGTAGAATTAGCTTCCAAATAGGCAAAGGAGTGAGTATCCTGGTGTGTGGAGTCATTTGGAAGTCTATTTTCCTGCATACCTGAACAGAATTTATTGTGGAGTTTTGCTTGGTTTTTTCTTCCTCTCACACTCTCTCATGTGGGTGTTCTCTGGTGGCATGGTCTGTGATATGGAATTCATGATGATGGGTAGTTTAATTTTCCCTGCACATAACACAGTTATGCTGTCCTCAGAGGAGAAGTCTGGCACCAAGGCATCTTTCAGCATAAAATTTAGAAACAAATGTCATATATGTCTGACATTCCAGGAATGTGTATATATGGGAGAGGTGTCATGCAGTAACAGTGTTGATACAGTTAATATAGTTGTGTGCTTTTAAATGTTGTATAGTGCCTAAGCTATGTAGTCACAGTTTCACTTGAAATTGCAAATGACTTTTGATTAAATAGGCTGTTTTTGTGAGCAGGTTCCATGCCTGTGTTCTCCAATTTCCGTTCAACCAGCAAGTTAGAAAAAATCCTGATTTCTTCCTAAGGATTATCTCTCAGACTGCATCATGCTGCTATGCTCTCCTGAAAACAATAAATACAGGTATAGGATGTTAATAACAGTGAAGTAGTGGGATTGGATTTGTTTGGGGTATTTTTTAAGCAAATAGAACATCTCAAATGTGCAGTCTGGTGGTGTAATTTTGGGATAAAGATCAGGAATGAATATTGTGAAGTGCATAAGAATCACTGTGCATTTTTCTTCTTAAACTCAGTTTTTCTGAAGATTGTGTTCCGGGCACTAGTTTTTTTGTTTTCTGTTGATGTACAAGACTTCACTGACTACACAGGTTTCTAGTAAAAAATCCTGGGGTGATTTTATAGAAAGACAGACATACTTCTTAATGCTTATAATTTTCAGTTACATAATTTTCCTTTTCTGTCTCTAGGCATTGCTGAAGGTAACAAAGGTGTATCTGGCATATTCCCTATTCAGGTAGCAGAATGGCTCTGCTACCATGCCTTCACTGTCAAACTGTCAAATCATGAAGCTGTTTACAAATGTCTGCTTACATCCTTAAAAGTCTGTAAGTATTCAGCTATTTTTACAGTGTTGTCTATGGTTAATTGTAATAAAACTTAGAAACTAAGGGATTTTTAAAGTTTTCTAATCCTGAAATGTTGTTCTCAGATGTACATTAATGATCGGATTTTATTCAAATTTACTAAGTATAAGTAGGCAGATTAAAATGTTTTTCAGCACTGCATTTTCTAGAGCCTTATTCTCACAAGACAGTTGATGCTTGGCACTCAGTAAGCTTGTACAGTTCAGAAGGCTTAATAAGACTGTGTTAATCATGTAAGTACTCTCAGCATAATGAAATGAAATTCAGCAAATGAATTACAAATGCTTGAGCTTCTATTTTAAAAAATGCAGATTAACTGGAAACTAAATACACTCCTCCCACGATTTAAACTCTTACCTGAAAAAGTGTCACCAGAGTCACTTAGAAACAGAAGCACTGGCTCCACTGCATTCTTGTAGAGTTGTAGTGTTGACATTTCTCTGACACTTCCATTTGGTGAAAAAAGCTGTGTCCCTGGTGCCTGGGGAGCTCTTTCCTTAAACAGTTGGGCAGTCTGCCTGCAGGCTGGCCCCAAAATAATAGAATTTTGAATTTTAAGATTTAAAAATGGACAGCAAGAGGTTTTTCTGAAGCAACCAGTACTGTTGATGAATTTAGCTGTGGTGATGGCCAGACTCTCACGCTGACTCTGTGATTTGCTCTTTGAGTCATTGCTTGGGCAGTTTTGTTATGCAAGACCAAGAAATTCATGGGTCTCATTCCAGAGTAATACCTATTTGATTTGAAGTGTGTCATAAGCTGTCTTTGATAGCTGCACTGAGGTCCAGTGCCCCAAAAAGAAAGCAGCTCTTATTTTGGAAGGAAACATTTCTTTCCTGTATCAAAGGCTTTCAGCAGCACCTGAGTGCATAGTCTGATTTTTGGTGGTGCAGTGTGAATGTATCAAAAAAACACTTACACTTCTACAGGAAGCAAACTGGTGGTTGGGATTTTGCCAGCCACATTCTTGAGAGCTATGGACTTTCTGAATGGAGCAGAATTCCATCAGCTTTTCCCAGAGGAACTCCTTCTCTGAGTTACTCACTGACACCAAAACCAGAGGCCCCAAGTCTGCTCACTGCTGCTGAGAAACCAGGGCAGGGCTGCTTGCTTCAGTTGGAGGGGACAGGCACTGTGGAACTAAGCAGAAAATGCAGTAGACACAACCAGTAGGGCAATGGCTTCTCTGGGAGCTGCCTCACTTCTCTAAGATCCGTATAGGGCACATTTGAGTTTTTGTCTCTAATGCTGAAGGTTTTGCCCTTAGGATCTTTGACTGGCAGGCCACAATCTAAGCCAAAGCTCCTCCATCCTTCTCTGTGCATGCTTTGCTGTTTGATCTGACAATACTTTCAGGGTGGAGGCACAGCCCCAGGCAGCTCTATTGCTCAGCAATCTCACCTTCCATGGCTGCATGCATCAGCTGTAAAAGTGGTCTCTGCTGTCCACAAAGTCACACCACCACAGATGTCAGGGAAAGTTAGCTGGGAAGTAGAAGTGAAGTTTTCCTAGTTTGAGTAGCAATTGCCACTAGGTTCCTTCTGCTGTACTCATAGAGCTACTTGCCTAACTGCAGTACTGACCTGAAACTTGTGTGTGGTCCACACCTAACTCTGTGTATAGTTTCTAACCCAGGAAGGAAAAGCTGACCACCTGTCAGTTGGCTTCTCTGGAAGTGAGAATTAGCTTTGAGAAAGGGAATAATCTTTCTTCCTAAATTCCTGGGAAAGCCTATTAATGTTATACTTCTGAGTATTGTGGAGGTGGAGCAGGAAAAGTCCAAAAGTCCATAGAAAGTCAGTGATGATGTTCTCTTGAAAAGAGTAATTTTCAACTATTCTTTCATAAATCTTACCTTCTCTGGGGCAGAATCTGTTCTTCACATCCACAGTGTTAAGACAACCCATCTTTTTATCTACAGAGTCCAGTTTCTTTTGGAAATAGTGAGACTTCAAATATACTAGAGAGAGATCAAGGCTTCAGAAATCTTTGCTTAACAGCTGTCTGAACAATTAGCAGGCTGTGACTCGTGTCTTTACTGTGAAACTTCTAAGATCAAAACTTTCACTGTGATTGGTTGACGGATCACTGGGGTCCAAGTAATTCAAATGCTCTCTCTCTGTTTGCTTATAGCCACCTGAAATCTTACCTGTACTTCCACTAGCCCTGTTCCACCGGTGCAGCAAGGGCTGATAAAATAATTGGTGGAGCTGTAAAGACATCTTGTGGTGACAAGTCACATACCCTTGGTGTGAGCAGGCATCTCTGTATCTCCAAGGTCTCTGGTCGTGGGTGATGGCTGTTTTTCAGTCCCTGATTGTACATGCTGTTTATATTTCTATTTTTTTGTGGATTTCCTACAATACTAAGTGTCCTGATCCTTTGGGCATACACTAAAGTCCATTTACAAAGATACTGATAGTTTTGTATGCAGTTACAAGTTAGTTTTGTTTTCCCTGCACCAGACCTAGTCCTGGGCACTGTTACTGTAATCAGAACATCATCTTGTAGAGACAGTTACTAGAGAACTAAACATTATGTAGAAATAGCAGAGCTAATTCTAAATGTGATTTTAAGTTTTGTCTTCTGGAAATCAGGTAGCATGTGCGGATGTCAGTAGTCGTGACAGGGAAGTTACTGACTTTCACGTGGGATCCTGTGAAGTATCTCTACTAAGTATCTCTATATGCTGCAGTAATCTGTAGCACAGAGATAAACAAAGCTGGTGAAAGCTCCTGTGTTGACTTAACAGCTGCAATTTTTGTTGTCCTTTTGGAGTTTCTATTGGCTGTATAAAACCTACCTCTGTAAGATCATGTTGTTGACAGAAATTGATATAATGTGGTTTTCTCTCTGTCCCTGCACATGCCTTTCCATTACTTTCTGTGGGAATCGATATCAAGCTTATAGGTTTTGGGGAGGAGGTTCTTCCCACTATTCCCAAACCTATTAAATATCGACATCAGGGGCTTGTCATGAGTTGTCATCATAAGTATTTAAAACACAGTTATTGTTTAACATCTCCCCTGTTATTACCACTAGGGAAGGGAGCAAGAGTCTTTTCTTATCATGATAAGATATAAATACATCATCTGTCTCCTTTCCAGATACAGGGCAAATGTTTATTGAGTACTTCTGCCTTTCTGCACCATTGACAATTTTGCCGACTCTGTTTAGTGACGGACTTAAACTGTTGCTAGGATTTTACATGTTCTTCCCAATCTGTAAAAAAGTCCTTTTTACTGTCTCTATTTCTATTGATGGGACATGCAGTCTTTCAAAGTAACTATGGTTTAATGGAAGGCCTTATTTGGTGGGTAAAGTTGTTGAACAAATGGGCTTATACTTTTCAAAATCTAATAAAGTTCTCAAATCCAAACAAAAAAAAAAGTCACAAAAACAGAAAGTAGGAGGAATTTGCTCCTTGATTTTCTTTGTTAATATTTTCACATACAAATTTGAACCTTATTATTTGTTTGCCTGATTTAAGTGTGGAAGAACACTAGCATGTTTTATTATAGCTTTTGTTGTCCCCATATTCCAGGTGTTTCAACTTTTTCAGTTGGTTTTAGCTAGTATTGATTTCATTGCTTCATTAGCAATTTCCCTAAACCAGAATTAATAGTTACTTGCAGTTGTGATGAATTGTTTCTGATATTTTGGTAGGTAAGAGGCGGATAATCAGGAATATCCCAGAGGATACTGTGGCACTACTGCGGGCAGTGACAGAGCCGTCTCTTTGTCAAGATTTCAAAGCTATTCTGGACTAATTGATAGAGGTTTATTTCATGGTTTTCCCAGGTTTGAAAGTAATGGCTATGTCTTTAGGTGACTTCTCTGTATTTTATTTTGGTAGAATGGGCCAAAAGCAAGTTCACTCAGAAGTTTTATGTGTTTGATTTACCATACAAGGACATAAAAAGAGAAGACCGTTTTGTTAATACCTTCTTGTTTGGGTTTTTTGGTTTTGGGTGTTATTGGTAAATTCACAGGCTGTTTGAAGTAATTTCCTTGGTTATGTTCTGTGATTCCCATCTTCTTGGTGAAGGAATCATTAAACTATGTTCTGTACAAAATTATTTAATTTCTTGTTTCAGTGAGTTGTCTTGAAGGGCTGTTTTTTACTTGTCTGTGTTGCAGACTATTTTGTAATAAATTGGCAGGTTAATTGCAATAACATGTATTTGTTTCCAAGGCCTTTATTTTATAGTAATCTTTAATATGCTGGTTTATGTCATTAAAAGCAGTTATCTGCACAGGGCAAATGCATTTCATGGCAAGATGCAGAGGCTAGAATTTTTATGCTTTGCAGATCACAATTAATATATGCCAAAATTTCATTGTCCAAGCTGATTGTGTTTGTTATATGTTTTGTTTATTTTGAATACTTTGTGTTATTTTTAATACAGCGTTGTACAGAATGATGCTGGTGCATTTATACCTACAAAACAAAAGTTCTTGGTTAGATAATATAACAAATATATTGCTTTTCTATTTGCATATCTTTGGCTCTGTAAAAACAAGTTTTTTTACAATGACATATAGTCATAGAAAAAGGGAGAATGACTTTAAACTGGGAGTTGGTTTACATTCAATATAAGGAAGAAATTCTTTACTGTGAGGGTGTTAAGATTCTGGAAGAGGTTGCCTAGAGAAGTCTTGGTTGCCTCATCCCTGGCAAATCCCCACCACACAGGGACCGGTGGTTGATTTGCAGTATTGCAGTCTATCCATTAATGTCATAACTCAGTTCAGAATGTACAGTCAGTCGTACAGGTTTGCATTTTTTCTGTCTGAGAAGTGGCACTCTTAAAATTCATTTTTTACAAGTCACAGAGCAATTGTTCCTACTAGGGATGCAGAATGACACTTGCTCTCCAGCCAGCACCTCAAACATTTAAACATCCCCGTGCCCCTCAGTGGTCTGCAGTGATACTGGATGAGGGACAACATTGCATAAGAGAGGCCTGGCAGTGCAGAAAGCTTTATTTTATGGGGTCATGTGGCAGGAACAGACAGCCAGGTGCTCCAACAAAAAGAATGGCAAAATGTAAAACTTCACCAATGGCTTGGATTAGCCTGTTTTTCTCTGTGAGGATATAAACTTATGATGTGGTCTCAGCTGAAGGTGTAATTTTATAAAAAATGAATACAGGGCAATGCTTGCAATTCTCCAAGCTGTTTGCCTTTCCCAACAAATACTGGCTGAGTCATCGCTTTTAAATAGTAGCTATTTGTAAACAGATACAAATACAGTGTAGAAATCGCAAGAGAAGATTATTTCATTTAAAATATTCTTCCCTCAAAAAGGCAAGTGAAAGTAAAGCTGAAAATTAAAAGTAAAGCTGGTATGTGTTTTAGCAAGTGGAGAATTTGGAAATTTGAAGGGGAGCTGGCAGTCTATACTGGAAACTGGAAGTTGCTGCTGTGGCTCATGATAACTGGAAAGAAAATACTATGAGTATGTAAGGAATAGATTAACCATGGCAGGGGCATACAGGTTTTGCTCTAAAAATAGATGTTTATAATGTTGGGAAGGTAGAAATATTCCATAAAGCTATTCCAGCACAGAACTGTTCTAAAAGAAATAGTGTCATCCATTATGGTGGTAAAATATATTCTACTTAATTGGTAGCAAGGCAGTGTGTTAAACAGCAACTGCTGACAGGAAACATTTGGGTTGAGTGAATAACTTGAATCTGGAAATATTAAATTAATTACCTTAGGAGTATTTTGAATCTTTAATGTGGATTTTCAACAATCATTGTACAGCTGAGAAAATTTCAAAAGATTTGAGAATTGCAGTGAAGGTTAAGGTCTCAGTATTTAAGAGAAGGTAAGTAGGGAGATGGAGACCTAAACCAATGAACACAACTTCCTGTGCAACCTGCGCTGCAAGTGTTGCAAACCACTCAGCAAGTTAAGTTTGCTGGAGGGTTTAAATGGAGAGGGGGAGAAATAGGGCTGAACACTGTTCTTCACATGTGTACACAGCTGCAAGGAGGGAATTTGACAGAAGCCCCTATAGGGGAAATCACAGTGTCTTGGATGCATCCATCAAACACGTCCTTCTCTCCTCTGTTTCATTTTGGGAAGGAAATACGGACTGGGAATCTCAGGTTGGGGTAGGTATCAAATTTCACAATGTAAGTAACTGCCTGTGTTCCAGAAGGACTGTGCTTTTGTTTCTGCATCTATTTTCTGTTTATTGTATTACAATAATTTGGATGTGTCCTTATTTATAGTGCTGTTCCAATGCTGCTTCTGAGGCTTTTTCCTTTAATAAGCAGTTGATCTTGTTTTAGGGCTGTGAATTCTGGTTAAGGCTGAACATCACCATGGCTGTGTTTGTGTCTTTTACTGGTTTACCCCCAAAGAACCCAGGTGGTTCTTGCAGCCTAGACAATTCCAGGAAAGTCTTGTCTGTCAGAACATTATGAATTCACAGCAGTGTATTAGAGCAAAGAAGATTTGATGGCCTATGGAGATAGAAGATGGGCAAAAGATTGATTGGAATGTGTTTGCATACATGTGCTGCCTCAAGTAGCACAGTCAAGCTATTCAGGAGAAAAATGTACCTTTAGATGTCATCTTGTTCTTCATGAATAAGAAGGGGAACTTGTAGCACTAACTTATTGGAATAAGGCTAACATCAGACATGCACTGACAACAGAAAAGCAGTGTTCATGCAAGAGTTGCTCAACACATTTTTCTGCATGCCTACTTGATCTAAACAGTAACTTCAACTTGTGTTTGCCTGCCATCATTTGTAGTTACTAGAGCTGAAAATTGTCCTCCGCCAAAGTCCTGTCCTGGGCTGAACTGCGTGCCTGGTGAACCGTAAAGTCTCACTTCTGGTGAGTGGAAAGGACAGCTCAAAAGTCAAGTCTGGATACCATGACAGTGACTCAAGATGGATTTAAAGACTTGAAAATCTTTTAGATCTAGTTTAATTATTTTCTCAGCTTCCGTCTGTACTAGTTGCATGTGTTTTTGTTTAAGAACAGAACCCTGACTACTTCAACCTGCTGCATATAGTTGCCTATAGGATTTTAATGAACATTTAACTATCTGCAGTCAGAAACGTGAATATAAAATGTATGCTTTAGTTAGTTAAAAATTCTTATTTATGTATTTACAGCTTTATAACCCTAATCCTTTCTCTTCCTTGACTCACTCAGCCTGAAGGCATTGTCGTGCTTTATCCTCACATACTTGCCCGATATTTTTTCAGAGGCTGCTGGTTCCTCAAGTATCTTGACAAGAGGAATCCTCATCTCCCTGCACTAAAGAGTGGCCAGGATCTGCAGCCAAGTACAGGAAGTCCTGTTTTCCAGTAAAGATTAATTTCATTGTCATGTCCTGTAAGGTTGCAGCTCACTGAAAGGCTGCTATACGTCTGCATTTTTGTTATGCTATTCAGCTATTGTGTTTAGTATGAGAAATAAAGGGGAAAAAATGGGAACTTTTTTTTTACAGTGTTTTCCACTACAATGGATTCTAGAATCTGCTAAGAGATTTGTGCAGAATTAATTGCTTAAATTTACTTAACATACATTCTTTTATCTGATGATGTTTTATCTTTGCTCCTTGCAATGCTTGAGAATATGAAATAATCACAAAGTGACTGCTGTTTAAGAGTGTATAGGGATTTACAAAAATTAGAGTGTAGTGGAAAAGAGCAGTCCTTATTCTTAGAGAACTCGCATTCTGCATCTCCCGGAGCAGAGGGGCAGGGCAGTGAATGAAACTGTAGGTGCTTGTATTCCAATTTGTGTTGCTGATCCTTAGGAACAGACCAGGTTTTTCTAAAGTGAAGAAAGACAAAAGCCAGCAGCTATACTTAACAGGCTGTCCAAGTTCAAATTCTGGCTGGAGAGATGGATGAAGCTATGAAATTGGTTGAAATGAAAGGAAACACAACGGCATTGTTTACAGAGTGTAGTGAGTGCTATCAGCCTATGAACTATGTATACCAGTTTGGTTGGACAGCTAATAATGTCTAACAAAGGCTGTCTTATTTTTGTTTACAGACAGGTACAATGGATATTTATTCTTTTGGATGAGAAAAGTTGCTGTTAGCCGCCTGACAGGAGAAGACTTCTGGTGGTACAAAGCTTGGGTCCTTGCTCCCACACTTTTGTTTGATCAGGTGGAAGAGAGCTACCAGAGGTACACACACACAAGGAAGGGCAGCCAACAGCACACAAATGGCCTGTACCCAAGGTGGATAAACTTTCTCCTCTTTCATGGGGAAGCCTTCCTGTGGAGATAAAAAAGCAAGCAAAAGATATAATTTGTAGGTACACTTAGATTTTACTGTGATTTCTATTTTTATTTTCATACACTGTTTTAGTAAGGATTGTGGAAGTTCTACTCTGTGTGCAGTAGCATTCAGTGGCTGTGTCCTCTGCAAACCCTTCTTGTGGGTCTAGAGACAGCTGTAAATGTTTTACAGTTTCAAAGATGTATAGGGACACATTCCTAGGGATATGGGCATTGCCCGAAGTGCTGTCAAACCTTCACCCTCTCTTGGTTAAACTATGTTCATTCTTGTACTCAAAGCTTACCTGGTTTCAGCGATTACTGAGCATGATCTTTGTCAAATAGGGAGGATATATATCAGATTTTGAGGGAATGATGATAAAGCAATTTCTGCAAGTCTGTGGCCATGAGTTTTATTTGGGATGATAAGATACTTGATGGCATTGGGGGAGGCACTGCTGCTGTGTAATCCTCGTATAGTTTAAGAGCAGAATCGATCTTCAAACCCCTACAGCAGGGTGTATTTGAGAGGGGTCAAAGAAACTGCAATTGATGTTGGACGGTGACATCCAGATCAAATGTTCTCAGCATGGACATGTCTTTGTTGCTGAATTTACCAACACTGTTCTCAGACCACTGCCTCCTTGTCTGCCTGTCAAAAGTAGACATTCATATATTTGCCGGGGCCCCAGTGAATACTGGTAGTTCTCACTGAGAAATGCCTTCATCCCTGATGTCTGTTAATGCAGCTCTAGCTCTGCTCAGGCATTTGTTCTACCTCTAAACCCCGTGTGGGTATGGAATGTCTGTGACATGTTTCACTTCAGCACTTCTGAGCATTACACATATCCATAAGAAATATAGAGCGCAGAATAAGCTGAACACCTCAGGATGAGACACATGTGTGAGCTCTTTGCACACTGGAGCCTTCTCATTCTGAGCACTACATCACTTCAGGCTATATTCAGTGGGTAAGCAGTAGATAGCAATGATCTTAAAGGATCTGGTAAGGGAAGAAAATAGATAATTTTTCCTTTTATTAGAAGTTCTGAAAATGTTTAGAACGTACATATTTAGGGTTCCAGGCTGTGTAGCTTGGTGGCTTCTGCATCTGCAGAGTAACGAAGGCCATGAAGACACTTAGCAGGAGCAGAGGGCTAATAAACCTCCATGCGATCTGCCAGTAGAGATTGAGTTTTCGTCCAGTCATCCATTCCACATCTTTACTGAACCTTGTAAAAGAAGGCATGTTTATGATGATGTCAAATTTAGAGTAGTAACACTTTTTTATAGTTTACTGTAAGTTGGAAACAGAGTACGGCACTGTAAATCTTCTCTATTCCACATCATTCTTCGATAACTTACTACTTGGTTGAGTAAATAACAATATCATTCAAGTAGGTCTTTATTGATCCATACCAGAGATGAATGACCAATTTACATTGTCAGTTTAATTACCTGAGCACCTAGTGTAGGGTTTCTAAGCATAAATAAATGATGACAATATCACAGAAGTTGTGCAAACTATTCAGATACGTAAAATAAAAAGACAGAATTGCCAAGGAAACAAACATAACATGCTAGGAGGAAGTCTCAGTTAACCAGCACTGAATGAAAGCAGGTCAGGGCCAAAGTTACTGCTACCTGAGCTGTATTTATGTCTTACAAAGAAAAAGTTCCATCTCTTTCCAACGTACCTTTTTATTTTATAGATGTACACAACTCCAATCACTTCAAAGAAAGCGATGACTAGAAGAGGCACTGAGCCTGCATATCTGTCAAAAATGTCAATCCAGTAACTCCCTGAACCCAGTGTAAAAGACAGAGCAATGATGAAGCTAATTAGACATATTACACCTGAAGAAAAAAAGATATCTTTGTTACTGGAGTACTGAACTTGTAGGTTTATTTTTGTTCTAAATTGCTTTGTTCTTGTTATAGTAATTTTTATTCTCTCTCCCTCTATGGAGTTACAACAAGCTATTTTCTCCTTAGGGGAGCTAATACCACTTCCCAAACTCAGTTTTCCCCTTTGTGTTGGCCAAGAGCACCACTGTTCCAGGAGGAATATGTTTGTGTGACTCAGAGCATCCTTCCGTTGTTTCTCTATCAGACAGCCTGGGCTGTGCTGTGACCCAGTGTTCATTTTTGACTGCTGTAGGGAGTTTCAAGTGCTTCATTTCCATGGAGCCATAGGCTTAAACTGCAGACAGGTGGTGCCTTGGAAGTGTGAGGACTCCCTGGATTTCTGCCCCCATTTCCTCAAAGAGTCTAGAGCTACAAATGTGTGTGTCCCTTATATCCCAGCATGTATCATTTGGGTTTTCAGCACAGCCACTTCCCCTTTAGCCAAGATATAGATTTGGGTATTGCTGGACACAGACATGGGCTGCAACTTAGTTTGTGTGTCTCTCTAATGTGTTGCTAATTGCTTCTAACTCTGAGATGGCCTTTGGTTTACTTCTGTAAAATGTTTGCTCCAGACTTTTGTTTTGTTGTTTTTTGGTTTTTTGTGGGTTTTTTTTGTTTGTTTGGGTTTTTTTGTGTTTTTTTTTTTGTTGTTGTTGTTTTGATTTTGGTTTTGTTTGTTTGTTTTTTAAGTCCACAATTGGAAAATCAGTTAAAAAAATAACATTGTTAACGCATCAAGTTGGGAATAAATGTGTTTCTACATGAAAAATTTCAAATTAGGGATACAATTTAGATGCCACAGGAAGACTACAAAAGGCATGACACTAATATTTCCCATAAGAATTTTAAGGGGCACATTGCAGAAATATTAATTCATTACTTGCAACTGCCATAGATTTTTCTGGACCAGTTTCAAGTAGGAGCCCTCAGACTCTCATCGAGTCTGGTTCTTGAGGAGCAGGTTTTGTTCAGTGACTATCTCTGGTTGAAAAGATTTGGTGCCACAACAGGATCACACACCTTCATTCCTCATTTTTCAAGTGGTAATTTTCTACTCTGGCACGTTCACAGTAAATGTGAAGTGATCTGTAGCAGCATAAACCTGGGTGAATGACCTCTCTTACAGTGGTGAGTTCAAGTGCAGGTGGTTATGGCAGACCAGCTGATGTCACTGGGTGCCTTAAAGTGATTTGTATCAGTGCCAAAGGCTTAAGGGAAGACAAGGCTCTTCCGGGTGACTGCAACAGCTCAGAGTGAACTTGACTCCAGGAATAGCAATTTAACAAGCTTTCTCAGACTGGAACAGCTTAACTTGCAAACTCGGAAAAGAGCTGGCAAAGGCCGTATAATATTGTCACCTGACAGCTTCTGCCATAACTGCTACCTCATCTCTCTGCTTATCTTCTGCAGACACAATCCACTGCCCTTACTTACACTGTGAGAGTCAGCAAAATTAATACTACAAATTATTAATTCCTCTGTGATATTAATTAAGCAGTTAGTAGTTTATGCATCTGTAAGGAAGCCACCTTCTTTGAACAAAGCAAATACCTTACCAGATAATAGCTCTTTAGGTGCTGATTTAGGTATAATTTGAAGCTCTAGAAGAGGAGTGAAGACACCCTCAATGTTTCCAAACATCGAAGAAAGGCCCAAGCTGAACAGCATTATGAAAAACAGGATGGCCCAGGCTTGAGAGCCCGGCATGAGGATGATAGCTTGAGTGAAAACAATGAATGCCAAGCCAGTTCCTGAGACACTCTGCAGAATTCACAAATAGATAAAAATACACATTGCAATGTCATTTCTTGTGCATAAAGTAATTAAAACACACTGCTGTCCTTCTCCAGAGTCAGGGTTGCTGGTCAGCCTATGGCCTCTGTGGCAGCCAGCAGTTGAGAAAATGGGCACTGGGGAGTTTAATTTTAAATGTTCTATTGGAGATACCTAGACAATCATAGAGCAGAGTTTTAGCCGGCACAGAGATGGGTTCAGAGTAAAGCAGACTGAAGAGCTGTAATTATAATAGCAGTTGTTTTGCTAATACCATCTTAAATGTGCTTTTTAAAAATCTATGATGTAGTAGTTTCTGGAAAGAAGGAGGTATAAGTAAGGATATGATTACCACTCCTAGCACCAAGAGAATTCGTGAATCATTGATCACAAAACCCCCTATAAAGGCCAAGGCAGAAAGGACTAAAAGGGAAAAAATCCAATTTCAACCAAATGTCTTTTGATTTAGTCTCCCAAGGACAAGGATATTTAAATCTAAGCATTGAAAAATGCTAATGTTGCTATAGTTTGGAAGTAAAATATTTCAAAGTGTAAATCAGAAATGGATGCCATCAGAAAAAGTGAGACAAAAGAAACTGACGTGTACCAGGGCTGGAATGTTGTCCTTGGACTTCTCCATCATATGAGTAAAATATCTACTTTACCATTATTGTATGTTAGGCCTGTCATGCATTAGCACACACTGGCTGTGCCAAGCAGGATCCCTGGAGCAAGTGGAATGAAGTAGGACAAGAAAATAGAGAAGAAACATCTGTGTTTAGTGGTAGGGGAAATGTTTTAGTAGGGTTGGAATAAGGGGAGAGGAAGAGGTTCATGATACATTTTGATGGTGAACAGTGTACACGGTAATGGAGTTTTTGATACTTTCCTTAATACAGATTTAGGAAATTCCCATTCAGCATCCTTTTTCTATAATCTTTCATCTAGATGTGTTCTCCCATTATGTTATTTCTGTAAACCAAACCAGGACTGAATCTAGTGTCCATGGTAGATTTCTAGTGGGAACACTCTGCAACATTAGTATTGTGATAATAATGTATGGTTTTGTTTACCCTACAGCAGTATTGTTATTTCAAATGTTGAAAGATTTGTTGCACGATTATGTAATACATCATTGCATGTAGAACAAGGTACATGTATAGGAAAAAGGAAGATACCAGTCCTTCTACGTAACTTTGTTTAAGGATTACCCGTTGAAAGCAATTATGGTACCTGATCAAGAAATTCTTGAAGATCACAGCTTTTCAGTTTGAGTGCAGCAATTTTTTCTGGATATGATGAATTCAAAAAGCTAATCCAGGATGTATAGTTCTGTCGCATGATGCTTTCTTCTGGAAGATCAAATTCATTGATGATACTGATAATGTTCCTGTCAGGGAAGCCAACATATTTAAACTTCAGTTTGAAAGTTTGCTGATGATGTGGCTGGAAATGCTATGTTGTGTATTCAGATGCTACTCCAAATTTGTGTCTACTTTCTGTGCTGCTACTTACAATATAAAGGAAAATATTAATTGACAGCTTATATATAAAATAGTAGAAAATATTCAGACTATTTAATGTTGTCTCAGACAAAAACTCTTGAGTACTTTATGCAGATGCAGTCTAAAACCATTTTGTTTTATCAGGTCTCCAGACCATTTCCACTACTTATGTTTAATAAGTTAGTGAAATAATTCTCTGGTGAAATAGAAAAAGGTGGGGATTTTTACTTCTTCTAGCCTGAGAGTAAGGTGCAAACCTTGACACACTACTTGAAATGGGTTGTTCTATAATTGTCTTGCTTCTTACAAGTGATCATCCTTGACTCAGTCCCACAGTACTTTGTATTTTTACATTAAACTTCTCCATACAGATGCTTTTCCTTTCTAATAAAAATAAATTTTCTAAATACATGTCTTTCAAATAACATCACATTATCTATTTAGGCACTGAAACCACAGTATGACTTTGGGAATACAGCTTTCTCACCTGTCCAGGCAATCCCAGTAGGCTGTGGTTGCCTTAAACCCCAAAACAGAAAAGACTGGGATGGAAGCGTAGAGGGATGTCATGCTGTTCACAATTGCTACTGTCACAGCATCCTTTTCACAGTCATTTCTAGAGACAGCATTCAAACAAATGAAGTGATTAAAAAAGGCAGGTTTTTTTAATCTGTGATTCATTTATTTCTGCAAGCATTTTTTTCTTCATTTCTTCTCTCCCTCCCTCCCTCCCTCCCTCCCCTTCCCCCTTCTGTTGGAAAAATCTGCTGGGCCTTTTTAGAAAGACAGATACTTTTCTAAAGATCCTTTAGCAAAATTAAGGAAAGCATTTTGAAAATTTAAAGAAGTTGCACAAAGTGCAGCAAGAATTCAGCCAGCCAGTAAAGGTTGTATGTAGTTCTACTCACTTTGTTGGATTGTAGCTTGCGAATGCAATAAGCCCTCCAAAAGCCAAAGAAAGAGAGAAGAAAATCTGTGTAGCTGCATCAAGCCATACACGGGGATTTTTCAAGGTGTTCAGCTGATATAATTGGAAGAAATGCATGTATTAGGCTTAAATTAAAATTTCTTTTTCTCTTGCAGATGAGTTCTCATAGCTCATCTGTTATTTCACTTCTGAAATGTTGAGCTGTGTTGCTATATAAATACTATGAAAATGGGAATAGGTACTAAACAGATCAGTAAAACAGGTGTTGTCAAGAGTATCATTGAAGCTATTTAAATGTCTGCAACAATTATAGAATCTTCTTTATTGTACACTTTGAATGTCTGATGATAAAAATGTGGTCCTAAGTGATAAGACACTAGGAGTACAATAGGGCCAATACACTTTTCCTCAATTACTTACTTTTTAAAAATTCACATACTTAACCTGCAGTTGAAAAAGTATTGTCTTCCTAAAACTATATAAATAAATACTAAACTTCGTTTTAAGATGGAAAGTGATTCCATAGCTTTCCAAATTTGCTTAAAAATAATTTACTAGAAGTGACCAAAAGCACAAACAGCCAAGAAGAGTTAAGTTATTAGAAACAGCATCTGCAATTCAAAATGTTATGAAAACAGCAATAGAAGCTGGAAGGTCAGCATAGAAAATACAAGGAAAAAGGAGAAACTTAAAATGAAATTTGAATTTTGTTGTAAAGGCAATGTGATACAGGAAGGTAAATTAAAAAGCAATGAATGGAATTCATTGAAATGAAATGAAAGGGAATGTTAAGAAGTTTTAAGTAGCTGCACTAAGGAATCTTGACATTGAAATCAATATAAAAGAGATAAAACATAAGTAATATGCAAAATGTAAATGTGATCAATAAATAATACTTTCCTGTAGAAACTACAAAGTGGTGTGTTATACCTTACCACGTGAATTGCTTTCTGATTCATTATCGAGGGGGAATAGAGAAATGTTTTACTAAGAATGTTTTGAAAGCCAGAGAGTTCAAAAGTCATGATGGGGCTGTAGTCTATTTCACTTTGTTTTACAACAGTCTGAGTCAAATCTGCACCCCAGTCATGCAGGACAACTTGTATGTTTTGTGTTTGAGTGCCTGTGCGAGTGACCATGACTGGGAGCACGTGTAGGAGTGAGCTAAGTATGCCAAAAGACCCTTCATAGCATTTTGGGTTTCTTTGAAGCTGGCCTGAGCTTGGAGAGCAAGAGTAATGGGTCCTCCTCAGTGTGGATGGATTCAGGCAATGCCATTACTGCAGGTGCTCTCTCCACAGGGAGGCCAGTGCTTTGACCACAGCAGAACTGGTGTCACCTTTTGTACAACGCAACAAGCAAGATTTGTGGAACCATTGCTGGCTGAAATGCTTCAGTAAAGGCAAACCCTTCTAAAGGTTTATTTTGAAAGATCATAGTCCAGCCCTCAAAGGCCAGAGTGCTCACTGGCAAGACCTCGTGCAGATGCTGTTGCAGTGCAGAAACTTGGCACTCACATGGCTCTGTGGCCTTCACACTTTGATTAAGTGCTGCCAAGTCAGTTGTTGGTGCTGACAGATGCGACTCCTAAAAGTCTGGCTTTCTGACTGGGAACTTTGGCAAATGAGTCTGGAGATAGTTTAGAATGGTACTAGGTGCAGTGCATTTATTGACTCCAAAAGATTAAGCAACCCCCAAACTTGAAAAGATAATGGGCTTCTCTCCCTCCCATGGCAATGGCATTATTTGGTCTTTTATATTTATATGGCCTACAGATTTTATAAGCATATCTTCCTTCAGAAGAAGATCTGCTGATGCCAGAAACCTGTGGGTAAATATACAAGCAGTGTTAATGAATGAACAGGGGAGTGAGGAGGAAAGGATATACAATTGTTCCCGTCAGTGGTAAGATGTTTAGATTCTTGAATATGTGAAGCACAGACAGAAACAGAATTAAAAATTACTGGAATCCTTGTGATGTGTAATTTTGGTGCAAAAACAGCTAATGATTTTGTGAATAGAGGATTTGGGGCCTGTGCTGCCTCTTTTTTTTTTTT
>VWYO01012060.1:1099625-1130311 GCA_013400275.1 Rhadina sibilatrix | reverse complement strand
TTTTTTTTTTTTTTGGCCATTCTTACTGCTTGTTAAATAGCTGCTGAGTTCTGGGCCCAGGCAACAGTTGCCCAACCAAGTTCTTGGAATTGTTCATTGCCAGAGAACCTCCTAGATATTTACAATCTCTGAAGTTCTTTCAAATGTGAAAGAGACTGGAGAAGGAGACATTTGTATTCCTTAGGTGACACAGGTGTCCCCTGAAGCTGAACCATGCAGACTGCTGATGATTTATGAGGGAATCTCATTTCCGCTGCCTCTGGTTATTTATTTTTTCCAAAAACTTTTCCAAAAGTCTGTTCCAGCTCCTGTGTAGCTTCATCATTGTACAACTTTTAGTTTCTCCTCAGGTGTCACTTCAGAAGACTTTTGTTTTCTTGGCAGCTTCATTTTCCAAATAATGAAGAATTTTGAGAAGGTGAGTGAATCATCAGACTTCTCTGTGTCTGAAAGTCAATGAAAAGAAGTAGTCATTTGCCCTGAAATTTAGGGTAGAAAGTGTGTCAGATGATAAAAGCTAATTATGTATTTTTGCATGAAAATGAAAACACAGCCTTGCATAATTAATATTCATATGTATGTTTTTATTATTTGTGGTACTTACTAACAAGAACTAAAATACAAACTTAGAAAGTTAATAAACTTTAAAAATTGGGGTTTAGAAAAACAACTAAATTCAGCTGGGTGATGATGATGTTGAAACTGGGTAAGATGGGACTTTTTGTGCTAGGTGATTTTTTCACAGATATTCAAAAACAGCACTGAGGTGTCACAGTTAAAAGATAATGGTTATAGCAGATGTTACAGAGAAACTACAATTTTTGCTGCACTGCAAAGTTGGAAATAATTTGGAAAATGCTGCCTCCAGACAGGGAAGAGTGTCAAGAAGGTTGATTTTATTTATTTTAAAAGCAAGCTGAAAAAGACAGTAGGTGATTTAATTCTCACATTCTTTTGCTAAAGCTTTTTCTACAAAAAGACAGGAAAAGAAGAAGGGCACACATTTAAGAAATACGCTTTACACTTTTGTAAAGCGACGTGGCCTGGGTGGGCCAAGTAAATCTCTGCCAAAAATCCTAACAGCCCTCCTGTACACCTCACTTTGTGGGAGAGTTTCTCCCCTGTGGAAAAGCATTAAAGAAAAAACAGTGTTTGCTCACAGTGGGAGTGGGAATAACCTAAAAGCAAAGGCAGTACTGGTACTGCAGTTATGGGGACAAAAGGGGACAAAGAGAGGAGGGCAATGTTGAAGCTGTGTGCTTACTGTCCTTTCGAAGTGCCACAACCCTGTGTAGCAATTGGAAGGTTAGTTTAACAAAGCCATCTCTCTCACACTGACTTTCTGTGCAATGGCAACACTGACAGCAGATATCACTTACCAGGCTGTTGCATCAGCTTTTCCTCATTTGTAGATAAGAACATCACTAAAACCATCTTCAGATGACTTTTCAAGGATGTCCCCAGGATCTGCTTCCTCAAACCAGCTAACCATTAGCTGCTGGTTGACTGCAGGTGGATTTTCATTCTGACTCCTGTTGCCAGTGTACAAATCCATCCGGCTCTTTTACGATGATCTGCTCCTCCTCAGCACTGCAATACCTCCAGGCTTTGTGAGTACACACAAATCTAGTTTTCTGCATTCAGTTCAGGATCATTGCAAACCAAATCCCAAAAATGGCTAAGCTCTTCCAGAGAAACCTGACAACCCAGCTGAGAACAAATGATGATAGGCCAAATGATGATAGTGTTTTGCTTGTGTTGTCTAAGCTGCTTTCTTCCCTAAGACATGGCGCCAAGCTCTTATAAGTCCTGTCTGGACCCTTCAAAAATGTAAGTGTATGTCCTGATCTTCTGTAAAAACCAAGCTTGTCCTTGAGCTCTGATAGCATTTGGATGGGTGTCTGTGTCACTGGGCTTGTAGAAGGAGTGATAACGTGGTGGTGTCTCATCTGAGCTTTCTCTTGCTCTTATCCCTTTCCAGCCTGGCATATAAGTTATCTCTGAGCTTCTTGGCTTTTGCTTTCCTTAATGTCTGTGAGAATGGAATGGAGTGGAATGGAATGGAAT
Organism: Rhadina sibilatrix; assembly: GCA_013400275.1. Classification (NCBI taxonomy): domain Eukaryota; kingdom Metazoa; phylum Chordata; class Aves; order Passeriformes; family Phylloscopidae; genus Rhadina; species Rhadina sibilatrix. The sequence goes on along the minus strand of VWYO01012060.1, from coordinate 1,128,244 downwards.
GGAATGGAATGGAATGGAAAGGAAAGGAGAAAGGAAAGGAAAGGAGAAAGGAAAGGAGAAAGGAAAAGAAAGGAGAAAGGAAAAGAAAGGAGAAAGGAAAGGAGAAAGGAAAGGAGAAAGGAAAGGAAAGGAAAGGAAAGGAAAGGAAAGGAAAGGAAAGGAAAGGAAAGGAAAGGAAAGGAAAGGAAAGGAAAGGAAAGGAAAGGAAAGGAAAGGAGAAGGGAAGGGGAAAGGCCCAGTGCTTCTGTGTTTGAAGCACTGTTGTAGCTGCACGGCAGTGGATGTTTGAGAACATGTTAGTGAGTGCTGCTTTTCCTCCTCTACACCCACCACTTCACGGAGCTTTTTAGCATGAGGGCAGAGTTGTGAGGAGTCTACAGTGGATAGCAACCACTTAGTGTGACAGTTTGACTTTGCATTTGGGAATGCTTCCAAGGACAGTGTAGAAAAATGCTTCTGAAATGGCCAGCATGTGGAGGAATCTGGAACTCCTGTCCATATGAGCAGTTTAGAAAAAATGGGAGAGAGCAGGTCTCCAGCAGTTCTGTCTTTTAGGAGGAGATATAGGGGAGGGGAGAAATGCCATGAAGAAACAGGGGCAGGAGAAAATTATGTTCAACCTCCTCAAAAAAATCACTTTACAGTGTAATTCCTCAGTTGCTCTCTTTGTGAATTCTTAAAATATTAAAGCTTTGTAAATTCTTAGCAGTGGCAGGGAAATCCCATCTTTCTTATGTATTTGTGAAGTATATCAGTTTCACTTACACATTCAAGGCTGAGGCACCCAAAACATTCTTAAACTTAATTTTCCAGTATTTTCTGATATGCTTACTACTGAACTGTTAAATTCTTTGCTGCTTCTTTACTTGTGAAAATATATTAAAATGCTTAAGTCACTTCATCTCAGAAAAAGAGCTTAGCTGAGCTCTTAGATAGAGGAGGAGTTGTTGGAAAAGGGGTACACAGTATGAAATCTGAGGGGAAGTAAAAGAAAAAATATTACTAATACTTACATTAGGGGTGAAGAGGTAAATCAGACCTTCAGTGGCTCCTGGTAGAGTGAGTCCTTGAATAAGGAATATAGTCAGGACCAGATATGGAAATATTGCTGTTACATAAATTGCCTAAAGTAAGGAGGTCAGAAGACAGTTACTGGCAATAAGTTCAATAAATCCTATTTAAATTATTGCAACATACAATCATAATAATGTTAGATCAGCTACAGATGAATATGGCCGTCTTTCAAATAAGCAGAACTGTACTTTTGCAGAACCTAGTTGTAACAAAATGGCTCTTAAAACTGTGTGAGGGAAGGCTGGTAGGGCAGAAGTGTTTGCAATGGAAAAGGAGAGAAGCATAATTTTAAGCCACTTTTACTGCCGTTCTCAATTTGTTGGACAAAGAGCACACTGAATGGTGCCAGCGTGGTAAATGGGGAAGGCTTTCCTTGTGGTAAAAACTCAGTGTCTGGAGGGCAAGATTTCAAACTATGGGATAATCACTTCTCTACCCTTTCCGTACCTTCCCTGTGGTTTCAATTCCTCGGATGGTGCAGAGATAGACAATTGCCCAGCAAGCTGCTAAGCACAAAATTAGCCACCACTGTAACGTGCCACTCTCAGCAATATCAGGTGTTATGTTCAAAGTTTTCCTGTACCAAAAATAATTTACTGCGGTGCTTTCATAACATTCTTCATTGAATCCTGAAAAAAAAAAAAATGGCAAGTGTTAGAATAAATTGTGGACTGCAAAATCAAGTACAGAGATGGATGTTCTGCAATCTTTGTAATGTGCAGCAAGACAAACTCTCCCATCAGGCTCTGACTATGAGACTTATGTGAGACCTTCACCAGAACATCACCAGCGTTTTATGTAGGGGATAACTTCCTAATTAGAAACAGTGTTGTACTCAGTGCATGATAAAATCTAAACTAATTGTAGTGAAAGCGATGAAATATTTTAGCTGTACAGCTACAAGTTGGTGGAGCCATAACAAACTTCAGGCACCTGAGGATACATCGAAGTCCAGGCTCCCCTGGCTATGTCATGCGCCTGTGGTGGGGAAAGACCCAGGCATTGGCCTCTTTGGTTTGAGTTTCCAGGACTTCTGTGAACAGAGACTTCAGGCATCTGCATGCTGGGGATTCCCCAGCCAGGCTCTGTGCCTGAAGAAAAGGGAACTGGGAACATGGTTTACGCCACAACCTGTGATGTCTATTTGTCTTCCTACTCTAAAACAGTCCTAAGGCCCTCCAAAAGAAAGTTTAATTCCACTGTGTTTTAACTTTTTTCTTGGCTTTTTACTCAGGTGATATTTCTTGTTGTGCACTGGAACTTGTTCTCATGCTCTTAGAAAAAAAGGAAACTGAAAAGTAGTTTTAAAAACCTGAGAGCATTCATCCTTATCCTGCTTATGCACACTGTCTCTCTTTAGTCTCTAGTAATGGTTTTGTAATGGATAACAGGACTTGTTCTTTATTTTGTTTCCCATTTTAAAGTCAAGCAAAAGGACTCATGGACTTTCTGGCTATTGTTGTTCCTGTGAGAATGATGAATTTGAGTAGGCTAGCATGACTCTTGTACCTTTTTAACAGGAAATCAAAGCAAGACTTGTGCACAACCTAGGACCAAATAAAGTATGGTTTCTTGATTAGCCCAGAGTCTGACATTTGTGATCCTTCTTTTGCTAGCAGTGGTCATGAAGGTGTACTTACCTGTTCTATTTTCATTTAGAGGACAAACACTCCAAGGAAGAGGTTCTTGGAAGGAGTTTATGAAATACCACATCACCCAAGTTAAAACAGTGTTGTAGTATAAGCTCACCAGAATCGACACCATCCATGAACCAACTCCTGCAGAACGCACAAGATCTCACTTTAGAACAGCTTTGGAAAAAGTTATTAGTCAGTCACAGCACTAGCTCTTAGAAGCTCTCGTTTTCTATTTTTTCAAGATTTTCTTCTCCATTACCTTGACCCCATCCTGAGATTTTCCCATGAAAATCCCTTCTACTTACACAGAAGGTTAGGGCTGAAATCTTTGCTCTAGTATGCAATCCATCATTTTCTACAATACCAGGCAACTTTAATACCAGAGAGCAAAAGAGACCAAAGTTTTAAGGTGTGCTGTAGCTGCATGAGGCCACTCTTGTCCCAAATCATACACATATGCCCTAAATTGGTAACTGTTCCCTCCTCCTGTGATGAGGAGGGAAGAATACCAACACCACAATTTCTGCTTTCTTGCATTTTTCTGAAGGGAGTATGAACATGCCTGATTGTAGGAGATGGGTTTAGCTGGAAGCATCATCTGCTGCTTGGTATTTCTTCCTTGTTGCCCTCTGGCCCTTAGATGATGACTCTTATCCACCCCTTCTCCTCCCACAAAGGCACACAGGCAGGGCTGTCAGTGCCAAACCCATTTCAGGCACCTGCTTAAAGCAGGTCATGATCCAGCAGGGCTGGCTGAAGCATCCAGGAGTTTCCCCTTGCCCTGCAGGCACAAGGATGTTAACTCAAATACCCAGTGGAGTCAATGCCTTAACCTCCTCTATTATGGATCACTTTTTGCAGCCTAAAAATGGATACAGGGCACCAGATGTGTTTTTTCATATATTCAAAAAGCAGAAAAGAATTGGCAGTACAGGACTGCACACCATGCTGATGCACACTGCCATGTGGACTGTCCCTTGTGCCCAGCTGTGTTGATCAAGTCCCTTCAGTAGCCTCTGAAGGGGGGAGAGGAGCTTTCCCATGTGCTTTGGACTCATTAGGAGGTACCGGGATCCTTAATTTCACGTCTTTCTGTCCTTCCTCAAGTCTGACTATTTATGGACAGAGAAGACTGCATCCTGGAGGGGCTGTGAGGGAGGAGCAAGAAGCACTGTGGGCAGGCAGCTCTTGTTGAGCACCAGGGTATGGTTGGAATGGAGCAGTGCTGAGTAGCAGAGCCCACGTTCATTATGCTCCCTACAGCAAAGGTTATTAGGTTTGCATTTTGGGCTCCTAAAATAAGCCTAAAATGTGCCTGGACTAACAGCTGATGAGAGCATTACAGAATTACAGAATCACAGAATTGTTTGGGTTGGAAGGGACATTAAAAGATCATCTAGTGCAGCCCCCCTGCTATGGACAGGGTAATTTCTACTAGACCAGGTTGCTCAGAACCCCATGGCCAACATGGCCTTGAATGTTTCCAGGGAAACCACCCCTCAATATCTCACCACCCTCACCACAAAATATTTATTTTTAATCCTAACACTCATTTCTTTTTATATCCTAAAAAGCTTCAGGCACAGGTCTGTAGGAAGTGAGTGCTGGGTGGGAGCTGTCTGCAGTTCCTTGAGCTGGGACTGAAGAGACGTACCAACGCCTGCAAGGTAAGGAGAGATGGTGTTCCAGGCTCCAATGCTGCCTTTCCTCAGGTACTGCCCGAGGGCCAGCTCAAGATGCAGCAGTGGGATTCCTTCGAAGAGAAGAGCAATGAAGTATGGGATCAGGAAAGCCCCTGAAAAGACATTTAAGTGTGATTAAGCCACATGATTATCTGCATCTCATTGAAATTACTGGGTTATAATTAATCTGCTTTATGAGCCTAACAAAGTAGGATGTGTTGAGAGAGGAATCACTGTTAGGGACACCTACCAAGTAACATCTGTTGCTGGTAATTTTGGTGGTGAAGCTGGAGGAGGAGGAGGATCTGGGATGCTTTAGTGCTGCAGGACGCTTTCCTCAGCCATTGCTACAGCCTGTTATGAGTAGCCTCACAATTTCATCCATTTCCCTTTCTTTTAAGCATCTTCTTTTGTCCCCCTTCTCATAAAGCACAAGGGTTTGCCTGTCCCCTATACTATCTGTTTTCCCCTCAGTGCATTGCCTTGTTTCTTTTCCTGAAGTTCTCAGGCCTGTGGTCCTCTGTCCTGCGCTGGAAAAGCAGGGTTATGTGCTGTACATCCCCAAAAGACCAGGTTATTTTATTGCATGGAGCTCTGCTCAGACCACAAAACCTCTAATGAAGAACTGAAAGCAGGGCTGAAGTTGTTCTCTGAGATATGTGAGCCATGAAATTTCATTTCTTCCCAGTTTGTATCCTTTATGTCTTTTCCGTTTTCCTCACAACATCTCCCTTGGGCCAGAAGCAGCATGTCCTGTTGGTTGCTTGTGGGAAGGGACCAGTCCTACCAAGGGATCAGCCTGGCTGATTCCTGCTGAACTGTGTGCAATGCCTCACTTCCCCCACCTTCCCTCAGAAGGGACACAAATTTGGGTCTCACATCTTTTGCACCAATGCTGGTTTTCAAGAGATCAGAAGTTTCACCAATATGTTTGTACCACCTGCCCAAATGTCGGATTAAATTGAAATAGATTGATGTTTATTGCCATGACCAACAACCACTGTGACCACAAAGTCTCTTTTCTCCAGAGAAATAAAGACAGCAGTTCTGCGTCAGCCACTTCCCAATCCTCCTACAAATGTGAACAGATTCTGTGCCCCTCATAGCTTTGTCAATAAACCATGTGCCTTGTTCTACCATTTCTGCTTTGCTTCCAGACCTCATATCTGGGTCTGCTCATCTCTGCTCTTCCAGCTCTGGAAACATTCTTTATGCGCCATCTTCGGCTCTGAGAGGGAGGTAGGGGAATGCACAAGGATTTCTGGTCTCCACCTGGAATGGCGCCTGGGTTCTGCAATCACTGGCTATTTAGAAGGGCTGGGCAGATAAAATCTAATCTCTTGAGCTAGTCTTGTATTGCAATAACTTTGCTACCTCTTGCTAGGTGCTGCAATAAATACATACAACAGCCAGAGAAGCTGTGTTGTTGGATGGTTTAGCCTTTTATCAAGTTCTGCATAGGAACAAAAACCACAAAGCTCTTCTCTGCCAAGAACTGTTTGTAAACTGCCAAACTTGGAATTAAATGTCTCAGCTTTAGATCTCTGTTCTTAAAATGTTTTTAACTGAGAAGCAGATTTGAAAAAGGAACCTCAGAGTTAATTCCCAGTATGTTAAATCCTCAGTTTGAGGTCCTTTCCAGAAAAACCCAGTAACCTCTTGCCATGCTCAGTCCTGTGGTTTGTTTCAAACCTGCTGCAGTATACCTCTCCACAGCACATCAGCCCTTCTGACAGCCTGATGCCTTGGACTGTCTCCTAGGAAGAGCAAAATATTGAGGTACATGACCAGAGCACAGCAGTATGGAGCGCTTTACATCTTCATCCCTCTGCCTGGCTCTCCGCCAGCTGTGGGCAGCAGCTGTCTCACTGCCACCCGTGCTGAGCCCTCGCTAGCAGAGCACTCCATGAGAGACCAGCCTATCTCCCATATCATATCTCCTGGGAAATAACTGCAGAATAATTAGTGCAAACTGTTATCTCTCTCCCCTTTTCTGTTTGCTAGTCAAACCACCAGCAGCAGAGTGTGTTTAGACATTCTGCTGATAAAAGCATGTTTACTTTGTGCTGCCTTGTGTGTATCTGCAGGCATACTTACAGCATGGTAAAACATAATGTCACACTTGGAAAAAGAATACTGGTTTTCCAAGAGAATGATATAAAGTAATCTGCTATCTGCAAATACAAAAATATGGCAAAAGAATGGGTTAACGAGAAATAGTTTATGAAGCTAACCTTTCTCAAACCTAATTCAAGTATATGGCTTGTAGTGCAAAATGATGGACACAGGGCACCAGATGTGTTTTTAGTTTATCATTCCTTTGCATTACAATATTTTTCGGCAAAAAAGAAAAGAAGAGAAGAACAGACAGTCTGCTGAAACGTTTGATGCTTACTCTTTTCCACAATAAAATCCCCCACCTGCAGAAAAACATGGAGAAACACTAACAGTAGGCTATCAGATATGGAATAATGAGTAGGAACCCTCTAGAACCCTCAGCCCCTAATAGATAGAGGAGGATATGCCAGAAGGCAAAAAATAAGTACCTTTTTAAAAAAATGCTGTGAAAAATCTAACCACGGAGAAAGCAAGCAGAAAATCCAAGCAGAGAACCTAAGACACAGCAGGTATCACAAACCAGAGCATTCAAACACAAGCACAGCAAAAACCTCAGAGAACCCATATGATGTTAAGCACAGGCACAGCAGCACTCTGTAGATTTGGCTTCCATGGAGCATGGGAAAAGGAAACTTTAGCAGAAAAAATCATGAAGCACAAGTAATAAGTTATCTTGTATCTCTAAGTTCTACCTAAAAAAACCCAAACGAGTTTAAGGGTTCTTTTCCTCTTGAAAAGTGAAAAAGGAAAATGATAGTGGTGAAGCTTTTTAAGTACTTTAAAAGCCTGGAGAAATGCCCATAAAAATCGAAAGTATTGCCAAAGCATGATTTAGTTGCATCCCTGGGGTGTGACTTAGGAAAATTTTAGTCTACAACATTCCTTCTGTCAGAAAGACACTGAAGATTCATAAGTATCCATCCTGCAAGTAGATACATGTGGTACTAAAAGAAGATCAAGGGAAAAAAACCCAAAACTCTTCAAAACTTACATGAGTTAAAAGTTGTTTTGGAAGGAGTCCTGCACAAGGATATCCCAAAGCTGCGGAACAATCCCTGTGCACGTGAGAAGGCACAGAAGGCCTACAAAAGCTTTTTCAATTCAGGCTAGCAACAACTGCAACTACTGCACTACTGGTAAGCTGGTGTCATTAGCAAGAGATTCCCAAGTGGCAAGGAGCACCAGTGTGTAACAAGATTGCTGAAGAACCATTGGAGTGGAGACAGCTCCACAGCCATAGCAGGGGGAAAGAAAGGAGCAGGTGCACTCGAGATACCCAGAGGGTTTTTAAAACCTGACCCCTCGATTGCAATGCACGGGCAAGTCAGGTCAGAATAGCAACTGCCCAACCATATCCAGCAAAATGACTCTTGAAGGGCACAACCCTTGTTATATCACCCACACGTGACAGTCTGGGTGGGAAGTGCATGAACCACCAGGCAGCCTGGGGAGAGCTGCCAGTGCTCCACGGGACAGAGAGACCAGGAGGCTCCGGAAGGAGAGCAGTCTAAGGTTGGTTCTCAGCGACCAGCAAAGCAGAGTGAAACAACCAAATTGGGTGTGTCACTTAGAGACCAACAGACTGGACTAGTGGAAATGTAAAGCAGTTTGAAATATCAGCCAGGCAACCTCCTAATCTACGTGTACCAAGACCAGCAGAAGTCAATGCACCTCAGTGAGAAGCAGAGAAGAAGACCCAGTAGGTTTGCTTGCTACTGGGATACTAAGACTTCCTGAATGATGGAGAAAAAACTTGGAAGGACTGATCTATGTGCTCAGTCTTGCATCTTAGCAGTGCCTGTGGATCAGCTAGCAGAAGAAAAGCAAGTGCCTTGAAATGATGATTTAAAGACACAAGAGCATTTGAAAGGCCATGAATAATACTTTTCCTTCAGACAGAGATTTAGGAGTAGAAAAAATAATTATAATTAAGACTGAAATGACCTGGAAAGTGGCAAAATAGTAATTTTGAAGGAAATGCATCTGCAGAGTCTGAAAAATTCAGAAAGCACATGTCAGTGTGATAAAATGCAGCAAGCATTTAGAGATCCACTTCATCAGTTCTGTTGGTACCTAGGAGGAATGGCGATGAGTAGACTTTTCTAAAAGAATAGGAACTTAATGGTGAGATTCCTGTGATAATTTATGCAATTGAAAGGGGATTTTTCAGACCTGTTCCCCTCTCTCCATGGCAGTTCAGCTAAGCAGTGTGGTATAATCAACACAGCAAGGAATCATATCAAGGCATCAGCTAGGAAGAAAAAGCAACTTAATCACACTCAGCCCTCTCTCTAGAAAATAGCACTTCATGACCTCTTTTGTGTCTTCTGCACATGCCTCAATCCAGATGAAAAGTATGAGCTACTCTAAGCACTGTATTTGTGCAGCACACTTATGATGGCACTGATATTGCCTTGCAGGCCACATTACACATCTTACTGACTGAAACTTGGCAGGATTGAATTTCCCATGTAAATGAGTATATCTCCTTGAGCAACAGTGAGGAGGCTAAGGCTATGTCCAGAAAACCAAAGGGGCAATGGCCATTTCAAATGAAGATGGGTAATACCCATGGATAACTCATAAAATAAGCTTGGAGAATTTCCCTGTGAAATGTGAAGGATGCAAGCAGGCAGCTTTCAAATACGAGCATGCACCAACCTGAGCTGTAAAGGGCAATCAAACACAACAAATTATGAAAGGATTGAATCCACATGTCACAGCTTTTCACCAAGGGGTGAAAGCAGGACGTGGCAACAAACTAGAAAATGAAGTTTGTTACTTGCTGTAACCCAATTTTTCTGTCAGAGAGAATTGTTCTGCTCTGCCCAACATATTATGTTTGTTTGGGTTGGTTTTGTTGTTTGTTTGGGGTTTCATTTTTCTTGGTGGTTTGGGTTTTTGTGTGTTTTTTTCTTTTTACAGTATCTTCCAGTTATACAATCTGTTCCTCTTAGGTTTTGTTTTCTTTTGAGGACACAGTGAATCAGGCATTTCACTGAATGTTGTAGTTCAAATTTGAGCAAAAGGTCAGGTAGGCCATGGATTATGAAAGTCTGTAAATGGTTGTCCCAGAAGTAAACAGTTCTGCCTTTGTAGCATGACTTTAGTGTTTATGTGTATCTATTTTCCTAGAAAGAAACTGTATTTTAAAGATATTTTTCAGTCATTTTATAGGCTCAGGCACTATAGACATTTTTAATACCAGTGGGTTAAGCAAGCATGTATATAAATGACATGTATATATATACTAGCTATAATCAAAAGTAAACCACTGCAGTCAGTTCTAGCTAGAACTGGGTTGGTTGCTTTAAGTACACTCAGATGACTCCCTGTGTACACATATAGACGTATGACTTGTTAGTCTCTCCATTTTAAGTGACAAACTCTATACTGGGCTATTTAGAGGCTTCTTTTCAATCCCAGTTGCCTGGGAACGTTTGCGTTTGTCACCACCAACTGTGGCAAACAACCTTCATACCCATTAGTCATGAAAAGTAAATAACTAACTTAACTCAGGCAATAAATCCAAATAATCAGTAACGGCAGCAGGTGATAAATGTCAGCAGAACTGATATTATATTAGATCCGAGTTACTGAGTAACACTAATGTGCCATGAATCAGGGCCAGAGGTCTGGTGGGAACAGCTGACATGAGACAAATGTACAAGCACTTGTTTTCATCTCTTGTTTTTGAAAAGATGCAGAAACAAGGATATCACCTGAACCAGCTGTAAAACTACCCCAGAAGCCATTCAGCCTTCAAGAATGTCTATGCCGTATCCGTACCTGGTTTCTCCATGCTTGTGGTTGTGGCTGCAGGCAGAAAGCCATGGTACCTCTCAGGGCTCCCAGTTAAACACAGTGCTGCTGGTCTCTCCCATGTGCACATCTTCAAGTGCACACTCACAGGATTTGTGTTCCAGTACCCCTGAAATTCTATTGGGCTTTTGCACCTGAGTTGTTTGCTTTCGAAAATGCAAGCCCAAACCATATCACTGCTTTAAATTAACAGAATAAAAATGCATCTACCTTACACACAGATGTAAATGCATGAGCTCTGTCTTCTCAGTGATCTTCATAACTCACTCAACTTTTCCAATGCCAGCTTTCCAGGACAAATTATTCACAAACTGCACTGCACTCTCTTACAGAGTCCATCCTGCTACTGAGCTCTTCGAGCCCTTTATTGAAGCCCAGTGACCAAGCACTGGCTGCACATCCATACATTGACCTTAATTCAGCACTGTCTTGTGCCACTGCTGGTGGTGATGCAAAGTGGCTGTTTGCCACTACTGAGTCTGTTGGCTATTTTAAGCTGGTTTTTAACTGGCAGCATTACTACTCCGGGAGCAAAGGAGCAACTCAGCCCCTGCTCCTGCAGCATTTTCCTATTTTTACTCTCTTTAAACCTGCTGTACCCTGTGTCTTTTTTGTCTCTAGGAGTTTCTGTGGGAAATGGTGGAGTTCTGGAGCTGCATACACAAGCAAGCAGACTTTCTGAGCACTGTTAAGTCCATAAGACAGGTGACCTCCTTGCAGTCAGTCTCATGCTTATCTTGGGGCAGTGAGGTCTGTAGGGTAGGGATGCAGGGGACTCCAGAAGGGAGGATGGATGGGAGAGATCAAACCTCAGGAGCAGATGAGCATTGCTATCTTCTGAAGTGTGGCTGGGATCTGAAGATGTTGAAACACCACTGGCCACAGCTGGCCATGGAGAAGCAACAATTGGTGCTTCATAGGAAAGTATGAGAGCCTTTTTATGCCAGTAGAAAAATATTTCATCTTCATCCCAATTTTGTGCAAGTTTTGTGCAACCTCTTGCAGCTGGTGGCTCCAGAAGCTGCTCTGTGCCACGAAATGTGTGGAGGAGCTGCATCTTGCTATGGCCCTGCCTGGGGTTTTCAAAATTTCCACTGAGCACTTCGTGTTAATCATTCACTATATTACAAAATCATCACATTATGCTTGCTTTATTATGCTATTTGTTAATCCTGAATGCTTTTTCCCTTGCTTTCTAAGATAGAAAGGCCACCTGAGATGCTGTAGAGCTACAGCTCCTGCTCCATAAAAATATTTTCCTTGCAGGTCTCATGCCATATCTGCTATGGGGATGTCTCTCTAAAGATGTCATCATGTCTCATTAATGCCAGTACCATTAACTGAATGGACAGGTTTCCTTCCAGTAATTCCCATGGACAAATCCTGAGAAACAGTGAGCACTCCTGGCTTTTTATCCACCTGGTGATGGTGCTTTTCTGCAGGAGTTTCACTGGGTGTCATATTTTTTTAAATAAATAATGGAAACCATCAAGTGTCCTGGGAGGAATCTGACCTACAGCTTCTTGTCTTTTCTTATTTCTATTTGTGTAACTGTAACTCTCAGCTGTTGCATATTCAGCCTTAAAAAGGTCCTTGCCACCAAAAAAATTTCCATTTTCTTGTTTATAGGCTATGAAAACATACTCTTTAATTTTCAACTTTGTGACCTAAATAGACTGAATTCTTAAGTTGTTTCTTGTCCCAGAAGTTTTCTAACCCTTGAATGATTTCTGGGGCTTTTCTGCATTTTGTCTAATTTTTAAAGTTCGAAAAATTTTGAAAAGTGACTTTCAGAAAGACTTTGAAAAGTGAACTTTCAGAAAAAGTCAGAGATTCAGAAGTTGTCTTACTATAGGCAGCAATGTCTCTACCTACTTCCTAGTGTTCTGCTTATATCTGCCAAGGTTCTTTCTCTTGATACAACCTGCTATAGCTCACTCATTGAGCCACTTACCATAGCCCCTTACCATAGTGGCTGCTTCTCTCTGTAACACCTTCCATCACAGCTACATCCATTCTTGGTTCCTTGGTTGATTGAAATATATGTATTTCATCAAGTAACACTTTAGTAAAACAAACTTGGATGTGATAATATTTTCTGTCATTTGACAGTTTCTCGAGGTGCGAATTTTCGGTTTCTCCGATTAATTGAAAGATAACAAATAATACTGGGCTGAAACAATTTGCTCACTCTTCTTTAGACAGCTTACCATGGCAGATTTCAAAAGCTTCTGTGAATGGTGTACTCTTTCCAGATCCATTTATATTTACCAAATTGTCTGCTTCTGAAGCAATTGTCTGTGGAGCTGGTGCCCAGACACAGGCTTAGGCAGCTGTCTGTGACATCTGGCAGGCTCCAGTTGCTGCTCCATCAGCTGAGCATTTTAAACAGCCTCACAGACAACCAAAAGCACAATTTAGTTTTGTGCAGGGGCAATTCCAGATGCTGAAGTAGCTCCTAAGAGCACCAGAGGAGGGTGGGGAATGACTCACTCAGCATCCCAAAGGGAAGTTCAGTGGCCATTTGTCTAGGGGCCAGTTCCCTCAGGCTTCCCCAGGACTTCTCATTTCTCCTTAAGGTAGCCAACTGCAGGTTCAGTTTCCTGCTTCCATTGGGACTGTAGCAGCAGTATGAAAACTTTAACATATATTTGTTCTATCATCACTCTGGTCTGCATCAATCTGGTCTTCCTAAACAAACGTATCATTTTATAATTAAATATACTTTATAGTAAGAGCTAATTAACTGGTGCAAAACATTAATGACTATTAGCATTTTTTTAAAAGGGATAAAGTGGGATGGAATTTCCATGCCCATCAGAAGTTAGCATAGTTGCAGGAGAAGTGCAGTTCAGTATTTTGGCAAAGTCCCGTTCCAGTCTTACCGCCTCCATGTATCTGACACAAGTACGGAAATCGCCACACGTTCCCCAGGCCAACAGCAAATCCGATACAGCTTAAAATGTACTGGAACTTATTGTCCCACTTGGGTCTGCCATCTTCTTTAGGGATTTCAGGTGTTGCTGATAAATCGTTTGACATTTTAATGAAATATCCGTGGCTCCTTAGCCCCTTTCCCTAAAAATGGGAAGATGCTTCAAAACCTGTCTCTCCTACAGGTTTTATGCGGGGTGACAGAAGGATCTTGGAAGAGAGGTGGAGCTTTCTTTTTATCTGATGCAAAGGGTTGTGTCATTGCCAAGGCTGCAGTTTAAAGACAAAACCAGGAATTATTATATAGTTACCACTCTTGCCTTTTTTGCAGCTCCTTCCATAGTTAGACAACTTCCAGATATGTTGTTAATGGGTAACTCAGGATCCAACAGGTTTTTATTTTCTGTTCCCCTTATGTTCTCAGACTGTCAGAGAAGTGTGACACTGAATATAATTAAAAAGAAACCTTTGCAGCAGACTAATTAAAACTGCAAAATACCTGTAAAAATCTGTGAATAAAATGTTGGCATTTCATTTCTTAGTTTATTAATAGAAGTAAATAAATGAAGGCATCTTTTCCAAATGCAAAAAGTCCATTATAAAAAAAGCCAAGAAAAATTAGACCTCGTATGTTCAGACATTAGAATTTGGTCCTTTTTCACAATAGTTGCTAGAAGTTAATCACTTCCCACCTATCAATGAATCCCTAGTGACTAATTTTATTATTCATTAAATAGTTACTGATGAATGCAAGAGCTGAATGCTTTCCTTCAATAGAAAGTATGTGAGAATATTTTTCTGTTTTCTTTCAGTCATACCAGGGTTTTGCTGGTGTGCATGCCAAATCAGTTCACTCCACATTAAACAGAGCAGCCAGTCAGCTTGCTTGCTTCAGTAAATCAACAGTTTATGCCTGGATTCCCCTTCTCTAAATGGGAAGAGTTTCTAAGTGAAGGAGAATTGTTTCCCCCAAAATAAAAGCCCTGCTCTGCAGCTAAGCACACAAATGTGATCAGGTTGCAGATCATCCAACCAGAAGCCAGTTTCAGATCAATGCTGCATGACTCTCCCCGGGCTGTCACAGCTCAGCTGCTTACACCTCTGCAAATATCCAGACTCACAGACAGAGCCACTCAACTTCCCAGTGTCTTTATCAAGGTTGTCTCAGAGAGAACACATGAGCTGGACACACAGGGTGGTTTGGCAGCACTTGCACAACATCAGTGCCACCAGTGCTCCTTCCCCTGCTGCTCCTCTGATCAGGAGATGCCTTGGGCTGGGCTTGGGCCCTTCCAGCAACACCCTGAATTCCATAACTGGCACCTGCAGCCAGCCACTTCACATGTGATGTTACTCATTCCTGGTGGCTGAGCTTTTTAGCAGCAGAAAAATCTGACAACAAAATGCTCTTCCTGCTAAAGAGCAATATCTTCAAATAGTTTAAATAGTTACTTACATTAATGTAATTGAAAAAAAATTGGAAATGGAATGTAAATTAATCATTCAGATTCTCTGGAATGGTTGCCCAGAGAAGCTGTGGATGCCCCATCCCTGCAAATCTTCATGTCCAGGTTGGATGGGGCTTGGAGAAACCTGGCCAAGTGGAAGGTGTTCCTGCCCATGGCAGGGTGGTTGGAACTAGATGATCTTCCAGGTCTTTTCCAACCCAAACCATTGATTCTACCATTCAATGAAGTGCACATGCAATGTCTGGCACTTAACTCTCAATTTAGAGGAGATAGACAACTCTAAAGATACATTCTGGAGTAAATATACCCTAAGTGTACCTCTTTCTTTTAAGACAGTGTTCTGATTACAACCAGTATGAGGGTCTAAATTGGATCCATTCTTGGTTCAAAAGGTGGGTGTAGGAATCCCTGCAAGGTGATACAAGTATATCACTGTCCACATACACAGTTGGATGAAGAGGCTCACCCATCCAGAGGGGACATGGACACTGCCCCAGGCATTCTGCCTGGGTGCTCTAACAGTGCCCCTTTCCCTCTCCGGTGGCCACATGAGGAATGGGACTCCTCACTGAGCTCCACTGGCTCACCTGGAAGTTAAAAAATTCAAATAGTTTTAAGATGTGTGTGTGTGTGTGTAGGTGTGTGTGTGTGTACATGAGCCAGAGCCACCTATACCTTGATGGCAACAGAGGAAAGCAAGATTTGCAACTGTGTGTGCCTTGGATCTCCCATCAGCAGGGACCCCCCAGGCAAGGGGTGCATCCCCTGCTCATGGGTGCCACAGAAGGCAGATCTTGCTGTTTCCTGAACTGCTGCTGCCCCTTGTTGCAGAGCAAGTTACCTCTGCTGTCATCAGCAAAAGCAGCACTCTCTGCTTGGAAATTAGAAATTACAGGCGATTTATAAAATATATAGAATTCTAAGTGAATCAAGCTGTCATTCTCATACTTAGAAATGTTTTTATTAAATATTTTAAACTTCTCTATGAGACAAATAATATTAGTGGCTTTGTGCAACACAGTGGCATGTAAAGTAAAAACAATTTAATGTGCAAGAAAGGACAGCATTAAGTTACCCTTCATATTGGCCACCCAGCCAGAATGACACATGTAAGAGTCACTTATGGCATTTCATGTACAGTGCATCCCCAAGTGGAGGGGATGGGAGCCAGTTTCCAACAAGCTGGCTTCAGAACCACAAAGAGGACAAATGATTTGGCCTGGTGCCCCAATCACTTGCAAATGTCACTGTTTTCCTTCCAGGAGCCATCAACTCTTCACAGTGCATAGCATTGTTAAGCAAATGTTTACCTGGAAACAACACATGGCTATCCTTTAATGAAAATAAAATTAACTCCAGATTCTTAAAAAAAAATATTTTTTTTTACTTTCCTCACTGACAGAGCATCCTTCCACATTTGAAAAAAAAAAATGGTTTTATGAGGAATACTTTATATTTCCATTAATGGAAGTCTCAGATGTAGTGATAAGACCAGCACGGTCATTTTTTTTCTGACAGTGGTTCCTGATGGCTTTGTAGATGGCAAAGGTAGGGATGGTCAAGCTGGGCACTCCGGCGAGGATTACAATGATAGCGTACACCCAGGGGGGATATTCAACCTTCTCTGTTTTGGGAAACTCCTCCTGGAACAGCAAACAACCAAGTTGTAGAAAGTCATGAGGAGCCAATACCTGGGAACATTACATTCAGTAATTCAACAGATCAAAAATGCAATCGGAACACTGGCCAGACACAATGGCACAACAGTTTGCCAGTTCCACAGTAGCTTTCAGCTCAAGAGTTTCCAGGCTCAGCTGTTTTGGACTTATTTTTACTTAAAAATTATGTAAAGAAAATGTCATGAAGGTAGTAAAAGTCAGGAAGGGAGACTGGGGGACTGGAACAGTTCCTTGGCACAAAGGAATGGGAATGTGGGAATGGGGGGCCTGACAGGCCACCAGGGCCTTATGAGCAATAAGCCTTTGTGTGGGAAGGCTGAAATCAAAGGGTGAGTGAGGGCTGAAACATTATTAAGAGAGAAGTGAGGTTACAAAGGAGGAGAAAAGAAAGCAGTTCCATTTCCATGTCTTATGGCAAGTTTGCCAGAAGACTGTTTCAGATGGAAGATGAATATAACTGACAATGACTCTTACAATAAAGAAGAATACTTAAAATAAATATTTTGGTTTACACACTTACATAGCTAGGGTCCCAAACACTGTAGAGCAGTTCTTGGTTGACTTTCACCACAAAATAAAAGAAAAAGATAACTAACATAATGAGAGGACTGATGAGTCTCCAGGTAACCTGCCAGAAAATGTTGGGCTTGTGTCCAATCATGAACTCAATATCCTTGTTAAACCTAGAAACAAAAACAGGAAGTTCAGACTTCAAAGCTGACCAGGATCGGAGAATGCCTGCCAATAAACAGGGAAGTCCAAATTACCCCAAACTGTGGTTCCCAGGAATTTGCTAATGTCAGTTTGAGACCAGAATTGACTGCATCAGCAGTTCGACCTCAGTAGTTCAAATTAGGGCACATATCATTGCAAGTCTGGAAAATTATTTTTGGAAATGTGCTATCTTGAAGATATCTGTGAGGCATATGTTGAAATAGTTTTAACAGGAAAGACTCAATGCAGATGGATTTTCCCCAGAACATACTGCAGTATTGCTTCACATTTTTTTGATAAGTATCTTAATACTGCATAAATTAAAGGGAGTGACACAATATTAAAAAAGAACATAAGCAAATAGAAGTAATTTAATAATTGGATTATAATATAATGTTTGCCTAATTTGGATATCTACCAGTTTTCTCAGGCTGAATAATGCAACAATATTTAATTTTATACATTATTAAAAACACCTACAATTGTGCTATTTGGACTATTCATGGAACATGCAGTGGTCAGTGGGGCAAAAATATTTCCACAAGAAGAAACAAGCCCTGCATTGAGAGGAGTACTGTCTGCATCATTCCTGAGCCAATTTATGGCCTCCCCATATAATGCAACACCCTGTGCACATACTTCTTAAAAAATAGTTAGTTTGGAAGTTTGGGGTTTCTGTTGTCTGGATTTCCTGCATCCTATGGGAATAAACCTGATGGGAGTATTCAGTTGGTCCTTCACACTGAATACTGAACAACACACTGAATCCACTTGAATCTCAATTACTTTGTAAATAAATTTATTTTATCTTTTCATCCCTAACTTCTGAGATCCAGGTGTCTTATAATGATATGGAGCCCTGTGCCCCGATTGCAGCAAACATTCAGGTGTAGTTCATGTGTGTCATGGAAAACAAATATGTTCTCCCTCAAGCAACAGAGCCATCTTTCTAACAACGACCCTTTCTCAGAAAAAGGTCACAGAAACTCATCTGGAGAAGATAACACCACTTTTGGGTAGCCCTGAAAAGCTCTGTTATCAAAGAGGGCTTACAGTGATGTGTACTGGCTAGGAACCTAAAAGTTTGGCTCTCTTCTGAATCAAACACAAACACACACACACATTGACCCTACTTTATGGACTCAACCCATTCTTGTGTCCTGGGAATAATTTTAATTTACTTTGTAAGGAGTTCTGAGATCTTAAAGGGAAGGAAAAGTGATCAACATAGACTTTTCTGTCCTTAACAAATTAAAATAAGCCTTCTTTCTCAAAGGCACACCATATAATTTGCCTAACCTGATTCATGCTTCCTCGAGTACTATAAAACTATGGGTAAATGGGCCACAAGGGCATTCACCCCACTGCCAGGAGCAGCAGCTGAATCTGGCACAAGTTCAAGTAGATGGGTGGGTGGTTGAATTTCCTGTACTTTATTTCACATTTCTTATGTATTAATTATAAACATGAAGATGTTGAAACTTGATTTATTACATCTCTAGAAAGTTGAGAGGATAATTATTCAGTGCTACAACTGATAAAGTTCTGGATTTGTCAGCTAAGAATGTATCTCAGTAGCCTTGATTTTGCAAGCTGCTGTAAACTGTTATCTGCAGCCTGTGTTGGACAGTATCATTTAGCACTCCCTGTAAACACTCCTGGGATATACCTCTGTGTTAAACTTTCAGCTCAGTGCCACTGTGCTTGCACTTTGCTTCTGCTAATTAAATGTTTAATGCAATTATCCTGAAGAAGAGTTATTATAAATGTCACCGTATTTAAAAGAAAAATGACCTATAGTGGCTCTTAGGTCACTGGTGCAATTATCTACGTTCTGATGCCTACTTTAAAAATAAATTATTTGCATCCATATTATCACACTCCAGAGCTCTTGTTGATGCCTAATATTCTCTTGCAATATCCTAGGGGTGTCTTTATTTGAACTGGTTGTTAAAGAACATTATTTATTATAATGTATTACTAAAGTGGAAAGTTTTCATATACAGATTTTAAACAAACATTTTTTCTTTTTGCTGAGGACTCTTTAAGAAACCTGAAACATATAAGCAACCCTAAATTATAGCTGCATCATTTCATTTTTAGCAGAAATTCTGTGCACATAGATTGTAGCTATACAACAATAATCACTTTGTGCATTGATATCAAGTGATGGCTAAGCTTTATTTCATACCTGTCTATTCCATAAATGTAGACGACTGAAAACATCTCACAAAATGCAATTATCAGCAGGGGAATGGAGCCAGCAAAACCATCAAACAGAGTCAGCCAGTAATTACCAGAATTCAGCACAAAAATGAAAGCTATCAAATAACACACCAAGCAAACGAGACCTGTGGGGAAAATAAAAACCCAAAACAACACCACACTTAGGCAAAGAAAGCAAAAGCAAAATGAGAAAGAAAAGTATTTCCCCAGCAGCTATAAAACCTAAGAAGTAACTCTTGCAGCCTGAAGGCCACCCCTTTACTTTTTAATGGCTCTCTGGGGATGCTGGCTTCTATTTGGGTAAAACTCTCCTAACATTACACAGGTGGCAGATGTTGCAAACAAAAAGGGAGAAAGTTGAGGAGAGAAAATGGGTCCTCTCCCTTACAGCTGGTGGGATAATGTTGCTCTGAGAGAAATCCTGCCTGGGTGAAGGACTCAGGTCCTTCAGCTTTCCAATGGTCATCATCATCAGGCTGATGGGCAAGCCTAAAGGTTAACAGCTGCCTGTGGGCTCAGAAGGAACCTCACATGAGCTGCCCCATTCGGGAGCATGAGAAACTCTTCAGTAGGTTATCTGGGAGTCTTCAGACCATTCCAGATCAGAAGGTAGAAGTGGAATGGGCTGCCTTTTCAGCACACAAACTGCTCTCTGGGGAGGGTGGGGAGGTCACTTGTCTCTAAAAAGCACTTACCAGTAATAAGTTCCTTAGGCACTCTGGAGGGTATAATCTTGAGATCTTGTAAAGGTACAAGCACACCTTCCATATTTCCAAACATAGATGACAAACCCAAGCAGAAGAGCATGACGAAGAAGAGAATGGACCACAAAGGTGAGACAGGCATTTTGGTGATAGCTTCAGTGAAGACAATAAAGGCTAGGCCAGTTCCTTCAGCTCCCTGGGGAAGATTTAGGATCATTAACATCACACGGCACTTAAATTTACATTGGTAGTCACTAGACTTGGCAACTGAATAGTTGCTATGCATTCCTACTATATTTAAGGTATCAATATATGTCAGGGTGTTCAACTTACATCATTCAGGAAAGTTTCCAGATCACAGGTTTCAAACTTGAGGCTTGCAAAAGTTGCTGGATCAGTCATGTTGCAGAGCTGCTGCATTTGTTCAAAGTTATCTTGGGTTACGTTACCTTCTGGCAAATCGAATGCATTCATCAGAGTAAGAATATTTCTGAAAAAGTGAAATGTAATTTGAAATTTGAAATTATTAATTTGTAAGCATCATCAGGATTCATTTATGTCATCAAACAAGTTATAAAGAGCACAATATCAAGATCAGATTTGATATTGGAAAGTCCAGCAGATGTGCACGTGCAATTCTCTTTCTTCCAAGGTGAATATAATGCTGCCTTTCATGGCATAGATGACTCTAAATGGATGGACACTCTAGGATCCTGTGCAGGAGTTAGGTGCCTGTCTTAGTATTGCAGACCAAACACCAGTCTCTAGACTGGGCAGCTTATGGGAATGTCTAACTTGTCTGCAGCTGTGAATCGTGCAGTTTCACAGTTGAATGTGGAGGAACTAGACTGGAAACCACACAGTCTGACTGCCCTGGTAAAATGAGGCATCTCTGATGAGACCTAAGCTTTTGAGCTCTCCAGGAGGAAACCTAAACACAGAGCTAACACAGGAACCAGGGAATATTACATATATATTATGCCGTATGTCAGCATGGAGAATAATGGAAAATATAGTTGCTTCTGCAACATTTATTTTGGAAATAAGGTAACTTTAAAATTATCACTTTCTATGGGATTTGTTCCACAAGATTCCATATTTTTATAAGTAATGAGTGATTCTGATGCCATGTGGTTCAAGAGCTGCAATTATTCAGAGATGATAAATCCATTATCAGCAGGCTAAAAAAGCTGCCTTGGGCAAACAAACACGTGCATATTCTGTGGGGTTTTTTTCCCCAATAACTCACTTGTCAAAACAGTCGTCATATCTTGCTGTGGCTCTGAATCCAATGATGGAGTATATGACAGTTGCAGCATAGATGGATGTGAAACCATTGATCACTGAAACGATCACAGCATCTTTCTCACAGTTGTTGCTGCAATTGAAAGACAAGAAACAATGGATGTCAATCACATTCCCAAAATAAATAGTAGAGCTTAAGCTACCGAGACTAAGAAAAAAGTAGTCTAGGATGCACAGATACGTCAGTGTGCCCTCTAAAAGCACACAAGTAGTGTGTGCTATTAGATTTAGTAAATTAAAACTTGGCGCCTTAAGCAATTTAATAGCTATCATTTTGATTTCTTTTGTGGTTTGGTGGTTTTTTTTTTACCCCTTCAAATAATCCTGTTCATAAAGAATAATTGCCTGAGCTGTTTTCATATTTGGCTCATGGGAATAAAATGTGAGGGGCAAAAGAGACCCCTCCTTTTCAAGCTTATCATTGAAGTGTTCAGAAACACGGTGCCATGGGCTGTGCCCTCACTGCTGGTGCATTGTACTGCAAGGTGAAAGATTTGGGCTTGAATTGAAATACTCAGACAGGAAAAGTGAGCAGAAGCTCACTTTTCTTAGCATGTAGGTATGGTGAAATTGCAGTAGCCAAGAGCACTTGTGAACAGTTTAGTTTGACTGTTGAAGAAAAGATGGTTCAAAATGTTCTCAAGTTTTGGAAGAACAATGGAACGTTGTGTTGATAAGATGGGACAGAAAAACTCTTTGTAGAAATGCCTCTGCCGCAGGCACTTCTTGCCAGTGTGCCTGTGCTAATACGAAGAATTTGCAGAGCCAGAGGAAGACTTTCATGTGAGGGACGAAATAAAATATCAGTATTAAATTAGTTAATGGTTTTAAGAGAAGGCTGTAAAATGGTAGACACCTTATTTCTCCTGGGCAAGAGAGGAGTATTGAGATAAACTTGATGTTGTTATGTTTAATTTTCTGAACATGTTCAAGAGAAGAGACAAGCCTGTCCAACCAAGACCTATCACACTGTGTCCTTTCCCCATTTACAGCATTGCAAATAGGCTTCTGCTGGATGTAGAGCACTGAATGGAAATTCCTTGCTGTAGTCTCGTGTCAGTTTTTGCAATGTAACACGAGACTCTCAATGACAGGCTTGAAAAACATTTCTTACTTTTAGACAAAGTAAGATGCTCAAGCTCCTTCTCATTATGAATTAGTGAATCCTTGATGGCATTGAAACCTTATTTTTGAATGTTTTTGTACTCCCAAACCATCCAGGGGCAGAGTCACACCAGGTCCAGCAGGTGCTGGATTGCAGGTGGCCCAACATCACAGTGTAACACTGGAAATTGCATGGGGATTTTTTACTTATATTCCTTGGGAGTTTAATGACTTTGTTCAGTTTCCTTCTTAAGTCATGGATCATTGAGCATTGAATGAGCATGGCCAGAATGCAACTGCCTTGTGCTCTGGAAAACCCAGAGGACACTGCTCCTTTTCCTTGAGTCTTTTGGAAAGGTGGATGCCCTCAGTTTTGACCCCATGGCTGTGGGATATTGACTTGGACCTTAAGCAGGGCTTGACACCTCACACTGAGACTTGCAGGTTCCAGGTGATCTTTTCAAAAACACCTGAAATCAAGAGTGGTGGCAAGGAACTCCCCAGTGACTGAAATGCTGCTGTGGTGTAATTGAACCCAAGCCAAAACTGAAACACAGATTTCTGAATGCATGACCAAACCACATATCCAAAACTTAATTCAGAGATGCTTATCAAAAATACTAGGTTTAGTGAGTGCCACACAGTTTTCCTTTCAAGGGTGCTGAAAGGATGGCAGGCACCATGAGGCATTGGTGGTTGCTCCAATATTTTATGAGGGAGAGGGTTGAATATAGAACTGCGTCATAATTTGCAGGCTGGGTCAATTCCTGAGTGATGGGATTTCTCACTCCCTGGCCCCACAGCACACATATGAAGGAATTAAATTTAAATTTTAAGATTAGATATATCGCTTAATCTCAAAGCTAAAGTTTTAAACCGTGTTCTGCGAATTGATTTGAAGTATGTGCTTTACCACCTGCTCTGAGACCAAGGGCATCACCATGCACTGAGCACTCCCACAGAGGAAACTCCTGCTCACCAGCTGGTGGTGGGCAGCCAGTCTCCCTCTCCCTATCCTGATCACTACATTTTTGTCTAGGAGGTCAGCCAGAACAGGCACCTGAAATCTTAGTTTGGGAGACCTAGGAGCAGTCAGAGGAGGTGCACCTTACATGTCTGAGGGGAAGCTGTCCCAGTCCCAAGCACCACAGTAGTAGGGCAAAATACAGAATTTTCTTTTGAAAAAATGAAATATTCATATAAAATTTGGGTTTTGCCTGGCTACTTACTGAACAGAGTTGTAACTGGAGAATGAAATGAGGCCTCCAAAGGCCAGGGAGAAGGAGTAAAACACCTGAGCTCCTGCATCCAGCCAGGTCACTGGGTTCGCCAGCTCGGTTACCTGAGGCATCAGACACACAGGTTTAAGCACATCCAACATTGCTATTTCAAGTGAGTATGAGAGATTTAAAACAACAAATAAAACAAGAACATTAACCATGCAAAACTCACTGTTCTTGTAGAAGTTCAACAAATAGGTCAATACTTCTGTCAAACTTACTTCTTTTTCATAAAAGAAAACCTAATCTGAAGTTTATATGTAAGTATTATGAAAACTGATTAAAAAACTGCTTTGCATAGCTGACAGCTCCCATGCCTATTTTCAGAAAAGGTGTTTAGCAATAATAATGATCATTCAAAGATCTGCTTATGGAAAATGATTTCTCTTTTAATTTTTTTTACATACTGTTATATAATTAAACCATACTCTTAGGGTTTTTGTTCATATGGCAGTTAGGTGGGTTCCACTCCCAAATACATGATCTGTACTTTAAATTTAGGCTGGTTCTTAGGCAGAATATAGGAAAATAAATCAAGCCAAATAAATGACAGCCCCACTGCTCTGTGATGATAATTTAAGTTGTTAGAACCGATTTTGATGGAGAATGGAGAGAAAGAGAAAATATTTGTGTGTACATACACTCGTTATATCCAGTGCAGAGGATTCACCTCACAGAATCAAGATTTTTAAGGTGTCTGAGGGACAGTTAGAAAAGCACCCATGGGGAGGACTAATTTTTGATTCGTTGTTAATTACAGAGAGAACTACACCATGCTTCACTGAGCAATGGCCCAAGCAGTGACTCACATTAGGGGTGAAGAGATACACAATTCCATTGGTTGATCCTTTCAGCGTTAAGCCGCGGATCAGGAAAATGGTAAGCACCACGTATGGGAGAGTTGACGTCACATACACAGCCTGCACCAAAAAATAATGTAAATAAACCATTCAAATAAAACAAAACACTTGAATAAAAGAGAAGTGAAGAAAGCAGGGGAATAATCAAGGTGTGGTGACTAAAAATAACAGCAAGTTTCAAGTGAGTCACAATTAGCACACGACAGTAAGAAATGTTCAGTGAAATACTATTTGTGGTACATTCTGATAATGAACATTTTTTTAGCAATAGTAGTCTATTTAAGAGAAATTGTCATTGAAATTCAACTCAGATCATTCAAAAGCAGCATCAAAAATAATCTACGCTCTTGATGATGACCAGATTGATGCAAGGATGGGCTCTCAGGGCTTTGCTGGGCAGAAGAACATTGGTCACTCTTTTGTAGAGATAATATTTAGGACTTGCACAAACCCAAATAAATCTGTATAGGTTTGCTTTGAAGAGAATAGCCATAATAAGAAAAGAGTGTCTTGATCTTGTATTAAAGACTAATATTATTGTTAAAGTGATAATACCTGAAAATTGTGTTACTAGGACCTGTAAGGAGAAGGAAGACTCACAAAAATTGGTCACAAAAATCTCCATATAAATCAAGTCAGATTCCATTTCATTCACCTTCATTCTTCAAAAAGCAGTCCCAGTGATGACAAAATTTTAGACATGCTTTCACTCAAAAACCAGACAGCTTCTACAGCATCATTAACTCTGTGTAAGTAAGGGATCACAACAGCACGATTAATCTCATCTCATAAAAACTCCCCCCAAGACGGAGTACCTTTCCTGTTGTTTCAATGCCTCTGATTGTGCACACGTACAGCACACCCCATGCACATGTTAAACACAGCAAAAGCCACCACTGGATGCTGCCGGAATCTTCAATGGAAGTGGAGATGTTCAATGTTTCTCTGTACCAGAAGTAATCTACAGGAGAGCTCTTGGCACACTCTTCTACGTAATCTGCAACCACAAAATGGTTGTCATTCTGTATGTCTTTTATTTACCTGGAAAAAAAGGGAAGCTAAATAATAAACATCAGTGTTTTAAATTGTTCCACTTAATGCCAGTGGATTTGTTGTTGGCAAATTTTCAGGTTTTTGGAGGCTAGTTTCATGGCAAAATGAGCCTCCAAAAACCTGAAAAGGTGTTTTTGGTCATGGCAAAATGAGAGCTTTAGAAGACAGCTGTTTAACAGGTGTTTCTAATACAGTGGCTCTTCCTCTCCCATACCTCCTTCCCCTCCCACACCTCCTTCAGCAATATTTTGTCTTCTGTTTTGTGGGGCATCGTTCAGGGTCTTGTCAGCTCAAGATGAATCCTCAGCTCCCTGCACTCTGCTGGTCTGTGCAATATTCTGCCCTGGCCTGCCCTTACATGGAGCTTTCCGTGCTTACTCTGGGAGGAGAGGAGCAGAACGCTCTGAACAGCTGCTCACAGACCCAGAAAAACCTGCTACATGCAGGGCTGACTATGGAAAACAAAGCTGCTGTCACCAAGTGGTCTCCAAGGAGCTGTAGACTCATCATATTGAGAGATACAGGTGTTTCAAATGGATTATGCAATTTTTTTTTTTACTTTTCAGTGTGCTAATGGAGGCCTGTTGATGAAGAGATGGGTGAAACACATAGCCTCAATCTGGAAAATGTTAATGTTTATACTAGATCTGCACTTAGTAAATATTCTGTATATGAGCACATCTGTCAAAATCTACCATGAAGTTTCACATAAAAACCCAACATTTGTCTCAAAGATTGAGTGCTGGCCACATTTTATTTAATGTGAATTTGTACAAAACACAAGTGTCAAATAATACAATGTGCCTGACAGGACTGCCATGCCTTACTGCTATTTCACAGAAAGGCTCATCAAGAGTAACTGTTAGAAACAGAAATCTGTCCTGTGCAATCTTTTATAGAATATACCTGTTCTGTTGTCATTGAGAGGACAGTTATTCCAAGGTAGGGGCTCTTGGAAGGAGTTGAAGAAATACCACATCACACAGGCAATAATAGTATTATAATATAAGCCCACCAGAAAAGATACAAACATTGATGCTATGCCTGAAAAAAAAAAAAAATCAGAACACTGTAAATTGCAACACTCTTGTCTTCAAGGTACATCAAAGTACATGGTATCAAACTCAACCTTTCCTTCCTCCCCTGCTACATTTTGGATGTAGATTTATCACTGTGAATTTGTTGCCTAAAAGTTGGACAGCTGAGTCTGACATAAAGTAATATCCTAAAATCTCTCTGAGACTGAAGATGATACCCACTGAGGAGCCAACTTTATGAGAGGACTAATTCCCTACAGACACCACACAATCTGGTTCACAGCCATGCCAGCTGATATGCAGGGAGTTTGGGATGCTGGACACATGTAAAGCTCAACTAACTCGGGATTTTGATTAAACAAGACTGAAATATCTCCTCTTCCACAATGCTGCAAAGGTCAGCAGAGGTGGTGCTGTATAGGATGGATGGCTGCCAGGAGGCACAGTCTGTGACCAGGTACAGATTTCATGCTGGTATCTGTCCTCCTCTGCCTGTTCCCAAGTAATCAACCTCTGATGACTTCTCTGGCAGACAGTAAATGCTAATCATTAGCTCCTGAGAGCTCTTAGGTTCTAAAGAATCTTGAAAAATTCCAGATGCAATGAACAATTATCTTTCGTAACTGATTTACAAATGCAGTGGATGCCAAAACAATCCTGTTCCTTCCCTTTCAAGTGTGTGGTTGAGGTTGGAAGGGATCTCTGGAGGTCACCTGGTCCAACCCTTTGCTCAAGTCCAGCCACCCAAAGCTGGTTGCCCAGGACCATGTCCAGGCAGACTTTGAGTATCTCTGAGGCTGGAGACTCCACAACCTCCCTGGGCAGCCTGTGCTCACTCTCACCAAGTTTCCTGATGTTCAGAGGCACCTCCTGTGTTTCCTGTGTAATGAGGCAGCTGTGGAGATTTTTCTGTTGTGTGCATAATACTGCTTTTACTACATTTTCAAATGGACTGTTTGAATACTTGGAAGTTTGGTACAGATGTGAAGAAGCGTTTTCTGCAAAATACTGTTTCTATGGCTTTTGGAATGGTTACTCTCAGATGCAAAAGAGAAAAATAAAGTGTAGCTGAGGTCTATCAGATAATGTATCAACTAATATTTATCCACAGAACAGTGACAGAACAATTTTTGACACACCTAAAGGTTCATCCTAATGGTAAGAACAGCCAGTATGGATAATACAGAAAATATCTCTGAGGCCTGAAATTGGTCTCAGCTTAGAGAAAGGTTTTAACAGGCCACATGGTACTTGGGAATGTGAACACAAAATTGCAATTGGGCTTTATCACGGTTAGTTTGACCTATCAATGGACAGTTAGGAATAGGGGAAAACTAATCAATCCTGAAATCTCTTATGGCACAGCAGAATAAAACCCGGAAGATTTGTTTTTTAAATCATAAATTCAGAGACTTGTGCTTTCTCAGGTGGCTTTTTGACTTACCAACTCCTTTCAGGGTAGGGTGAATAGAGCTCCATACACCCACACTGCCTTTCCTCAGCCTTTGACCGATGGCAAACTCAAGATGAAGCAGGGGAATACCCTCCAGGACTAGCAAAATCAGGAAAGGGATCATGAAGGCTCCTGAAGTGGATAAGAAAAATAATAATTCCAATCAGTGAAGTAGTAAAACAAAACAAAAACCATAAAGTTTGTGAGACATTTACATGAAAAGCAACCTGTAAGCACCTTTGTGGAAACCCTTCCCTGTTTTCTGAGCAATTCTTTTCCTGATTGTCCAGGCAGGACACTCAATTACGTATGTAGTTTCAGGTAGGAATTCTTATACCTCCCAAGTGACATATATAAACAGAAATTATACACTCTCAAGGTCAAAATTTGAAAAAGCCACTTTTGTGTTACAAGTGGAGCAAAGGTAACTACTCTCCTGGAATGACTTTATCCCCCCACCCCCCCCTC
>VWYO01012060.1:1035326-1099618 GCA_013400275.1 Rhadina sibilatrix | reverse complement strand
GTGAGTTTTTTTTCCCCCCCCCCCCCCCGCTTTTTTTTTTTTTTTTTTCTACAAAAGATTATGGTTTTACAGCTGTGACTCATGCAAAGTATATGACATAGTTGAATGAACTAAGCAAAATACCTCTAAATATTAGGCAAGAGCCTGAGTCTGTCTGCCTAAAACAACAATAAGTTCTTGGCATCCGTGTTCAACAACTTTCATGTTTGGTTAGAAGACAATTGAAGTACAGGGTTCAAACCCTGTTAATTACGATAAAGTTGGTTAGTATAGAACAAGTATTCTTAATTAATTTTTTCCTGAACAAGGTGTACCTTGGATATGGGAGGTAACATAGGACTGGACTATGAAAGTGCAGAGTCAAATGCTTGAATATTGCTACACCTTAGAATTATGGTTATCTGTCATTACAAAAATGGCTTTAACTTCCTAATCTAAACAGGAACAAGTCATCTGAATGCAATTAAACAAATGCATACCAGAATGTTAAGGGTTCAGGTCTGGGTATCTACTGATTTTCTCCTCATGTGTGCAATGAAAATCAGATAGCCAGCGGAAGAGGAAATCTGAAGAATGAAAACCATTCTAGAAACTGAAATGTAATTCCTGGGGATTCCAAGCTATCAAGAAAGCTGGCGAGCTGTGAGCACACAGCACATCTTTTTAATTTTTTTCATTTCTTCTTTTTGTGTCTGTGCTCCTTAATAAAGGTACCTCTGTGGCACCTGGAGGAAATCCCGTGAGGCTGATAAAAAACTCTTGCCATGTCCACCACAGAAGATGGTTCATCTGTGAGAGTCCTACAGCAAATTTTACACACTGTGCTGTTGACAGGGAGAGCTGTGATGTTGGGACTGTGCTGCTGCTGAATCTCCCTGTGACTGCTAGAACTCTGTGAGGGAAGGTGAATTGTGCACGTAATATTAGTGAGAAAAAAAGGAGCCTAAACCAGAATATCAGTTTGCCTGCTGTCTGCTGAAAGCAAAAGGTTCAGACTACCTTTGAATGCTTTTTAAAGCTGCATAGGAAAGAGCCTGATCTTCCCCCTCTTCTGCCAACAGAGATGGTAGCTTTCAATTTTTTTTTTCTTTGATAGGTATGATAAGGAACAATTTGGCATAGCTTGAAAAGACTATAAAGGTTGTACATTTCCATATTCAAGAAGTTCTTTGACCAGGGAGATAATTTCTAATCAAGTCCTTAAGTGATCTTACTGTGACCTGACAAAAAAAGCTGATGTATCTCCATTAGGAGCACCTTAGCTGAACTGCCAGTCCCTGCTCAAGTTTCAAGGCATGATCTAAAATCACTGCAAGCTGAGTCTCAAAGGGTGACATGGACTTATCCTTGGTGCAAATGGGGAGTGTTTGGATCAGGTAGCTGTACAGTTAAGCTTAACTCAGTTAAGCTGGATTTAACTGTTAGCATTGCTCAAGAAGGGCTTTACCAGAGAGAACTGAGAGTGTGGTATAGCAGAGACCTATATGGCATCCAAAAGAGCAGGTAGCAAGAAAAGATCCAGATGAGGCATCCATGCAAACTCTGCAGGGTCAGGTTTCAGACTATTGTGATGTATCTTGGGCTTGAAACGGAGAGAATAGTCAGAAATTTGAAACTGCCGGTATAAACACAATGATTGTGTCCTTCTTTGGTCTTGCCCTCATGAGAGCTACTGTGTCAGCCTGACATGGGGTTGGAGCACAGGACATATTTATGACTGCTTGCACTTCCATGCACTCTGTCTTTGTGAAAGACCGAGATTCCGTGTGTGGAGATCATCCCACTGACCCTTCCATCAGGAGAGGGAGGATAGGTTCCCTCTCATCACTAAAAGAAGCCATCAGGGTGTAAGGGGATGGAATGCAACAGTGAGGGTGCCCTCATTGCACACACTGCAAAAATCTTGTTTACTAAGAAAGCAAGTTTAGAACAGTTACGAGAAGTGCTATTCACAGAAAGAGGATGGAGAAGCAGGAGAGAAAAAAACTATTTGAAGCCAAATTTGCATGCACTGCACATCTAATCAGCTGAACAGGGGCCCTTAGGTACACACTACTACTGCATGTTCCAGCACAGCTAAGGAAGTCCATAAAGAAAAAATGGGGCAAGCCTTTAGAAACTGAAAGCATGGACAGTCAGTTCCTTGCAGTGACTGAGTCTGACACAGTTTCAGTAAGTAGTCCCAGAAACTCCGCCAACAGGGGCAAAACCTTTGCACTGTCAACAGTGATGCTAGGCACAGGTGGATGAGGAGTCCATTGCCATTTCTGGCTTAGATGCCTTTCAGCTGCCAGTCAACAAAGCCTGGAGAGAGGGCTGCCCTGTTACATCTGACAGCAGTAGCTCCTGTAGTCAGTACGTCTGAGAAGTCCCTGGAGCAGTGGGAAACAGAGGAAAGAACCTTGTTTTGGAAGAGATCCTAGGTCCTCAAAAATTGGAATAAGCCCTATATGTTTCACAGGTCTGTGACATGAAAATACATAGTCAGAAGGACATAAGTCAGGAATTGCCTGCTTTAGCACTGGCACCATTTGTAACAGTATCTCAACAAAGACCACAATGCTAAATTTGAATTTGCAACTAGGGGAGTTCACTGCCCTCAAAACCAGGGCGAATCATCATAGTTCACTCTTTCCTGGCATTACAAAATAGCCACTTTTCTCCAAAGTGAGACAGCACCAGCCCGAGGCTCCCAGATCTATCGCAGAGCTGCTTCCCACTAATGAAATGCAAGGCTGTTCTTGCAAGGACTAAATGGTCTCCTGAGAAGGGGATGTAGCTCAGATGTGAGAAGTGAGGAAGAAAATAAATGAGATACTCTTCTTCTTGGAGATAAGCCTTTTCCTGAAGGGATAGACTGACACAGAAGAAAGAGAGGAATAGTCAGCAAAGTTGGAAGTTTAGGAAATTCTACAAATTACAAATCATAATGAGTTCTTCAGTCTTTGACTAACAAAAAGTACATCTCAGTTTTTCTTCTGGCTTTCTTCTGAAATGTTTTCAGTTTGTCAGTCTACATTTTTACAGTAGTAGCTAGGTTTTAGTGCAAACAAAATCAGCAACACACTGATTTTAAAAATTAGTAATTTTTTAGTAAGAAGGTTTTTTGTGCGTGGCTAAATGACATGCTCTATAGAAGTCAGAGAATATCATGTCTGTACAGCTACCTTTGGCAACTGGCTTCAATAAAAAATGTCTTTTCTGGTGCTCTAATCACTTTTCAGTGATTAGTCACTCATCCTGATGTGTGACACGTGCCACAAAGGACCCAGCATTTTGAATAGCATTTTATGTATTTGAAACTACTAATATTTAGCTGTAGGAATATTGCTATATTTTCAAGAGAAATAAAATTATAGGTCTCAATTATATATATGACACTTCTTTTCTCTTTCTTGGGTTCTTTGGTTTCTAGGGTTCAATTCTAGGAGCCAGCTCAAAAATCCATCTCTGCTGCATTTTCCCTTTCTCTCAATTTCTCCCCAACCTTTCTGAAAGAAGCTGTAATTGAAAAATAATAATTTGACTTGGCAAAGCTGCTATGTAGAATCACAGAGTCCTTATGGTTGGAAAAGACCTCTAAGATCTTGGAGTCCAATCACTAACCACAGTGATTCAGTGTTCACCTATCCCCAGGTGCCACACTCACACACCTTTAGAACACTTCCAGGTTCACATGGGACACACACACACACACAAAAAGAATACTTTTTAAGCTGCCACAATTTTATGATCCTAAGAAATGAAGAAAGGATCTGAAAATAGACACTGTATAGATGTACACAAACGATTGATATTCTAGCCTGAAAACCTTCCAACTGAGGTATTAGATTCTCAACCTGTTTCAATAGTGTATCTCAAAACAAATAATAATTGGTTTGAACATCTGTATAGCTGTTATTCGCTCTCTAATCTAAGAGCTTTGATGTCAAATTGAAAAAAATCATTATTGCTTGCACATAGTTCCTCACAAAGGGAAGGCAAGCAGACTTCAGCTGGAGATGTTGTACTATACTAACACATCCTTACTCCTCAACTGCAGCAACATGCTATTTCATCAACTGCTAAGTGAGGAATTGCTGACATCATTACTGTCCCTTCTTTCAGTGTGGCATGTGCAGAGATAAAAAAGTTCTCCCTCATGCAGTGGCAAGGTTTCTGCATGCAAGCTGTAGAGTTGGGGACTTTTTTTTTTTTAAATCAATGGTTTAAACATTAAATATGCATCCTCATTTTTATAATGGTCATCAGGGATAAAATGAAAATGTTTAACAGTTGATTAAATGACATGTTGCTCAATAAAGATTAAACAAAAGCTATGAGCAATGTCAGAGACAGCTATCAAATGAAGGGAAATTTCAATCTCATTAAGCTGGTGAAATCATTGAGGCAAACACCACACCTTTTACACTGTGTGCATATTGAACTCTATTTTGCCTTTGGTAATGATGGATTTGACAACATTTGAGACATTAAAGGATAAAATGTGCTTTGCTCTACTAAATTTCACTGGAGTAAATGCTCCAATTTAAAAAAAATGAACTCATTATCTATGATAACGAAAGTAAGTAAATTCTGTAACCACCAATTTATTTTTGTGTATTTGGGTATCTCAGTGTGAAAACACTATCATAGTGTTGTGCTAGGAAGAAGCAGCTTTTAAATAATTACAGATTTAAATTTAACCTCTGAGAAGAAGCATTATTTATAAACTCAGTGTTCCTAACTACCTTCACTGCAGACAATTTGCAGAGAAAAAAAATCCACCTTTTTTGAAGTCCTAGTACCACACAAGGGTAAATTTCATATTTTACTGTAGTCCATTTATGTTTCATAAGGGATGTAATGTGTACAGGTGCCAGTTCACAAAGTAGATGGACATCTAGCCTCATTCAGGAATGTCCTTGGCTATAATACTCTCCACATGGTTGCCACCAGACCTCACCCATCCAAAATGATCCTAGCATTCGTCCATATAACTCATATTCAAAAAGAAAGAAGTTAAGATAGCAAAGCCAATACTTAGAAACTAGAAACAAATTTCAGGAGACAGTCTATGTAACCTTGATTCTGCACATACCTAATACCTGATATGTGGTCACACTTTTGTGTGACTTTTTCACATCCACTGCAGATATTTCCTGCACAGCAAATAGCTGGTTGGTTGTGGGGTTTTGTTTGGTTGGTTTTTTTAATCTCTTAATGCACAACCATAACCTGCCATCATATCCAATGTGAGCTTTAGGACTCTAAAATAATCACTCCAGGAACCATCCAAGTAGGAACATAATCCCTATTTCCAGTGGGAAAGCAGGAACAGAGATTCCTGCTGCTCTGCACCCAGGATTCAGTGAAGATATATCTTAAAGACACAAAGTATGAGGACAAACCCCATTCAGGGTAAAGGCACTTGAACTACTGGGGCAGAATGGAGTTTCCTCAGTGAACTCATGGTTGCTTTCTAGTGGATAATTTGGAAAAAGGTGGATAGTGTTACAGTTTTACTCTACTCTGTTATAGAGGCACATCTGTGCCCCTGAGTGGACCACACAAATGCAAAGATACTTGGCCACCATGTTGAGGGGCAAGACTAAGGTAAAACTTGCCCAAAAAGTCTAGTAAATACACATTTCCAACTGGATGTAGGTGAAACTGGACAGGGGGAGCACAACACAATCATATGCAATGATTAACATAAGCATCCTATTCTGGAGTGGGTTTATAGTGCTGAAGGGAGTTTCCTTCAGCAATCTGACAGCTGCAATCCCAGATGTTGCAGTGCTGCCTCTATTGGGTGCTTGGTATGCTGCAAGCACGGCTGAATGGGAATTAGAGATTCAGGAGCCAGAAAACCCCATGAGCCAGAAATTGTCTCAACACCAAACTATCTTCAGAAATAAGAACTTCGAGATCTGTTTGTGCAACACAAATAATCACATGTTCAAATTCAAAGGCATCCATCCAAAAAGCAGGAAGTCTTTTTTTTTTTTTTGGTCTTTTTTTATGATTTAAGTGAGAAGTTTGAGAACAGAAACTGTAATGAGAGGAGGACAGTGGTGGTAAGAGTTGGATTTAGACCTCCCATAAGAGGCTGAGGTGCACTGTACAGCAGAGGAGGAGGAGAAGGAGGGATTGCACAATAGCTCTCCATCCTTATGTGTGATAAAATTAGGAATCCTTTCTAAGAAGTCACAGGAAGGCATTACTTGTGTTTATTGATATGAGTCACAGCATTTGGTGCTGTGCAGAAGAATATTAGGGAAGGTAGTAAGTCTATCTAGAAGGACACATATCTGTATATTAGCTTATAATTCCTTTTCTATGTGTTCCCTTTCAAATTCTGCTTAAAATTTGAGTGAGAGAATCCCAGGGAAAAAAAGAAGCCAGAGTTAACTGCTGTTCCTGACAGTGTTTCCTAAGAAAGAACAAGTTAGAGGATGATGAGAAAGAAAAATAATTGCTGCCAGGGGACTGACACACACACAATTCATAAATCTTCACTGACACGAGTGGTAAAACCATGATTCATGTCAAGTTCTTTGCATTTGTTGGATGCTTGCTTTTCAGCTGCATCTCTCATGGCTAGAACACAAGGGAAAGAAAGACTGAAAAGCAGGGAAGTGCCTATAAATCCACCCTGGAAAAGAGGGCATGTCCACTTTCTAAAACTATGTTTAAAAACCTGAGAAACCAATGAGTGTCGAAAGTTTTGGAGATATACATCCACTTTTTTCAAATTAAAATTGTCAAATATAGAAGAGGGTTTCTGATTGTGTTGTGTGTTAACTTTTTTACAAGAACTGACTGTGCTGCAAATGACCTCCAGCTTGCACTGCAAATTCTAAATAGCAGCCCATGTTAGAGATATCTTAATGATAAAACATCTCTTCTTGCAACTGAGCCACCTGCTATTCCATGTCCCCGAGTCTGTGTGAACTACTCCCCACAGAGCCTTTATTTGTCCCTACTCTAACTAGGAGAGCAATTTTTAAGCATGTCACCATGTACCTGTAAAAGAATACTACTTCGAAAAACTGTTCCTTAAGCCAAAATTTTTCTTTCAAGAACAAAAACTACAAAGGAACAAATACATTTTACACATATCCCAAGGGAAACATGAACAATAACCAGATAGTAGACAAAAAAGTCTGTAAGAAAATGAGAAATTTATGTTGTTGTATAATTTTTAAGCAATGTTTCAGCTCAGAATTACTTTTCAAAACAAACAGCAAAAAACCTCAAAATTTTTAACATGGTCATTCAGTCCTTATCTAAACCTTAGAGGAGTCCCAGTAAATGATACAGTAAATAACGTACGCTTGGATTTTAAATTACTTAATAACACCAACTGCTGAACAAATATTCTTAATGTTAACTTCATTCATGCTGTTAATCCTAGCACAAAATACACAAACACTGACTCTACAGGTGATACATGGATCATTCCAAGCCCAATGAAAAACCTATTATAAAAAAATCATTTGGTATCATCATCATAATCATAGTCCCAGGTAGTTTATTAATATTTTAAATATCCACTATATATGTGTGTGTGTGTATGTATGTTATGTATGCATGCATGCATGTATGTATGCATGTATGTATGTAAAGCAACATTGGGTTTAGATGGAGAAAATAAGCTATGTGCATGACAGTGGAGGACTCACTTGTTCAGTCCTGTGTCCTGAAATGAGAACAGACCCTTCCTTTTCTCCCATCATTAATGTGACTTCAGTGGGTGATCATGACCAGTGAAATTACTTTCTCTGTTATTCAGTCTTCTGAACTGAGAGAACATCACTGTTCTCACAGGACCTGAACAGTTCTAAACATATTCCATTATTTGCTTACCAGAAGAGAGATCAAACCTGGTTTATACCCAAAGTCAGTTAAGATGTATTAAAGACATACCTCCTCCATGGCTCTGACAGAGATACGGGAACCTCCAGACATTTCCTAAGCCCACACAAAACCCTACACAGGTCAGCATATACTGCGCCTTGTTGTCCCATTTTGGTCTGGAGTCTGCCTCTTCTTTCTCAAGGACCTCAAGTTCAGCATGGGAAGGTATTCTGTCCTCCAGGCCAGGATTGGGCAGCTTCAGCTTTACCATGTTTTAAATTTCCTGCCTGAAAATGCTGCCAGTGAGGAATAATGAGAAAGGCAGCTTGTCAAAACTCTGCCCAAAGAGAGACCATCTATTTGCTGCCTTCAGCTATATATACTGAACCTTTGGCACTGGACTTGTAAGTGCAGGCTTGTGGTAAAAAGAAGCGTCAGCAAATCATTCGATTGACCAAGTCAGCTCTGACACTTATTAATGCTTTATCTGCCAAGGTTTTACAGAACACTCTGTTCATCCAGTAGAATACATTGATTTCAGCTAATGTAATTCAGGAGATAATTTGGCTATAAACCCTAATCACCTATAAGGATACGTAACACCCCTTGCCACTCCCCTGTTTAAACTCACTTAAATACAAATATAGCCCTAGCAAATGAGGAATAGTAGGATTCCACTGGCCTCAGACTAAATATAGAGATTTCATATCATTCTTTATCAGGAAGATAAACTGATTGTGATACACCATCATGTTCAGTTTCCAATTGTGCATGCTTACAAAATTGTATGCTTCATAATAAATGTTTCTCTGTAATAGATTGTACTCTACTAAACGTTCTGACCAGAAGGATGGAGAATAAAAGGGATTATAAAATCTGACCTTTAAAGTCATAAGCATAAATCTGCTTACCCCAATGCCTCTAATCACTACAGAACAAGGTCTGAAGAACATAATGCCTTACAAATGTACTTTATATCAAAGGTCCCTCCACCTTTTCAGTGACCCTAGACATAGTGGTCAAAAAAAAAAAAATAATACACTGGTTAGCAAATATCACAGATACTATTCCTATCCTCATCATTTCAGCACAATCATAACAAAACTGTTCCCTTTGAACCTTGTTGTTTTCAAAATATGAGTCACTTGTCACTGAAGACTCTCTATAAAATCTAACACTGTATATGTCATAGGAAATGTTGTCAGCTACAGGCTCATTGCATGCAGTGATACAGGGTAGTCAAAGTAAAGAACTAGGAGAGATCTGGTAAGCCCAGCCCCTGGAAAAAGAGGGGAACACATTGCAGCATCCCTTTGCAATCTTATCATGTTTGATAAGATTCAAAGTTGATTCCAATACCTTTGTTCAATATCTTTGGATAGAAAAGTTACAAAAAAACCTCTTCATCCTTCACATGACAACTGTACACAGCAGTCCATATGGATTTTCCCTAGGTCTTGTAATAGGTATTAATATTTCCCTAACATGACTTGAAATATCTCTCAGTCTCCCTAGTGATAGCACTTGCCTTTTTTCATCACCCTGTCAGGTCCTTGGATGTGCTATTTCCTGATTAACCACTAGAGCAGCAACTTTCTTCTCCTTTACTGATTCCAACTAAGGATTTCCTAGCTTCTGGCAGAACTTCCTTTTCTAAGTTGCTGAAAGTATATGTTCAATTTCACTCAATTTCTGCTACTCCAGTGCATTGAGCTGCACAGCTCTTCCTGAATGATACTATCAAAGCATTCCCAATCCTGAGAATGTGTCAGGAACATTTAATTACCACGCTACTGTTTTTTCTCCTTTAGTAGAATGACATTAGTAGAATGACAAAACATTGTTCCTAAACTGATCCTTCAGGAACTGCCTTAGCAACCTCCCCTTAGACCACCATTTCTGCTTTCAAACAGGCTTACTATCATAATTAAGGTTGTTACCTAGTTCTTTGTTCCCAGAGCCATCACAGAATCATAGAATGCTTTGGAAGGGACCTTAAAGGTCATTTAGTTCCAACCTCCCAGTCATTGGCAGGGAGACCTTCCACTAGACCAAGCTACTCAAAGCCCCCACCCAGCTTGTGGATGGGTCATCCACAACTTCTCTGTGCAACCTGTCCCAGTGCCTTGCTACTCTTGTAGTGAAGAATTTCTTCCTATTATCTAATCTAAACCTACTGTCCTTTAATTTCGAAGCCATTACCACTTGTCTTATCACTGCATGCCCTGTCAAAACTTCCTTTTTGGTTCTTCGTAATCCCTTTAGGTGCTGGAAGGTGCTCTAAGGTCTCCCTGGAGCCTGCTCTTCTCCAAGCTGAACAGCCCCAACTCTCTCAGCCTGTCTTCATAGGAGAGGTGCTCCAGCTCCCTGGTCATCTATATGGACACCTCTGGACTTGCTCCAACGGGTCCACATCTTCCTTGTGCCAAGTGCCCCAGAGCTGGATGCAGTACTCCAGGTGGTGACTCACGAGCACAGAGTACAGGGGAGCATCACCTCTCTTGGCCTGCTGGTCACACTTTTTTTGATGCAGAAATTGGTTGATTCATTTCCTGGGCTGCAAATGCACACTGTTGGCTCATACACAGTTTTTTGGCCACCAACATCCCTACAGTCCTTCTCTGCAGGGGTGCTCTCTGTCCATTCACCATCCAGCCTGTATCTGTGCTTGGGATTGCCCTGATCCAGGTGCAGCACCTTTCTCTTGGACTAGTTGAACCCCATTATTTTCTCATGTGCCCACTTCTCAAGCTTGTCCAGGTCCCCATGGATGGCATCCCT
The DNA here is from genome assembly GCA_013400275.1 of Rhadina sibilatrix. Taxonomy (NCBI): domain Eukaryota; kingdom Metazoa; phylum Chordata; class Aves; order Passeriformes; family Phylloscopidae; genus Rhadina; species Rhadina sibilatrix. The sequence continues at coordinate 1,088,995 of VWYO01012060.1, read as the reverse complement.
TCCTTCTGTTGTGTCAACTGCTACACTGTGTTCATGTTATATCTCCTATTTCTTTCAATTAACACATCTAGTTGTAGTCATGTGGCAACTGGTACTGAAAATTTCTCTCTGCTAAGTTTCATGAGCAAGCAGCTTGTATCAGGAATCAAAAATACAGTCCTGATTGCTTACATTGAGTAAAAGCTCTTTTTGAAGAATTTTATCTTGCTCTGGTAATGCCAGGTGTCAGTGGTTGTTAGTTATCTATCAGTTGTTAAATATTTGCAGAAGCAAATACGCTGGTCTGGCATCTAGCTCAAATGTCTTTATCAGTGTAATAGCATGGCTAATGACCTTGAAAGGCACTGTGCCTTTTCCTGAAGGACTTACAGTAGCTGTGACACCAGCTCCAACATGATCCACAGGTGCTCGGAGGTGTTGTGTATATTGCCACCCTGTGGACTGGAACAGGCAAGCTGGGGCCGCCCTTCCCTCGTCACAGTCACTTATTTATTCAACAGAGCCCTTTCCCATGCTCTAAGGTAAACTCCTCCTTCAATGGATGCTAGGCATCCGCAGGTCCCTCAGGTTTATTAGGGCTAATAAATCTCTATGAAATTCATCCTTTCATGATATAGGCTACTACACAAGAAATGTATTGCATACTGCTAATTATAAATGCAGGAGAAAACAGATCTTACACTTAGATTGGATTGCTCATGTTAAAACTTTTCTAATGACACATTTATTTGTCTCCTACTCCCCTATTTTTAATGTACTATTTTTCAGAAGTTAAAAAGGGCTATAAAAAAAAAAGTAAGCCAACTTGTCCATAAATAACACACAATTTTACAAAAACCCAAGTAAAAGGGGAATATTCCCTTTATATAAAAATCATATGTTTTGCTGGAACATACATACTTAGACATTTGTGGAAGAATGTGGGCATACTCCTTTTCTTAGATAAACATGTCTTTCATCTCGCAGGATGATGATGTTACGAAAGAGTATGAGAGAGGGTGGCAAGAAAGAAAAGAAATGGCAGCAGAAAGTTATTTGAGATATAAATCAAGGCCACAGGAAGGACAGAGCCACTCGTTTCCTTTTGTGGGGCCAGGTCTGGTCATGGTGTAGTACCAGCCTGGGCCAAGGGACTCCTGGCTATGGGCAACCCTCAGAATGGCAGCCTGGCTCCACAGGGATGTTCCCAGCTGGGAGACAAGCTGTCCTCCCCTGCAGCTCAGGTGCACCCTGACACACTCTACCAAACCAGCCACCAGGCAGCTGCTCCTGCTGTGACCTCCCTGTGCCAGCACAGCACTCCTGGGCCAGCACAGCTTCCAGCCCTTCAGGAAGCTGTCCCATATGGAGAAGCACTGAAAAGCAATTGTAATGAGGTGGGAGTTGGTCTCTTCTCCCAGGTAACAAGTGACCCAGAGGAAACGGACTCATGTTGTGCCAGAAGAGTTTTGGATTAGATACTAGAAATTTTTTTTTCATGGAAAGGGTGGCCAGGCTTTGGAACAGACTGCCCTGGGAAGTGGTGGAACCACCAGTCTTGGAAGTGTTCAAAAGATGTGTGGATGTGGCATGTGGGGACAGGATTTAGTGGTGAAACTCTTTGGGAAAATGATTGGACTCAATGGTCTTAGAGGTCTTTTCCAACCTCAGTGATTCTACAATTCTGTGATTCTAAGAACAGATTTTTCTCTTCCATGACAGAGTGGAGGTGGCTGACTGAAGGGCCTGGCTGAAATGCTTGTCTGGAGTGCTTGACCCTCACCTCCTCCACCATGGAAGGAGCCACAGCCACCTCCAGGACATGCACTGTGCCAAGGGTGCCAGCAGAGCTGAGCCAAGCCAGACTAGGCTGGCCAGAACTACGGCAGCAGCTGGACTTGGTGTGGAATTGTTCCATGTACAGTTTCCACCTTTGGAACTTGTAGTCTTTCATCGTACTGTAAAGGAGGATTTGAACAGAAAACAAGTACTCAAGCAGCTTGTCTTCTTTTAGGTGTAAGTCCATCTGCTGACGAGGACAAAATCAGAACAGCTGACAGAATTAGCAGGATTTTGAAACATCCTGATAAAGGTGAATCTCGAGACTTAGCAGCAAAAATAAATTAAGCAAAAGACTGGGAATCCAAAGCTGAAAACTGAAGTTTGAAGCCTTTGGTCCTAAAAGATCCAACAGATACCTTGTGCAACAGCTTTCAGATCAACTTGTTCTGTACAGTTTCATAATAGTATATTAATTGTTCCTATTTATTGTCACAATAAAACATTTGAGATCATTTAAAAGCAAACTGAAATCTTTTGAAGTATGTAAATCTATGTAAAGTTATGTGCAGCTATGCTCCTGTGAGGAGCAGGGAGTTGGAACTTATGATCCTTCTGGCTTCCATCCAAATCAAGATATTCTAGGATTCTATGATTCTTCTGCCCTTCATCACAGGCTGGAGGAGATTGCCTTGAATGAAGTTTTCTTAGCTGGATCCTGAGAAGGGGAGGACAAATAGGAGGAAGAAGGACAGGACTATTCTTAAAAAAACAAAAAACCAATACCTTTCATATAAAGCCATTGAGAAAAGCAGAGACCACTGGCAATGCAGATTGTTTGCAACTAGGTTTCAGGTTGCAACCAATAGTTTCGGGCATGAAATGCAGTATAATCATTTCATTGTGATTCTGTTATGCCTGGTATGACCTAGGACAAATCTGTAACTCTCCAGATATTTTCATCGCTCCTTTCAATATACCAGGCTATTAGGATTAACTACATTATTTTCTGACCCTTTTTAATACTGCAGCAGATACTGGTGTGAAATCTCTTATTCCAGTAATTCTATAGCAATATCTTACCAGTCTTAATCTCATTTTCTTTCCAGTCAAGTTATATTTGGTCAAAGCACCATATACAGCAATACAATTACTCTTGCTTGTGTAATGAGTCTAAACTGGGAAAGGATAGAAATGTAAAGATGGAGAAGGGGAAGGGGAAGCAGAGGGGAAGAAGGAGAATTAAACAGTCTCTGTGACAGCCTATCCTTTAAAATAGGTGGAGAAAGCACAAAATCCTTTTACAAGCTGCCAATGGGTAACATCCTTGATCAGATGTGCAAAAAGGGAGCCCCAGGCTCAAGAGCAGACTCAAGATCTCCAGCCTAGGGGACAATTATGATCAACTTAGAAAGGGAGATGCACAGGCAAAATATTTCAGAGTTGCTTAGTTTTAAGGGTAATAAACAATCACAGGTGGTCATGCAGTTTACCTTGCCAATAAATGATCTGTAGATCTTTAACTTGATCTAAGTTTTATGCTCCGTTGTTCTCAAACTCTACCTGATAAGTAACCAAAAGGCACAGTTCTCACAGCTCTTCAGCTGGCATGATTGGATTTCCTGTGTGAGTGCTTGAAAGCTGCTGCCACCAGCCCACAGCAGTTCAAGCAGGGATACCTAAACACTTTGGAGATGTCCAATAAACTTTGGAGCCTAAATTTCTTCCCATGAGATTGTAAACTTCTCCACATTGGAGAGAAGTTCCAACTTGTGCCAACATGTATCACTGCAAGGGAGAAATAAGACAGCACTGAGCTGCAGTTGGAACTCTGCCCCAGACTACTGGGAACACAACAGAGATAGGAGGTCACACACAGTGACTTCCACATGCATTCCATTCTGGAGTGGTTTTATGGTGCCAAGAAGTTTTCTTCAGAAATTCGACATGCCTAGAAACTTTATGTTTATTGTGGAAGTAACAGTGTCCCTGGCCACAGAAAAATTAAAGAGAATAAGCTATGAACAACATGTCTGGTGCTGTTCATTCAGAATTGAACTGACACTGCTGCCCACAGGGCCTCTTTCTCCTTTTTATCTCCCAGAAATATAGCAATATTTAACTGAAGTAATAGCAATATTTAACTGAAGTAATATCAGCTCCAGCAGCAGCATGCTTTGTTGTTTTGTTGTTTTTTTTGACACCGGGGAAGAAGAGGTCTTTAATATTTCTTTAATATTTCACTATATACAGTCAGAAGATCACTAAAATACTGTTTTCATCTTTGAACACATCTCACCTTTGGAATAACTTTGAGGGGAAATACAGGTAAGGAGCATTGGGGTAGAAATGCTTCTGTGGACAGAACCAAATTGTCTGATCTCATGATCAGAGGGCTGCAGCACTTCTATGAAGACAGGCTGAGAGAATTGGGGTTGTTTGGCCTGGAGAAGATTCAGGCAGACCTTACCATTGAAGCCTTTCAAGTACTTCAAGGGGGCTTATTCTGAATAGGGATAAATTTTTAGCAGGGCCTATTGTGATAGAACAAGAGGCAATGGTTTTAAACTAAAAGAGGGTTGGTTTAGACTAGACATAAAGTAGAATTTTTTACAACAAGTGTTTTGAAACACTGGCATAAGTTGTCCAGAGAGGTGGTAGGTGTTCATCCCTGGAAACATTTAAGGTTAGGTTGGATGGGGCTCTGAGCAACCTGGTCTGTTTGGAGATGTCCTTGCTCATTGCAGGTGGGTTGGACTAGATGAGTTTTAAAGGTCGCTTCCAACCCAAACCATTTTATAATGTTCAGCATCCCCCTAAATTTCTTACTCAGTGAAGTGCTATTGCTGGGTATCTGTCTCACCACAAGTATCTTTCCTCCAGTAGGAAGCAGAACGTGTTGACAGTTGTAGATTGCTTCTTGCAATCTTCATTAAACAATGAACAGCGTTCTTTAATCTGCAAGTTTGTCGTGGCTTTCTTTTCCAGTGCTGCAATATACCATGAGGTGCTAATAGGCTGCTGAGCTACACCCAACCCCTGCCTGCCGTCTTTGCACAGAGGTCTGCCGCAGCAGCCACCTCAGCAGAGACAACTTCATTCTGGTTTGGTCACTGAACACCACGGTTTTGCTCACCTTTCTTGTTATTACCCCCGGAGGTGTTTGAGCCAGAGAGCTCTGATTGTACAGAATTAGGAGATGTGCTCCAGCGGAGCCCATGGGAACACAGGATGCAGCTGGAAGAGCCATCAGCCACAAGAGGGAAGCAGCACCCAGTGACACAAACACCAACCACAGCAGCTGAGCATTTTGCTGATTGCGGTAAGTTTAGAGGTGAGGTATCTCAGAAATATAAACCTGTTATGAACACAAGAGTCAAGAGGCATTTTTTCAGCAGCTGGATAGCCCGGGTGATCTCAGCACAGGGCTGTTGGAGTGCATGACTGTGAACAGCTGCCACCACTGTTCTCACAATCCACCAGCCCTCCTCAAACTCTTCCATCCACAGGCTCCTTGTTTCCAGAAGAACGTTTACTTTCAGTTTACTTGTTTACTTTTCGTTTTTGTTGCAGCAATCATTCGGCTGTTTTGCCGTGAAGTGGCCATTGCTTCACTGCTGAGCTATGTTAAATTTCAGTGAGTTACTTCTTAGCAGGTCCATCTGTTGTCTCAGATATGCAGTGACCAGAGAAAGCTCCTGGAGCAGACAGTAAATTAATGACCAATAAATGTGGGCCTTGACATGCACACCAGCAAAGCCTTCATATCCAGTTGCACTACAACTGCACCTATACACTTGCTTTTCATCTTTTTTCACAGCAATAACTCAAATTCCTTTGATTTCACAACAGTAACTGAACTGTTGACCACTGTTTCTGCCTTGTATCCTTCAGAGAACACTCAGTTTTCCCATCCTCACACAGGAGTGCTCAAACCCATGCTTTAAAAAGTCAGAGGATGGTGAAGGATTGTGTCAAATACAAATATATTGAAGATCTTCTATTACAGGAACAAGGATTTCCAGAGTGTCTGAACACTGTCCTAGAGCAGCTGGATTGCAGTTCTTCACAGGAGGAAGATGAGGGAAATGAAAAGCAGCTGACATACAGAATGAGATCTGAGTGATTCTGGAGGAAGGCAGAATATCCTACATAACATTCTGTCGAAGGAATGTCCTAAGTCTTTCAGAGTGATGGCCACCTTTAACCCCACATCTTTAGTTAATGCTCTGCACTTACCTGTAGTGCTCTTTCCAAAGAAAAAAACTTTTAAACATGTTCCTTTCTCAGTACCAAGACCAAAACTCTTAACATGCCAATTAAAAAAATGTACAATTTGTAAAACCTAAAACGGTGCAATTAGTTTGGAAAGTTTGAATACAGTAGCAAATTCCAGTTTTCCCACCCACCTTGGCCAAGTTACAAAACAGTGCAGAAATATGTAAAGGTTTTTATTAATTGTTATTGTTTAACAGCGGAGTGACAATTTTATAATAAAAATAAGTTCATTAAATACTTTGAAAACAAATTATTCTTGCATTCTACACATGTATATGGGCAGTTCCAAACAATTAACCAATTCAGATCAAGTGCTGGGAAAGATAAAACTTACATTAGAATTTTCAGCGTAACAACCTACAAAGGGGGAACGTTTCAAAAATACATTGCATATCCACAAACATAAGTTTTGGTAGAAACTAATGGGACCAGTGCTTCTATACACTTTTAAAAAGCCTTCTGAAATAACCCTTCTGTCTTGATACAATTATCTTCAAAGTGTCCATGAACAATAGTTCAATTAGCTGTACAAATAAATGACACTTCTAAAAAGGAGAAAGTGAATACCAAACCTTTACTACATTGCATCCAACCCTGTACATTCAAGTGTGTAAGGCTTGAATGTACATATTAATACTGAAGAAATAGGATTTTACCCTTGATTATGTTTTCTTTAAACATCTTGAGTGATATGACTGAAAACTATGAAAAAGCATAAAGCCTTTGATCTTTTAATGCTAACTTGTACAAATTCAAGGCATGAAGCTCAGATACACTGGCACTGATTCAGTCTGCTCTTAGTCAGCTGAGTGGCTTAACTGCCTCCAGAAATGTGCAAAGCATGCCACAGCTGGATGGTCACTTTCCACGTCCTGAAGGAATTACACACGGGCTGTTATTCAAACTAATTTGTTCTCCTGGGCAATTAGACTGTGTGCCTATGTCCAGCTGCAGCAGCTTGGCTCAGGGTGTCACACATGAGTAGCAACTCAATTGTGTTCTCATCTCCCAACCCGCATACACTTGGCACTCAGACAAACTGTGGCCCTTCTGGTGTTTATGATCCCTTTTTTTCCCCCAAGTTTGTCTACTAAAGCTTTATTTAAAAAATCAGTATGAAAAAAGGATTAATAAGTCAACACAACAGTATAATTAGTACTACCAAGGTGAGCAAAACCTCAACTGGAAAACCAAGTAGCTGGGAAACTTCTATTCTGCTCAGGAATTTTGTTCCATGTTAGGTATTTCTGCTTAGTAACTGGATTAAGTTGCACACATTGTTTCAAAAGATTTATCTGCTGTCTTCTATGCTCAGACTAGAATGAAACCAGAAAAAAACAGTAAAATAAAACCCCCACATCTGCAGGAAGATGGGCATTCACTTAGCTTGGATTGTTTCCAAGCCATGGTTCTACATGATTGCCTAGAGCAAAAACGTGGTCAAGGCCCTCAGTAAATAATAAACTGCTAATTAATGAACTGACAACCTACAGCACAAATCAAAGTCAAGTAACAGAGAAGATTAGCTGTTATAATTGAAAGGGTAAACACTGCCCCTTTGAGGTCTAAGGCTGGATTAGAAAGGGGAAAGAAAAAGTTATTATTTTAAATACATGGCACATTTGAAAAAAAGATGGTTCCTACTGCCAAAAGGACCCAAAGTAAACTCAAAATTCTAAGAAACTGAAATACACTAGGTTTTTTGTTGTTGGACTGTTATATCTAGATCTGTTTATTTTCCTGTATTATTTCACTGTACTTATTATTTTATTTTTACCAAATCTATTTTATTTTACTAGCTAAATTAAAAATCCCCCTTTCTTAGAAGTTTGCAAAGCTTGTGTATCTGTAGGCATTCATGGTCACATGTACAAAGTGGTGACCCACAAGCACAAAATTCCAGAGCTGCAGAAAAGAGTATGTACTTCAGTTCTGGGAGAAGACAGACAGGTGGAGAGGGAATAGTGGCTACTAGTGCAGGCTGCATTTAGGTTCCCAACTGCAAATAACAAACAGGACCTGCCCAAGGAGCAGAGCCAAGTGAAATGGCAAGGAGGTTAGGAAGTTCCTGCAAACAAACCTGGAGGCAGCCAGTACCCTGAGAGGCAGAAGCAGCAGCATGGGGACATCCATAATGGTGGCACATTGTTGGGTTACAACTAGAAAAAAACAAGTATTAAGGTATCTTCAATAAATGAGAATGTAACTTCCAGTTTATACACTCCCTAAAATCTGAGAATGGATCCCAAGTGCCAATGAGACATCAATCTGTTCCTTTATGAGTTATCTGAATTAGCATCTTTTGGATCTTTCATTCATAAAGCACTATTTGTATATTAAGGTGGAAGACAGTGCAAGACTGACTAATCTGAACCAGGATGAAACTATTCCCCTCCTCAGAATACTAACACTTACACACACACATACATTCAGGCATATATATACTTATATAATTGTACATACGGGCATGTAAGATTTATGCGTCAAGCAGCTGGCTCCAACACCATCTCTACCAAATATCTGCCTCAAAATCAGTCCTGCTTAAACAAAATTTTAAAAATAATAGTGTCTTGGGTTGCAATGCCTGATGTAACCATAAGTATGTATTCTATTACCATCTGTTAAAACCAGTTGGGGCAGTGTTCTTTACCTCTTCCACAACCCATCCTCTCTCCAGGGGATACCTTCTGTTAACGGGCCATTGAGTCTCACTGCATGACTGATACAATTACATCAACCCATTGTGAAATGCTCCACCCAAGAGGAGGAGTCAGGCATTCCTACCTGGATAAAACCCTGAGCTTCAGAACACCAGAGCAGCCTGTTTCCACTGGATACCCAGAGGAAAACTGGACCCATCTCACCACCGCTGGACCTTCAGAGGAAAATGACACCCTTCTACAGAATCACTGCTTTCAATAGAACCACATCTGTCACTCCAGGAGGACTTGATTGGACTGCTACCAACACCCTGACCAACAGGGCATCAGGTTGTATTCTGACTGAAAGTATTTGCTTTTTGTTTGCTTTTTTTGTACTACTACATTTTTATTTAATTTTCCTAGTTACTGTTACTCCTATTACTCCTAGCTGTTACTCCTATTCCCATATCTTTGCCTGAGAGCCCCTTAGTTTCAAAATTATTATAATTCAGAGGGATGGGGTTTACATTCTCCATTTCAAGACAGACTCCTCCCTTCCTTAGCAGATGCCTGTCTTTCTAAACCAAGACAAACAGTAATAAAGAAAGACACAGTTGAGACACCATGTAAAATGTCAGGGATAGGGAGCACAATGTGCTACCCTACCTAGGGCAGACCAATGACCATTCTCTGTTGCTGGAGTGTGACCATCAGCGAGACAAATCCCTCTAAACCGAGTTCTGTTTTGCTGCTTCCAATACCTGGGGAGTTGGCGTACCTCTATACTGCAACACAAACACACTCACAGGAGTTTAGGAGCATGCACAGCTCACCAGAGCATCTGTTGTTAGTGAGAGGAAAGGCACCAGCACTGCACCTGTCCCATGCAACTACAAGTGCAAGGAGGAGGAGAGGTGGTAACACAGCAGAATTTAACAGCTTCAGACTACAACTGTGATTGTCCCTACCATGCACAGTGGATCACACGGAATCCCACTGCTTCCCCTACTTAGCGTTTTCCTAACATGGCCTTTTCTACCCTCTTGAATTTCTGCAGTTCAACAGCTAGTTCCCAGTATCTCAGATACAGCCACATAAGCTTTCCATTTTGACTCCTGGTTCTGTTCAGCACATTGCCACAGTAGTTATCGTATTTGAAAATATCTTTTAAGCCACTCTCCACATGTAAAGCCATAGCAACAGGATTAGTTGCTGCTTTAACTAGCAGGTTTTTCTCTATTTCTAGTCTCTGACTTCTGGGTACAATTAGACTGCAGTAGATGTCCTGTCTTTCCTTCAGTCCCTCTTCAAATTCTTTTAGTAAAATATTGGCTTTCTGTTGCCACTCTTCTTCCTTTGCCAGGCAATTCTGGTACAAGGTACCTTCCGCTCCAGAGCGCAAAAGGACTTGTTTTTCTTGCTCCAACTTCTCCTGCTCCTGTTCTAGGAGTTTCCTCTCTTCTACCAGTTTGCGGCTCTGGGACACGAGGGCTTCACGGTAACTCAGGGTCCTGTTGCGTTCCTTTTCCAGCTCCACCTCCAGATGAGCAACAGCACGACGATTCTCCGTGATTATATCCCGGTATTTGCCTTCCAGGTCTTTTTGTAAAGTTGATTCTTTTCTGTAGTACTCTTGTTTTTCTTTTTCTATTTCTTTCTGACATTCTCTGGTCCAGATCCACCCTATCACATACAAATGAGACTTCAGATACAAATATAACATGTAACAACGAGGGGTATGATCAATTAGCTATGCCTGAAATGAAGCTACTAAGGGGTAAAAAACTTTCTTTCATGCCCTTCCCAGCAATACTCACTTCTATTTACATGTCCCCACAAAATGTATTTCTGTGGTCCCAATTTCACGAGTCACTTTAAACGATCATGCTTTCTCTGAAATAAAATACCCCTATTCTTTTATTGCCTATATTAGCACTACTTAGACTAGAGAAGGAAAATAAAGTCATGGAGAAACAAACTGGAGGTTTCCGATGCAGACATTGCATGGAGAACTTTCTAGGCCCAGTAAATAAATACATCAGCCACATCTGGCATTGCTACCACTGGGCTCTCCTGCACATCCTGTGTCCATTTTTCTTGAGAGAGCTTAGTATATTGGATCTTATTAAATATGGATTCAACTCCGTGTAAGGAAAGTGGTCTTTGCCTTAGCGATGCCAGCAGCGCTGGTTGTTTACAGCACTATAAACAAGAAGGCCCGGGGAGGTCCCCAGACGGGGCACGGCTCTATCACCGCACTGCTCCAGGCTCCAGGAGCCCCCCTTGGGCCGGGGCCCAGCGCTACTCACGGAAGGCGGCCAAGCCCAGCATGGGGACCAGCAGGGCGTAATTCCACCGGCTGCCGTCATCGCCGGGATCGCGCCGATTGGGCAGGATGTTCCAGTTGGGAGGGTCGTTTAAGTTATTCATGAAGGCACCTGCGATGCACAGAGGGGAGACGCGGCCTCAGCAGCGCGCAGAGGGGCCGGGGCCGCTCCCGCTGCCACCTTCTCCTCTCGCTGGGGGGCCGGGAATTCTGTCCGAGCCCCTCGAACGGCGGCCCCGACACCTGGCAGTTTGGCCGCGCCCTGAGCGGCAGCCCCGGCCGCGACACGGCGTGCGGGGCCCATCCCCGTTCCCATTCCTACTCCCATTACCGCCCCTATTCCCACTCCCGTCCCGCTCGCCCTACAGCGGGACCCCCACGCACGAGCCCGGGAGCGCGCGGGCCCCGAGCGCTGCCACTCACCTGCCGGCCCCGCCCCCCCGGGCCGGCCCATCAGCCGGGAGAAATAGGGGGGAACAACAAAAGGACTCGCCCGGGCCTGGAGCTCTGCCGGGCGTCCGTCCCCGCCCCTGACGGGCCCTTTTTGTTATTCCCGGAAGGGCGGCAGCAGAGGGCAGCCGTGAGCGGCTTCTGAATTCCAGCGTCTGCAGCTGCTGAGCCCGCTTGCTGTCTTGGAGAGACATGTACGGTCTTTCCTTCACCCTTCTGTCCAGATCTTATGTCTACGAAATGGCCTTTCCCACAACTTCAAAAGATTATTCTGGCCTGTTTATTACGCAAAATTTCAGGCGCTCTCAGACAGAGAGGCTGAATCTTACAGTATTGGAGAACTACATATTTCAGTATTTCACCACGGAAAAACAATATCAGTAACGCAATTCTAGGCCTTGGGTTTTGTTTTTATTTTTATTTTTTTTTAATGGTCTTTACGCTCAAAACGGGAGCTGTTTAGAAATCGGAAATCACGCAGCTCTTGGGTGGGGCGGGATAGCTCTGGGGCCTCCCCTCCCGGCACTGTTGGTCTGTTCCGCCGAGCCCCGCGCGTGCGCCCTTCATGCCCACTCTCCCCCCTCTACCCCCCCTCAAGTCTGTGGTGCGTGATGGCGGCGGCGGCTGCGCGGGGGCTGGCAAAGCGCTGGCTGCGCCCGGCCGCGGCTTCCCGGGCGGTGAGTCCCAGTCCCTGCCCTTGTCCGTGTCCTTGCCTCTGTCTTTGCCCTTGTTTTTGCCCTGCTTTCTCGCCGGCGGCATCTCGGCTCCGCCGTCTCCTCCCTGACCTTGACGCGCCCGGTGATCTCCCCACTCCCGGCAGGTTCGGTTCCTCCGGTGCTATTTTGGAGAGGCACCGACCTCGCAACTCGTGTCCCGGGGGCAGGTTCCTGGGAGTAGGTGGCTGTGGGCATGGCTGGGCCGCGCCTCCCGGCTCGGGAAGCGAGCGCCGTAGCCTGAGGCCCTGAGCAGGGTTTTGAGGGAGGCAGCGGGAATGGGATGTGCTGGGGAAAGGCCCTGGAGGAGCCTGGCAGGTGCGGCCCGAGCACCGGGATAGAAAGCTCGTTCGCAGATTCATTCTGTATCAGCAATAACGTGCACTGGAAGACCAGGGAAGTGATTGTGCTCCTGTACTCAGTCCTGCTGAGGCCTCACCTCGAGTGCTGTGTCCAGTTCTGGGTTTCTCAATTCACGAAGGACACTGAGGTGCTGGAGCGAGTCCGGAGAAGGGACACGAAGCTGGTGAAGGGTCTGAGCACGAGTCTTGTGAGGAGCAGCTGAGGGAGCTGGGGGTGTTTAGCCTGGAGAAGTGTAAGTTTAGGGGGAAGTTTGTCACTCTCTACAACTGCCTGAGGAGAGACTGTAGCGAGATGGGGGTCGATCTCTTCTCCCACGCAGCTGGTGACAGGAAGAGAGGAAATGGCCTCAAACTGCACCGGGGGATGTTCAGGTTGGACATCAGGAAGAATTTTTTCACAGCAAGGGTGATTAGACATTGAAACGGGCTGCCCAGGGAGTGAGTGGAGTTACCGTTCCTGAAAGTGTTTAAGGAAAGGCTCGATGTGACAGTGCCATGGTCTAGTTGACATGGTGGTGTTTGGTCATTGGTTGGACTTGATGGTCTCAGAGGCCTTTTTCATCTTAATGCATTCTGTGATTCTGGACCTGTGTGGGAAGCCGATGTATATCTGAGTTGCTTGAACCTGGCTGGTGATTGTGGCCGGAAAGGGCTGCTGAGGAGTCTGGTTTAGGGGGTTATAGGTTGTGCGTGAAGGCTTGTTCTTCTCCAGGGTCAGTTGGGAATTTTCACTTTCTTCCCATGGTTCTCATCCTGCATGCCCATAATGAGTTTGGGATTACAAAAGTGGGCTGTAGTTGTACCTGTGTTGCAAAGCAAGTGCAGAAAAGACAAGTACAGAGAGAGAAAGGCTTAAAGAGTGTCTGCTATTTTAGATGGCAGTGAGCTGGCCTTGATTGACCTTTAGTTTCAAAAGGGCCACAATCTTCCTGGTGGCTTAAGGATTCAGAATTCAGGATTACTGCAATCGGTGTTTCCTTCAGACTTAGTGTGACATCTTTTTCTGCTTTGTACACTTCTGTTCAAGCTCGAAGCCCGGTAACACAGCAGTGTGGAACAGGGGGAGAGTAGCTGCCTAGAGGAGAGTACTGGTGGAACTCCTAATGAAAAGGTGTTAGGAGCTGGTCTCATTCCAAGAGGAGTGCAGAAACCAGAAATATGCTAGCAAGTGTATGGACACCAGTATTGTGACGCAGCTGTTATGCAAGAGGATAATTTGAGGAAGTTGGTATGAGAAATGATAAAAAACTAGGTTGAGGAAAGTGTACTGGAGTTTACTTCAGAGATGGAGGAAGAGGTGGGCATTGGGGAGGGAAGAGCTGCTTGTTAGCATATTGTAGGGCGGTGGGACCATGAATGTAACAGCTGCAGATATCACTCCGGTACATTTTAAGTTATATTTCAAATAAGGGAGTGCTGATGTCACTGGAACGGGTCACTGATGTGGCTTTGTGTTGCTGTTCTCAGTAATGGCACATGCTGAGTTGGGCTTATTTTTTGAGCTATATAAAGAAGGAATATCAGGTTCTGATACATTGGAGAGGTGGAGACTAACATTCTGATTGTTTTCATCTATCAAAGCAAAGGCTGCATACTGGCTAGGTTTGGGTGTGGTGTTTGTCGGTTCGGTTTTGAACTAGTCAGGGGTAGGGAGCGACACTGCAGAAGGGTAAAACTTGCATCCTTGTGCTAAGTTTATGTATTAATAAATGGCTCTAAATTGGTCACTAATTTCATAAAGAACAGGAGAAATATCTCTGACTTTTGAAGCAGTGCTCAGTTGGAAGAGCATTCCCTACAGCCTTTTAAAATTTTCAGTACTGTGACCACCTGAAGTAATTCAAATTCTGACAATTACTTGACAGGAGAGTAATTTTCCACTACTTCCCATTGCTCCCACAAAAGCATAATCTTTGCTTAATCATGAAAAATCTTCAGCATTAATTGCAGACGTATTCTTCTGTCAGTGCAGCCTCAGACAAATCTGAGAGGCTGGTCACTGTTGGTGAAGTCAATAATAGATAGTCTGGGACACCCTGTTAACTGCAGGCTATTCTCTTATCAGTCAAACTTTTTTTATTATATGGCATGATTATAGGAAAGTCAGAACTTCAGTGCAGGTAGCTCTAAAATATGTTAATACTCTTGTATATGTGCTACCAGTGGTAAGTGAAGATGTGTTATGAGTGTAGGGTAGCTGAGAGTGCTGTAAGTCTACCCTGTGGAAACATTTGTTCCATGACAGTTGTCTTGGCTTCTTTGCGTAGTGGCCAGCGGCATGCCAGGCTCCCGCACGGAACTTACACTTCACAGTCTACGGAAAGAAAAATGCTTCCACCAAGGTGTCTGACTCGGTATGTCTGTACCTTTTATATTGTGATTCAGTAATGCACTTAATGCTTGACAGACAAACTTTCAGGCTTTTAGTGGGGCTTTGTGTTCTGGTACTTTGTCGAGTTGCTGAAATGCGTGGCTCTTTTTAATCACAGTTTCCAATCAGGAGACTATAACAGATTATACTGCTCCTGCTTGTGTTTTTATGAAACTTGTTTGATTTATCTTGAACTATTTATGATCATAACAAAGTGATTTATTTTTCCAGATTTCTACACAATACCCAGTAGTGGACCATGAGTTCGATGCAGTTGTTGTGGGTGCAGGAGGAGCAGGTCTGCGGGCTGCCTTTGGTTTGTCAGAAGCTGGGTTTAACACAGCCTGTGTTACCAAGCTGTTCCCCACCCGCTCTCATACTGTTGCTGCACAGGTGAGAAATGAGGCAGAACAAATGTTTAAAAAATGCCTGCTGTCAGAAAGCTGATTTGTATGCAGAACAATCATAGAATGGTTTGGGTTGGAAGGAACCTTAGTGGTTACCCCGTTCCAACGCCCTCGCCATGGCCAGGGATTCCACCCATTAGATTAGATTGCTCAGGACCCCATCCCACTTGGCCTTGAACACTTGTAGGAATGGGGCACTTAGATCTTGTTTCAAGGCCATGCTTCTTTTTACAAATACTGCATTTTTAGTTGAAACTTTTTGGAGGGTAGTATATCATGATCATTAAGCTTGGGAAAGACCTCTAATATCATAAGAGTCCAATCATTAATCTATCACTGCTTAGAATAAGTAACAGTACATTTCATTTTGCTTCCAAGCTAATGACCTTGCAAGACGCTTTTTCTTAATCTCACTTCCAGTTCTTAAAATCCTTATTTGCCATTATTCTTTAATTTCATTATGCTGCCTCTTTTTTCTTCCCTGTTTCTAAACATCATCAAAATGCAGTGCTGCTTCTCTGCCTACAGTGTAAGTGTGATTCACTGTGTTACACAAAAAAGCAGGACAAGCCACTGTGAAACTGAGGAATTTCACAGGTTTTTCACAGCCACATTAAATTTGACTTGACTTTATCTCTTGTACACAGATGCATAACTGGTATGTGATTTTTAATAGAAATGAGGTAAACCTACTGAAGCTGTACTCAAGTAATGTAATTCCAAGAGAATGGATTTTTGTTTTCAGGGAGGGATCAATGCTGCTCTGGGGAACATGGAGGATGATAACTGGAGGTGGCATTTCTATGACACAGTGAAAGGGTCGGACTGGCTGGGTGACCAGGATGCCATACACTACATGACTGAGCAAGCCCCAGCTGCTGTGATAGAGGTGAGACTCATGGGATTTGATGTCTGCAGTTATTTATAAATTGCACAGGCTAGCTTCCAAGGAGATCTTAAAATAACTTGTATTGTGATGCACAAGAGTTTCTGATGCTTGTATTTGGGATCAACAGCTGGAGAATTATGGGATGCCGTTCAGCAGAACTGAAGAAGGAAAAATATATCAGCGTGCATTTGGTGGACAGAGTCTTCAGTTTGGAAAAGGAGGACAGGCCCACAGATGCTGTTGTGTTGCCGACAGGACTGGACATTCACTCTTACATACTCTGTATGGCAGGGTAAGCAGTTGTGAAGTAAACTTGGTTTGGATTTTTGTGTTTGCATTTACTTATTTTTTTTCCTTTCCCTGCCAGAGTTTGAAAAAAAAAAATCAAAACCAAACAAACATATAGGTGTTCACGTATGAATGAGGAATCCAGGGGAATGGCTTATAGGAGTTCTGTGTTATCTTCCTTCCTGAGGCAATATGGAAAGATGAGGAGAGTGGATGCTAATTAGTATACACTGTCAGCTTTGTGGTCTGTACTAGTTCTGCAGTGTTAGTTAGTACTTCTGTGGCTCTTACCTAGACCTAAAGAGAATTTATGTGAACATTGCCACAAAAGCCCCTTTTTTCCAAAAATTTGACACAGCAGCATTGAGGATCTCTGAAAAGAGGTGCAAGCCAACATTTTTTTTCACTCATCTTCAAACCAGGAGGAGGGGGAAACAAGGTGTAAATAAATTAATGCCTACTGTGTAATTCTGAGCTTGTTCTGTGGCAAGTAAGTGACTAGTGTTCCAGCACGTCTGCCTATTAATTCTACAAACCACAATTTAAGGAAGTGCTGGCTGTTTGAATATGGTAGTGAGCTACTTGAAACCAGAAATCCAAGTACCTGTTAGCTACTGTTTTTTCTTTACTTGGTAGCCAGCTAATTGCTCTCCTCCAGGTTCACACTATGTGTGCTGTTGCAATACAAATTTTCAGTGCTACCAAACACTGCTCTGATCCCTAAGGGCATGAAAGAATGACTCAGTGCCTGCTGCTCCTGCTGGTTTATTGGGCTCCTGGAGGTTTTTCTCATTTCTCTGGGAGAGCTTAAGTGCAGCGTGCTTGTGCGTGTGTGGAGGAGCACTGCAGCTGGCTGACGTGTTGCCAGATGTAGAGTTGAAATGACAAGTCTTGCTGCCCTAGCTCATGACTGCTTAGAATTAAGTGCTTTTGCACTTGTGTCTTTTAAAGAGAGAATAGATTAATTAGCAAATTCTGTAATAAATGGTTATGAGGAAACAGTCTTCCCTGAAAACTAGTAGGGATATTTTTTATCCTGATACAGCCCATGTGCATAGACAGTTTAGAAGAGAGATTACTTCAATAAAAGTTCTTTTCTAATTTGCCTCCAGTCTCTACGATATGATACAAGCTACTTTGTTGAATATTTTGCCTTGGACCTGCTTATGGAGAACGGAGAATGTCGTGGTGTTATTGCCCTCTGCATTGAAGATGGAACCATACATCGTTTTAGAGCAAAGAACACGGTCATTGCCACTGGGTAACGTAACATTTGTGATGAAGGATCAAAACTTGGGTGTGTTACCAGCTGGAAGTTTGTGTGCTTGTACATCTGTTCGGATCCACAGTGTGGAGACGATGCATTGACTGACAGAACATAATTTATGTGTTCATTCCCCCAACACTAAGAGGAATATAACTGAATTCAGTCATTCCCTCTGAAAGAAGGCACATACTAATTTTGTGACCAAGTATACATTTGATATGAAGTCTAACTGAATTCTAGAACAATGACATAAAGTAAGAATGTGTAAGAGTAGCATACATGATTCAGATGGTCTTTGATTTTTAAAACGTGCTGTTTAAAACAGACATTGTTGTGTGTCTGTCTTTAGGAAACAGCTTTTGTCAAAATTCCAGAGACTCTATTTCATTAAGATGCCACTGTAAATCTTAACTGTTCTAGGGTAAAATTATCATAATATAAGTGTAATTTAAAATTACTTGGTTGCAAAGTTTGTATATGTCTATTAGAATGCTATTTGCATTAATTTTTTGCTGCTTGTGGCTCTCTGCTGTCTATTTCAATATGAAAAAATATAAATGTATCTGTAAAAGATACAAATAAATTTAGAAAAGGTTGCCTACATAATTTGTCTTTCTGATGCGTTTTTCATGCTTTGTACTTTGAGGTACATGGAATATGTACGTTGCTATTTCTTCTGAGAGTTTGTCCTGAAATTGGGCCAGTTGGCTGTTCTCAATAATGTTGGAGGCTGACCTAGACATTTGCAGCATAATAATTCATGTTTAATACCTGGACAACTAAGATTTTAAATCTAAGAATATAAAACTGGGACCATATGGGCAATCTAAACCATTATTATATGCTATTTTCTATAAAACTGCTAATGATAGTTCCAGTGAAACTGAATGGTATGGATTGAGAGAATTTTCTGAAATAACTTTTTTTTTCTGGCAGAAAGGCTTCTGATATTAACCTAATGATCCTGCTTTGAAATTGTTTTTTTCTTCAACCTTCTGTCACCAGCCGTTTTTCCAATACAGTTGAGCAAAATTGGTCTAAACCAGTTTTGTTTTCTTTTGGTTGAACTAGTACAGGAGACTGTACAACTTAAGCACTTTTCTTATTAACCTTTTCCACTGTTGTGCAAACAGCATAGTTTAGTGGTACGCTGTAGTGATGTTTTAATTTTTTTTCCTGTTAATTCTGTTAACTTCTGTGTTCCACAGTGGGTACGGCCGCACTTACTTCAGCTGCACATCTGCTCATACCAGTACTGGTGATGGCACTGCTATGGTCACACGAGCTGGGCTCCCTTGCCAGGACTTAGAATTTGTGCAGTTTCACCCTACAGGTACAGAGTATGAAATAGTGCTTACAACATTATTTTTAATTAGTTGAACAGATTTTTATGTTGCTTCAAAATGTCACAGAATCACGCAATATGCTGAGTTTGAAGGAACCCATCAGGTTCATTGGGTCCAACTTCTGGCCCTGCACAGGACACCCCAAGAGTCATACCATGTGTCCAAACACTTCTTGAACTTTATCTGGCTTGATGCTGTAACCACTCTCCTGGGGAGCCTGTTCCAGTGCCCAGCCATTCTCTGGGTGAAGAACGTTTTTCTAATGTCCAGCCTAAAACTTCCCTGACACAGCTTCAGGCCATTCCCTCCAGTCACCACAGGGATCAGTGCCTGCCCCTCCTCTTCCCTCACAAGGNCCCTCTCAATTTGTCAGGGTCTCTCTGCAGGGCCTCCCTGCCTCTTAGGGAATCAGGAGCTCCTCCCAATTTTATACTGTTTGCAAACTTTCTCAGCATCCCTTACAATGCTGTGTCCAAGTCATTTATGAAGATGTCGAAGAGCACAGGACCTAAGACAAAGCCCTGGGGAGCCCCACTAGTGGCAGGTCACCAGCATGATGTCACTTCAAGCATGATGTGCTCAAGTCAGTTTGCACTCTTGTGCAGAGTTTGAGTAGTTACTTGTGACATGTGTTTAGACTTGTCTGCAGCTGTTGGGTATAAATATGAGAGTAAGACATAATGTGAGAAAGGTCTCAGCTGTTCTAATTTAAAGATCAATGTTTAATATTTTGAGGTACTATCTTTAAAATATTAAGAAGTTTTACGAATTACAAGCTGAAACTATTTCTTAAACATGTATTTCCATTGTACTTAATATTTTAAGGGGTTTGATATTAGATACGAGAGCGATGTGATAGGTGCAAATGTTAGGTAATTTACGTACTAGCATCTTCAATGAGCTGGGGTAGTTGAAGTTAAGGTATATATTTAGAACTGTGGTTTTCTAGCACGTGATCAGTATCTAAACAGTGAATAACAATGATCACAAACTAGATTTATAGCTAATTAAATGCTTCATTTTAACTCACTACATGATTTTTTGTAAATTATTTGCATAATTTTACAGTGGTATCATTATGTCATAGAGATCCAATGTTCCTTTGACTTAGTTAAGGTTTTTCTAGTTAAAGAAGCTTCACTGTTTGTATAATTCTGTAGCTTTTAAGATAATTGTCGAGTGCCTGAGTTAGTTTGCATTTTTGTTCTCTGTGATGACCAATGCTTCAGAATTACAGGTGGGCCTTCCTTCTCTAAAGGAAAAGGATACCAAGTAAGCTTTTATGTTCCACAGGATTTGAAGCCATCCTTTATTGCTTAAGCACAGAAAAGGGAGCAAAACTGAGCAAATGGACCTTGAGATAATTAACTTCTGGTTTATTAAAAATCTTAACATAATTGCTGAAGGACTACAAGGCCTTCATAAATTTCTCATGCTGTATTGATGGGTGCAGATCACTTCCAGTTTTAATATTTGAAATACTGGTGGTGTTCCAAATCAACTTGCTTACCTTTTGGAAAGTGTGTTCGAAAGGAATAACAAAACTTGAGGGACAGTTCCTAGAGGTATGATTAGGGTGGAATAGTCTGCACCTTTGATTATTTTGAGAAGACCCATTTTATTCACTGTTCATCCTGATTGTGAAGCTGTGTGGAGAAATCTCGTTTGATGGCGTTTTCGTTCTCGCACAGGTATCTATGGGGCTGGCTGCCTTATCACAGAAGGATGTCGTGGAGAGGGAGGTATTCTGATCAACAGTCAAGGTGAAAGATTCATGGAGAGATACGCACCTGTTGCCAAGGATCTGGCTTCCAGGGATGTAGTGTCTCGTTCTATGACCATAGAAATCCGTGAAGGAAGGTTAGTTAAATGCTCTTAACAAAGCTGCAGAATGAACACTTAACCATACCAGACTCTGAAATGCAATAGTTCATTTGATAAGCACACGGTAATTCGTGAGAATGAGCTTTAATATCTGTTAAGCTGATCTCTGTGGGTAAGGCAGAAATCTTTCCTATTAATTCCTAATGATACTGGCAGAGAACAGATGATGTTATGAGTCTCCTGTTTAAATTCAGTGTGTCTAGAGACAGTTGCTCAAATAAATTTAATGTATATGCTCTTACTGCAAACAAAATAATTCGATGCTCTGTTCTCTTGACTAATTATTAAGTTTTACATATTTCTGCAGAGATGTAGTAGTTGAAAGTCTTAAATAATGTGAATTACTGTGAAAAGAAAGCTGGGAGCCGGAAAATGGCCTCACTTCATCCAAGTGCCACAGTCTTATTAAGTATGTTAGATATTAATTTTTGTCAGATAACATTTGAAATACAAGCTATTTATTTTCACAAATGAAGCAAACTAGATTACAAATGTTACTAGTGTTTGTAAATTCCTGTTATGTATTCCGGTGTTGCTTTTTTTTGCTAGGGGTTGTGGTCCTGAAAAAGACCATGTGTACTTGCAGTTGCACCACTTGCCACCACAGCAGCTGGCAACCCGTCTCCCAGGGATTTCCGAAACAGCCATGATATTCGCTGGAGTTGATGTCACTAAAGAGCCTATCCCTGTCCTGCCTACTGTGCATTATAATATGGGAGGTATTCCTACGAACTACAAAGGACAGGTGAGGAATACATGTCACTTTTGGGCTGTGTTTTCATCATCATACTAGGAAATTACTTTCCAAATAGAAAAACATTTAAGAATGTTTTTCATAAGTGTAAGGATGATTAATACCATTTTTAATGATAATATAACAATAATGTCAGAGTACCTAACACACAATCCTTTTGGTTTTTAAAAATAACTTGATAACCATGTTCCAGTCCATCTGGAGATGGGAATTCCAGGAAGCATCTAAAATGAAGTTACTGTCAAGTCTGACAACAATTCTCTGTTAATTGAAGTTAAGGATAATATAATTGAACATAGATCCAAGTAGGGCTCTATTGCATTCTGTAACCTGAGTTAATGTGTATTATTCTGCGGTTCATGTAATCTAAACACTAAAGGAGATCCTCCAGTTGACACTAGTTGGAAATCAATGTGATGGTGTCCATGGAATTTTTCCCATTGTGTCCTTGTTAAATTTCAATGTAAAATTTTGCCTTAGAAGCACATGCAGATCAGACTTTATTTCTGTACATTTCTGACTTGCTGCAGAACTGTGGTGAAACAGAACTATGTACTCTTCATAAGCATAGATAAGGAAATCTGGGGTTTAGTCCTGTCTGTATTTACATAGAGATGTAAATGTATGTATTTGCATACATTTCTATTTGCCCTTTAGAACTAAGGTAATTCTGTGTTTAGAATTGGAAGAAACTTTGGGTTGCCGTGTTCCATCGTTACATGCACATGGCTTTTGCAAGTAAGGTTTGCACTGTTTCAGAGTGTTTTAAAAAGCTGAGTATTAATGGGGTGTGTGCAATGCCAGGTGATCACACACGTGAATGGTGAGGATAAGGTGGTGCCTGGGTTGTACGCCTGCGGGGAAGCGGCCTCTGCATCCGTCCATGGCGCAAATCGGCTTGGAGCAAACTCCCTTCTGGATTTGGTGGTCTTCGGTCGTGCTTGTGCCCTGACTATTGCAAATACATGCAAGCCTGGTAAGTTTCACTTTTCTAGAGACATTTGCCTTTATCATGTAATTTCTGCCCAACAAAGAGTTGTTGCTACTTGCTTCAAATTTAGAATGATACTCATAGACTCTTACTTGTTAGAAAAGGAAGAAATCAGTGTTCATGCTTTTTGTAGGTGTGTTCTTTGCCAGGCAATGTTTTGACATTACTGTT
The DNA here is from genome assembly GCA_013400275.1 of Rhadina sibilatrix. NCBI lineage: Eukaryota > Metazoa > Chordata > Aves > Passeriformes > Phylloscopidae > Rhadina > Rhadina sibilatrix. The sequence continues at coordinate 1,066,098 of VWYO01012060.1, read as the reverse complement.
TGCTTTGTAATGGATCCTTTTAAAACTAGAATTGGGCCAAAAGTATTGGCAAGAGCAGTTAGGATTTTTTGACAAATTAACAAAGAATATTGAATGTGAAGACTGTATTCTCTACTGCACCATCTTCTACATCCGAAATGTAATCTGTCTTACACTTGGCACTTTTGCACAGTGGAATTTGCTGCCGCCTTGCTGATTTATTTGTAAGAAGGACTGACATACAAGTGGTGAGATAGATACTGAATGTTGTAATATCTCATTCACTGGATTCTCACTGCTGAATCTTACATGTTTTAAATAATCTTGTTCAGCAGCAGTTGTTGACCTAAGAAAACAAAGAAGCAAGCCCTCCCTTCCAACCCCCAACAAAATACTGGAAGTGGCAGTTACATTGCCAGAGAAGCTGGACTCCATAAACAGTCATCTGTTTCTTAGTGCTTAATGCCAAACTGCACCAGCTGCAGAGACTGATGAATCCTCATGGAATCAGCCTAGATCTTGTGGTGCCTATTTGATCTGGCATTGTGCCAACATTTTTTTGAATCCTTCTGTAGCTCTTTAGAGTTAGAAATTATAGAAAGGGGTAATCTGATTGCAGAGCTACGTGTGAGATGAACTGTGCTGGTAAGATGCTGTGTTTGCTTTGTTGCCCAGTAACGTGTGGCTTCCAGTATTAGAGGCAAGATGCAGAGCTCATGTCTAACTGCCAGGCTTATTGACTGGTCCTGGTCTCTTACACATCCAAGAAAAGATGGAGGGTTTGGGAGTGAGGAGACAAGGAAAGCATAGCAGAACGTGGTAAGGACCACAGGCTTATTCCGTAGTTTAGGAGAATTTTCATCAAGTGCTACTTACTTTTCTTATTAGGAGAGCCAGTTCCTCCCATTAAACCAAATGCTGGTGAAGAATCAGTTGCTAACCTTGACAAGTTAAGGTTTGCTAACGGAAGCATCAGGACTTCAGAAGTGCGACTTAACATGCAGAAGGTAAGCCTGGGGAAGCTCTCAGGGATAGGATAGGACAAGCTGCAAGCAGCTGTGGGGTTTGGTGACTTGGCAAAGTGCACTTCAGGATTTGCCACGCAGAAGTAAAAAGTGTGTGAGAAGATTGTGTGTGCAGCAAAGGTTGTATCACTTTTGTTAATTCCTTCTTCCCTTCATGGTCATTCCCTTGTGGTTTACCTGCTATATGATAGAGTGGGGTTTCAGTTGTTTGGGGTGGATGGACAGATGTGGGATTTTTCAGGCTGCAGACAAGTTTGACCTCACAACAGCTCTGTATCAAGCTCCTCTGGAGCTAAGGAAGTTACATGCTTTCATATGCAGCATATCAAACTGATTTTGTTTTACTGCATTGCAGGCAATGCAAAACCATGCTGCTGTATTTCGTACTGGTTCTGTACTCCAAGAAGGCTGTGAGAAGCTTAGCCAAATTTATGGTGATCTGGCTCATCTAAAGACTTTTGACAGAGGTAATTTGATAGCAAAGAGTACACCTTGACCAGGGTACTTTGGGAAGAGTGTTGGTGGGGTTTTTTTTTGTTTGTGTTTTTTTTTTTTCTGGACACCTAATGTGTTTCTTGAATCTTTGGCTGAAGATTTTGACCATTTTGAATATTTCAAAATATTTTGTGGAGCCCTACTTACGAAACATGGTAATTGGGTAAAATACTTGACCTTAGCAGTCATTTTCTGGTTGAAAAATCTTTCAAAGAAGCAGAGACAGAAATTGGATTTAAATGTGTAAGGTACAAACTGCCCTCAGAACATGATGTGAAGTTATCCAAATACTAAGATGAATGATGAACTGTGTCAGAATCTTCTGAAAAGGCCAGGGAGTTGCAGAGAGGTAGCAACACTATTCGTAGGCTGAACACTCAGTTTTCATTGTCCAGCTGAGCAGATCACAATGCAGACAGATACTGCCATGTTTGGTGGTATACCTTAAGAGAACTTGGTTATTTAAGTGCAACTGATGATGTACCTTTGGTTCGCTCACATATATTTCTCTTGTTTGTAGACCATCTTCCATAGTATTTTAATATTTTACCAGGTATTGTGTGGAACACTGACTTGGTGGAGACCCTTGAACTGCAGAACCTGATGCTTTGTGCTCTGCAAACCATTTATGGTGCTGAGGCTCGCAAAGAGTCCCGGGGTGCCCATGCCAGAGAGGATTATAAGGTATAAATATTTTCTGTGACCTGAATGTAGGATTGAATCTCCTTGTTATGTGTCCTCAGATGGATTATTTTAAAGTTGTAATGTCTTCGGTGTTAAGATTAGTGTAGTATTTGGGGCCATATTTGTTCTGCTCTATCTATTATATCTATGTTATAAGGACCAATACATGGAACACTGGGAGTGATCTTGAGAAGAGTTGTTCTATGTGCACACCTGAGCAATTAGAGACCTCTAAACCAGGACTATAGTAATAATATAATGGATGCATAAAAAGGACCTAAAGATGCATAAACAGAAAAAATGTCCTATGCAAGGAAAGTTACCTTAGAGCCCTTGTTAAGCCTGAGCATTTCAAACTGGACACGGGCAGGGTTAAGAGGAAGCTTGCAGTCTGTTCAGAAACATGCTGGGCTACAGGTGTAATTGAAATGAAACTAATCTCGTGGTTGTAAAATGATTTGCAGGTACAGCTTCTGGTCTGTACTAATCTCATTTTCTCCCTAGTTACGGGTAGATGAGTTTGACTACTCTAAGCCACTCCAAGGCCAACAGCGGAAGCCGTTTGAGGAGCACTGGAGAAAGCACACCCTGTCATATGTGGATATCCCAACTGGGAAGGTACTTTGAGCTTGGTGCTTGAGGATCATTTCTGCTGTTAATAGCTGTTCTCATAAACAGCCTTGGAAATTGTGATAATGCTGCACTGTTGATCTTTCGGAAGTGACTTTGCTATTTGAGCTGGAATTGTGTTTCCCCTTGTGTCAGGCTAGTTCAAAAGCTTTTTTTCTTCTAATGGTGACAAAACCTGTTGTTGGGTGTTTAGTAGAACAGCTTTATGGTATTTCAGAGATAGAACTGAATTCTGACCCTATAAAAATCTTAACTGTTGGGGTTTTTTGGATCTCATTCTCTGAGTCCTGTTGTCCTGAAGTTCTTTGTTGCCTTTTACTTTAGGTTACCTTGAAGTACAGACCAGTGATCGACAGGACTTTGAATGAGGAAGATTGCCAGACCGTCCCGCCGGCAATCCGCTCGTACTAGCAGCTTCCATCTTGCTTGAAGCCCTCTCCCAGATGGGCCAGTGTACATAAGCATAGCACAAGCAAACCAAAATAGTGTTGGCACTTAGCAATGAATGGAAAATGCTGACAAAACTCTCCTCCAGCTTGTATTCTGCTGTGGCTTAGTGTACATTTATTAAAAGTGGAATGCAGAACAGCTTTATGTTCTTTCACCCATCTGTCAAAAGGGACAGTGAAAACACAAAATGTGTCTAAATAAAGTTATTACAACTCTTTCTGTTTGAATATGATGATCTGCATATAATTACAATGCTCTTATTATCAATGTCTAGTTATTTCCGTATTTTAAGGGCAAGAAACATGCTCAGTGACAGGACAAGGAGTAGTGGGCACAAACTGAAGCACAGGAACTTCCATCTAAATCTCAGGAAGATGATCCTTACTTGAGAGTGGTGGAGCAGTGGAACAGGCTGCCCAAAAAGGTGGGCAAAAGTATGTCCTCTGGACATACTAAAAGCCTGCCTATATGTGATCCTGTGCAGCCTGCTCCAGGTGAACCTGCTGGTGCAGGGGGGTTGGACTTAGATAACCTCCAGAGATCCCTTCCAACCCCAGCTATTCATTGCAATAGCTTCAGACAAGATGGAGATGCTGAACTTTGTGATGTGGGGACTTAAGCATCATAGTTCCTGACTGAAAGTAATTATTCAAGAATATGGTGCTACAGTAGTAGTTATAACTGCTTTATTGACTGAAAAACGGCTTTCACTCACTTCCTCTGATACAGGATAATATAGATAATAATATTATTACCCAATCTTTAGTGTCCCTGGAACTTCTGAAGTTATTTTGGTGGCATGCACTGTGTATTTCCTAGACTCTCTCTTCTCAGAGGAGCCTAGGGACAGAAGACTTGCCTAAATATTAAAGCTTACAAGACTTGCATTCACTGTGCTTTAGTGCCAGGATGTAACGTGTTACATTGATAGAGCAGTTTCTGGCCACATTTTTGTGAATGACCCAGTTTATGTAGGACTGAAGGGTACCTATGCAGATTGCAATGGCACGAAGCGTTCTCCGTATTAGACAAAAAAAAATGTTGTCTTAACGGCTGAATGTTGGCTGGTCTTGGGGGAAAAAACCAGAATGTTGGAAAACCTGAAATGTTGAAATACTGGTGGGTGGAAAAATGGAACATACCTTCTTTTACTCTCGAAGGTTTCTGCACTTTCCACCAGGGAGCGNCGGGGAGCGGGGAGCGGGGAGCCGTGACCTCTAAGTGCCATCGCCGGCCGCCGCCGCCCTCGCTCCGCCCCACAGGGATCGCGGAGCGGGCGGTGACAGGGGGAGCGACGGTCGGCTGGGTTGGGGCTTTAATCCTGTGTGTTGCTCCGTCGGGAGCGCTTCGGCACCGAGAAGACGNTCTTGGGTATGCAGTAAGGAGGGGGCTGCACCTTGACTTGGCTTTTTTTATAAAAGGAGCCTTGACTGTCATTAGGGAGGAGGGAGTAAGGTTTTATACTCTTTCAAAAGGCTACNAAAACGACTCCGCCATCCTCTGCTGGGCTTTTGCGGCCATTTCCCGCGCCCCGGCTCGGCCCCGCTCGGCAGCCGCCGCCGGGCAGGCCGGGATGTGCAGCGCGCAGCTCTCCCGTGGCTGAGGTTCACNCCCGCTGCCCTTCGCCCGGGGCAGGCAGATTTTCCCAGGCCGGGCGGACCCGCCCCAGGGCCGCACTCAGCGCCCGCCGCTGCTCCAGCGGCCGCCGATTGGCGCGGCGGAGCCTCCGGGGCCGGGCGCCGCCGGCACCGTGACGCTCGTCNTGGCTGAGGTTCACGGCCCGAGCACGGCCCTGAGCCGGCGCGGTGTGGCCGGGCAGGGCGGGCATCCTGCGGGGCCGGAAAGGTGGTGGTGGTGCAGGACCTGCTTCACCGAGCTGCGCTGTGCGGCGGCTGCTTCCACAGAAGTTTTAGGCGCTTTCTTCGAGCTGTTGAGGTGCAGATAATAAAAAGCTGGAATATTCGTCACTGGAATAGCTTTGGGGTTGCCTGAAAACTAGAGAGTTACTGAGAACTGCCCGGTACCTCTAGCAAGCATCATTAGTAGATATTCTTGTATAATCAGTAGATTGTCGGGCTCAGACGCGTGTGGGACTGGTTGTTCCATGCGGTTCAGCACAGAAACAGAGTCACTGTTTGGATAAGGAACTTCAAATCTCAGTACTGACACGTTCGATGTTGCATGGAAGCCTTAGTCTAAAGTATAGCTTTATGAGTTCACTCCTCAAAACGAGGTAATGTAGACTGTGAGAAGAATTTCAGCAGAAGATGGTGTGTTCGGGATTTTATTGATTCCTTAGTTTACTAAATTAGTTAATAAATTTATCTAGAACATCAATTTCCAATCTGTAATATTGATGAAGGTGTAAAAAGTAGCATTTAATAAAATAAGCTTCCCAGCAAGTGAAAAATCTTCATGGTGGATGGAACTTAACTTCATAAGGAAACTGGTGTCAGAGCAGAATATGTAATTCAAACACTGGTCTGTTGGATGGTTCCCTTTTCCATTTTGCCTTTTGGCATTGTCTGAAAAAAATTGCATATCATGGCCTTCATTCATTTGCTGAAAACTTGGTATTTATGAGTCTGGTTTGCAATCTTGCAAGAAAGATGTGTTTTGCTCTTTGCAGGTCAGAAACCTGACCAGCCCTGTGTGTTGTGAGTTCCTTGAGTTTAAATATCAGCACTACCTAAAACATCCCTCAGTGGACTTAGAAGTCAAGCAGCTGTTGAATTCTTACAGGAAAAGTTCTGTGTGTTTTTATGTAAAAGAGGAACCACCAAAAGATGTACTAACCAGTACTTAAATTAAAAAAAACTAGCCACCCAACAAACCCATGCCATCACTTTTTGATGTTTGTAGAGATTTTCTCAGTAGCAAGAGTTATTTGAAAACACATTGTGTGTGTAGATACAACCAAATATTCATGCCGTCCTGGCATGTTTATTGTGTTGCTTTTACTTAGAACTAAATTGCACAAGATGTTTTAAATGGAATTGTCTTCATGGTCCTTCTGTAGCTGAACATTTTAAAATATTTGGGTTTGGGTTCTAAAGGGTAAATTTCAGAATTTGTAACTAAAAGTTATTAAAAAAAGTGCTTAAAAATGGAAACATTCTTCATCTGCTGAAGGAGAGCAGTACAACATAAATTGCACATTCTGATTGCCTCAGAAGACTGCTTTTGACATGATAAAAATGATGGTTCTTTGAATTGAAATACTTATATCCAAAAGTTGCTGCATCCATAAATGAGAACGTGATTTTCCACAGGAAGTATTATTGCAGCAGTTCTACCATTTCAGTATCTCTGGTGTGTTATGGTGCAATCAGTTCTGATCAGTTCCCTGCAACAAGGCAGACGTACAGTTCTATTTGCCTTGCTGTAAGCTTTGGACTGTGTGTTTTCTAGGGATTTTGGAGGGCTGAGCATACCTTGTCAGGCCTCCTAAGGAAAAAATAAAAGTTTTGTAAATGTGAGGAGCAGTAGTTGTGAGCAGAGCCTTGCTTTTAGCTAGGATAGACATTAGGTGAACACAGGAGTTCATGTTGGCTACTGGCAGAGTTTCCATGTCTCCTTTTGGCTTCCCCTGAGGTCCAGGAATGGGGGAGTAGAGGGCTGATGGAGTGTGCCACTGATGCACCATTTTACAGCTGGTCCTCTGGGTCAGGGGGTGACTGCAGAAGCTGCTTTACATGCAGGAACTGGGATCTTCGGCTCATAAAGGTGCTCAAGAGGTTGTATTCTGGCTGAGGAGCGAGGGAATCATATTAGTTACATTCACATTCAGACAGTGGCTGCTGCAGGCTGCTACACCAGTCTGAGAGTAATGCTGCAGCTCGGTTCCTTCAGTCTGCATGAAAAACATCACTTTGCTTTTTTTACCTAATGATACCTGTTACACTAGGAATCCGCAAATGACATTCTTCTTCAAGCACCTTGCCCTATTAACTTCATTGGAATTTATGAGCGTGGAATTGGGTAGCAAAGTTGTTTGTTTTTTAATAATGATTTCATTGTTGAAAGGTACTTGTACGAGGGTGTACTGATTCTATTTATCTTTATTTCACCATTGTTGACATTGGAATTACATAAGTTTGAGGAATCAGTTGTGCAACTGCTAGCTTTTTTGCCTGAAAGGTTACGGGTAGTTTAACTTTTTATATTGGTAACTAAAAGTTATTTTTGGTTATTAAACCACTGATGATGTTGAAAGGTGAATGAGTTCTGCTTATCCAGCTCTGTGCAAGCTTTGCATTGTGTGCTTTTACAGAGTGTCCAAATGTCAAAAGCAGGGGTTTCGAAGACAGTGAGTCAGTCATCCCAACCATTGGAGTATTAATGTCCACACCTGTATGGTAAGACCCACAAGCATCCCAATTAAACATTTTTTGTAGTGATATGCTAAAGAAGCATTTACTCTATTCTGTTTCTCGTTAGCATGTAAATGAATGCTAAGTGACTCAAGCATGACAAGGAGGGTTAAAGAACATAGGAATGACTTACTGTTCTACACTAAGCTTTCTATTCTTGAGGAGTCAGTGACTAGGAGAGCCTCAGCCAAAACACAAGATGTGGTATTGCAGACCCCAATAAGTCTGCCATTTGCAGAGATGTTGGATGAGAATCCGCAGTGGCTGATGTGAGGAGGGACGGGCACACTTTGATGCAGCCCGAAACAGAACTGATTTTAATGAGCAAAACAACAAATAGTAATCAGAACTCTGTGTGGGAGTCCATGGAAAGGAGGGCCAGGGGTTATGATAACTTATAAAGGGTAAGGTTTAGGTAGAGTCTGAGGGGTAGGGTCCAGTGGGGTAACATGATAACAAATGTTCATAACATTGCAGTAAAAATAAACCAATCATGGAACAGAGAACAGAGAACTTTCTAGTATTATTAACATACAGAACTCCCATGAAGCTTTGAGGGTCGGGTTTCTCTCACCCTAAACAAGGGGATTTTCCCCATGGCCTTAGCTCAGAGATTTATTGAATCCCAACAATGTGGGGAGCAGGATAGCCATGTGAGAGCTAGGCCATGTGGACTGCAGTTTTTCCCAGTTCACAGGCACAACCTCCTCTGAAGTACTCAAAGTGAGCAGGGCTGGTGTCTCTGGTGTGTGACTGATGGTACCTGATGGCAGAGTGTCTCCATCTGACTGGGAATGATGCTGAGGGACAGTAAAAAGGCTGCAACACTTCCCCCTCTCTGCTGCAGCTTGCCATCCATGGTGATGCAAACCTGGGCAGGCAGAAGGTCAGGGCTGCTGGAGAGGGTGTTTGTCCAATTACCTATCAGCTGTGCCTCTGTCCAAGAACACCCACTAAAGAAGGAGCAAGCAAAATGAACAAAGAAGAGAGGAACAGTCTGACTTCAGAAGTGGACTCCTAGGGAAGAGTACGAACTGTGTGGACATAGATGATGCTTTCCCCATTTTCTGACCCAAACTCTTTATGTACATGGCACTGCTGAGGCCACACCTCGAGTGCTGTGTCCAGTTCTCTCAATTCACGAAGGGCATTGAGGTGCTGGAGTGAGTCCAGAGAAGGGCAATGGTGATGGTGAAGGGTGAGGAGCACAAGTCCTATGAGGAGCAGCTGAAGGAGCTGGGGTTGTTTAACCTGGAGAAAAGTAGGCTTGGGGGGACCTTATCACTCTACAGCTGCTGAAAGGAGGGTGTTGCTAGGTGAGGGTTGGCCTCTTCTCACAAGCAACTAGTGACATGACCTCTGGCTGCACCCCAGGGAAGGTTCATGTTGGACATCAAGGGGAACTTGTTCATTGGAAGGGTGATCAGACATTGGAGCAGGCTGCCCAGGAAGTGGTGGAATCACCATCCTTGGGATTGTTTACAAAATGACTGGCTGTCACACTTAGTGCTGTGCTTTAATTGGCATGGTGATGTTTGGTCAGAGGTTGGACTTAATGGTCTTGGAGGACTTTTCTGATCTTAATGATTCTATGATTTTCACATCAGGGAGTTTCCTGAATCTGTGATTTGTCTGTGTAATAACCCAGTTTAGATCTTTCTTCTGAGGACTTATCTTCCCTGAGGTCTTGTGGACTTCTTGCATCCTCAGCATCAGCTGGCAGGGAGTTTTTTCAGTCTGTGACTCGTGTGAAGAACTGCTTCCTTTGCCTTGCTTTGAACCTGACTCCTACAAGCCTGTTAGGGCTCCTGTGCCTTGTACTGGAAGAGACAATGAGGAGTCAATACTGGTTATACCTCAGTTTTCCTTGAATCCCCAGGTTATCTTTTCTTCTGAACAAAAAAGTCACTTGTCTTAAGAAAGCTACTCCCTGCCTTTTGTCAGCTTTATTGCCTTTGAACTGTTTCCAGTAATACACATTTTGGGGATGAAAGAACCAAATCTGCACAAAGACCTCAGACTGTCAATGAATCATGCTGGCACAGCAGTGTTTCTGTTTGTATCCTCTTGATTTCTTGATATTCCTCACATTTGATTTTTATCTTTCACTGCACTGCAAGACTGACTTGACTTTTTTGATAAAGAGGTTTGTTTCCCAAGGACTCACCCCTGAGGGTTTTGGTTATGTCAGGAACCCAGCATTGTATATGTATATACCCTGCCTACAGGGCTGAGGTTGTTGAGACTCTGTCCATGATAAAGAAATGAAAAAGACTTCTCTCCCTTCCTGAAGACTCTGAAAAAAGGTAATCTCCGCTCCTGGGAAAGGATGAATACCATTCTCACAAAAAATTGGGTCTTTGCTGACCAAGGTGTGGAAAGAGGAAGAGTAAACTCTTCTTGCTTCCTGTCAGTTCCATAATCTTTGTAGAGCTGCATATGAATGTGATCACATCATCACAAATTAATGGGCTGTTCTACAAAAAAATTACTTTTTGGGGGATCTATCAGCTAAAATTAGTTTAGCTGTGCCTGTGTTAGATAATAACAGATGCTAGATGGATACATGACACAGAAATATTACCATACATAAATATTGCACAAAATATAGCTAGAAATAGTTCCTTTGTGTTGCACAGCTAGAGAACATCTGTGTTCCTGATTTATTAGGCTAGAAAGGATAATTAATGGTCAGTAACTTGGTACTGGATTAGTCAGTTGCTCCCTTCCAGTATTAAGTGTCTGGTGCAGTGTGGATTTCAAATAGGAATTATGTTACATGCGTGTTGATTGCGTGGATGCTGCCGGAATTCTTACCATGCTGTTTCTTCAGCTGGGTTTTAACAAAACACCCATTCTGTAAATTATGAACTAAGTTACTGATTCTTTGAAAAGGAGAAATAGAGTCTCTCATTAGGATGAGATTTCATACCGTGGGCACTGAGGTCTTGAGCCTTGTAGTTCTGCCTGTCACCATGGGTCAGCTGTGGTACACAGTTTGTAGTTGTGGCTTTTAGTCAGACAGTGCTCAAACTAGAAGTGATGTTTGGTCAGAGGTTGGACATTAGAAACATATCTGTGACTAGCTGTGTGTCTTGGCTTTGTATTTTTTTCTATCTTCTTTTTCTTGACAACCTGCTTTCAAATAGAATATACTAATTGCCAGTTGTTTCTGTTTTTTTTTTCCTGCAGTCGTCTAAAGAGGCTTTCAGGATAGAATATGATACATTTGGTGAACTGAAGGTCCCAAGTGACAAATACTATGGTGCCCAAACTGTAAGGTCTACAATGAACTTCAAGATTGGAGGTGTTTCAGAAAGGATGCCAGTAAGTAATTCAAATCTGTGTTCTCTTCTTCTCTAGAGTATGTTTTGTGTGTGAAAGTGAATACCCTCTGAATACCTTATTAGGCTTTTGCTGGAAGTGTGAGCAACTTTGAATTTTAATTAAAGGTAGAAATTTCATGGCAATATCTTATTCTGGTAGAAATATTTCTTGTTATGTTTAAATAAATTGAATATTGCTTTTGAATAATTTTATGGTGTTGCTTTATTTTTAATTACCAGGATAAATAGAAATCTGTCTTTCATCTTTACAAAGATGAAAAAGCAAATGGAGTAATTTCATGTAGCATTTATATCATTTGTTATTGAAGTAGTCTAATATAGCACTAGTTGATAAAAACTTAATTTTTCATGTGTAGATATGCATAGGCCATTCATGTACATGTGCTTTGTCATACTGACTCTCCATGTAGTGAAATTTGTCAGTTTTCCCTCAAAAGGCTGTTTTAGAAATGGAACCAGTTCAATTCTAATGCATGTAACTTTTGATACACAGAGCATACCTGGGCTTGCAGAAACAGCTGTGTGCTGCCCTCTGGACTGTTCGGATGAATGTTACTGTTAGTGGGAGCATAGGTCAGATGACCTGATTGCTCTCTGGCTTGACTGATGGACTACTGCTGGGTTTCAGATCAGAAGGAGTATGGTTTAGAACTAGACATGCACTATAAATTGATGACATGTCCTTTGGGGGAAGGAAATTGTGTGTTTAAACTTACCCTTGTGTCTCAGGTCCAAGTCATAAGGGCTTTTGGCATCTTGAAGAGAGCAGCTGCTGAAGTAAATCAAGACTATGGTCTCGACCCAAAGATTGCTAAAGCCATTGTACAGGCAGCAAATGAGGTAGGAACGAGCTGTTTGAAATACTGCAACTTGCACTGTATTTTTGTTAAGCTTTTCACAAGAGATTGGGGATTGCATTTCTCAGATTGTTAGAGGAAAGTGTTTCCTGTTAGTAAATCTTGTTCTCCAGAGAGATTATTTGCTTAATATAATAATTTGCTATTTATTTCTTGCATGTAAAGAAATGATAGAATGTTCAAATGCACATTGATAAATGCCACCCAAGTGCAGTGAGTTGTGAGTGACCATTATTTGAGGTGTGATAATACCAGGTGTTTTGCTTTGAATAAATCAACAGATTTGTTTATCTAGAAGCATTTTTAACAGAGTTTTCTTGTCCTGACTATCTTAAAAATACTTCAGTGGTGGCAGGAGCTACCACTGTAGCACCTTAAGTCCAAGACCCAGTCGTTTTGGAGAACTCCAGAATATCTCCAGGGTCTTCTTCTGGTTTCTGGGGTTCCCCTGGTTAAGGGTGGATTAGAAGTTTTGGTGGATTAAGGCTCCTTAGTTTAGATTCATAAATTGTGAAAGTTGTTTTTGTCTTTCTTTATTGTGTTTTAAAAACAGCCCTGCTATGATACCCTTTCCTTCACCTCCAAAATAATTTTCTAATACAACTTAAATAAAAAGAGGAATCAAGTTACTCTTGGAGGTGGGAATGTTGCCCCTGTATAAGATGGGAAATACAGAAGATCCTTTCTTGAAAAGCGTGATTCCAGGAGTACTGATGTATCCTGATAATCTGATTGTCCAGTCTCAGAGTTGTGACAACAGCTCCTTTGTTTTTCTGAGGCTAATATGTGTAGGGATGATACTTCTGAGCACAGATTTTGATACTACCACAAACATGTTTAGAAAACTCTCTGAATGTGTCTAAGATTCAGCAGGCTCCAAAAAATTTTGATCAAGCAGGTGAGTTTCCTTACAGGAAGGAGGTGTTTGATACTGGCAGCCATCTGCTAGCTTTGTTGATGCAACATGTAATGTCTACAGGTGTAAGAGGTCTGGAACTTTCTGTATGAAATTTCTTTATTGAGAGATATCAGAGTGCAGTTACACAGAGAGAAAATGTAACCTAAAGTACCTTTTAAAATTATTTTCTGTGTCTGTAGAACATGAAATCAAATTCTATAGATCTCTGTATTTCACAATTCAGTGTCTTAAAAATGCATAGCAAATGGTTTTTTCCCTTTTAATATCTGGTACTGCATAAGAACGTCTTAATTATTCTAGTGTAAATTCACTAATTGCTATATGTAAATTTAAAAATATAATGGAGAGCATCATTTTAATTACAGCAATAAAATTTTCAGGTTTATGCTTTTTTTTCTAGTGGAACAGTTTTTCTCTGTTTTTTCCATTATAGGTAGCTGAAGGAAAATTAAATGATCACTTCCCTTTGGTGGTGTGGCAGACTGGGTCTGGAACTCAAACCAATATGAATGTCAATGAAGTCATCAGCAACAGAGCTATTGAGATAATGGGAGGCACACTGGGAAGCAAAAAGCCAGTGCATCCGAATGATCACGTTAACAAAAGCCAGGTTGTTACACTTGTCTTATACTGCTTTTAATTTCAAAAGTTTTTTGTCTTTGAATTGCGATTTTTGAGTTTTATTGTATCCGCTGTTTAGGTTAAAAAAAAAAAGAAAGTTTTGTGGACAGCTTTGGCAACAATTTTCTGGTTTTTTTTCAGTTTAAATGAACTTCAAAATGTGACAGTATGAGCTTTTCATATTAAAAACTTGAGACTGATCCATGATAGATAAATTCACACATAATGTATTAGACAGTGGTGTGTCAACCACTGCTACAGTCTTAAAGATGTTAAATATAGGTCATTTTCTGGTAAGTGGGATCATGGTAGACATTTTTATTATATTTCTCTCTTAAACTTCATCTGCCTTGAAGGAAAGATTAAGCCACTGACTTGGTTGTTTCCCTTCGTGATCCTTTGTGCTTACTCAGTATTCTGTGAACTATGGATTTAACATTAGCAAAGCAACACGTATGTTTTGAAGTCCCCTACAATTCCTCTGAAATCATCTTTCCATTTGTTAGCCATCTCTCATAACTACTATAGTATGTATATATAGTATAGTATAGTATATATACTATATAGTATATAGTATTGCTATAATAATTCTTTTTTTTGTCCCAAGGTTGTTATGAACAATCTATGAAATTTAACTTTCTGTGGGTGTAGTCATAAAAAATTGATTTATCAATGAGGAACTGACCTTGTGGAACACCCCTAAGTTCCTTACTCTTAGTTTTGGTTTATGAGATGAAGAGAATAAAGCCACACATGTACATCTTAGAGCAGCAATGGTGAGAAAAGCTTGTAAATTAATGTCTTGGATTTTCTCCACAGAGTTCAAATGACACTTTCCCAACAGCAATGCATATTGCTGCTGCCCAGGAGGTTAATGAGGTCTTGTTACCTGGACTAAAGAAGCTACAGAACGCACTCGAAGGGAAATCCAAGGAGTTTTCCCAAATCATAAAAATAGGGCGCACTCATACGCAAGATGCTGTTCCACTTACACTTGGGCAGGTAAAAAAATATTAAAAATTATGCATTTCTTTGGAAAATTCAAACTTAAGTCAAACTGAAGGACACCTAAATTAAGTTGATAGTTTAGGATAAAATATAGGAAAATGCCTGAATCTCAGCCTGGGTATTTTCAGTCTGTGCTGGAGTTCACTGGATATGCTGTACTCTAATACATGCATTATAATTTTTACTAATTTTTTTCCATATGTATTTTATTTCTAACAGTAGTAAAATATAAATTATTTTCAAAGGATTTTTCATTACCAGATAGCACAGCACAGTTTTTCTGTTACACTGACATTGCAGGGAAGAGGTAGCTGTTGTCTGTAATATGTAAATTATGTTTATGTAAATTATGTTTTGCCAACACACAAAACTACTACGTATTGTGAATGAAAATTTTCAATACGTAATCTTGTACCTATAAATATGTATATATATATAAAATATGGCAAATGTTATCATATTGTCAGGAATGGTTTATATTGCAGTAATTTACTAAGGAATTAAACTGAATTGATAGAAAAGCAGGTAGGATTTATGGATTTTTTCCCAAGAATGCACAGGTGGGGTTTTTACTAACTAAAATTAGGTGAACAAAGCCCAAGATCCATTTCTCTATTTGTACTTTGAGAACATTAATGTAATCTTGGAGCTGATGTACTATGGAATCAGATCCTGCTAAGTATGTAACTAAGATAAAGTATGAGAGAAAGATGCATTGTGTATATGCTTTTGTATATTAAGATTGGTTTAATGTGTAATTTTTTGTAGCATGAGAGGAGTCCCTTAATAGATGTATACTTTCCCTCTTAATGAAAACATGCTTAGATTTAGCATTTGGGTGAAGTTTAGTGCCTTCAGTTTTTTGAAGGAGTTAGTCAAATCATGTTAAAAATCTGAATTAATCTGAATGGTTATTCTTGGTTGTTGTCTTTGTTCCTTAACTTTGTCCTCCTTTCTTTGAAAGGAATTTAGTGGCTATGTGCAACAAATTAAATATGGTGTGGCTAGGATTGAATCCACCATGCCAAGGGTGTATCAGCTGGCAGCTGGTGGGACTGCAGTTGGCACGGGATTGAACACAAGAATTGGCTTTGCTGAGAAGGTTGCTGCTAAAGTGGCTGAACTGACAGGTGAGGAATGATATTTGGGAGTGAATTATCAGGAAAGCAGTGTGTGTAACATACAGTCAAATTCAAACTAAATCTGTCCAGTTTCCATACTTCTCATGAGCTTAAACTGTATTTATATTTTAATGTGAAACTTTTGTTAATGCCATGTGTTACATGGCTTCTACTTCGGATTTTTTATGCAATATATTTTTCTAATTATACTCAGTGCATTGAAAGTGACTGAAATGATGGTGTTTATCCAAGGAAACCTCTTTGAATATGGATACAGTTTCAGTTCTATTATTAGCCCAACTATAATGCTTCTCTCATGATCTTTGCTTCTCTGGCTCTCTTAATTTACAGTGACTTGGTGCAAAAGAAGGAAGAAAATGCTTCCAAAGCCACTCTGGTTTTTCCATATGAAAGATTAAAAGCTGTCTGATTTTTTTTGATTCTGTCTTTACAGATCTTAAAACTTAAAATTGACAGTGCAATTAAGTTTTTTAATCTGTGAACCAGATTTTTTGTGTCACAGTATCAGTTTTCAAAATGCCTCCCCAGACAAATGTGTACATCTGTCATTTACTTTTGCTATAAAATCTGAAATTGCTGAGTGACAGTATTTTTGTTTTAATGGATCTATTATTCAGTGTCTTTCAGAGGGTGAAGACTGTCTTGTACCCTGAAAGAGAAGTAACTTGTTGTAAACAACAGCTGCCAGGAGCAGTACAGGGCATGTTTTGGTGGTGTTAGGAAGCTCTCCCCTAACCAGAGATGTTTTGTGTCCTGTATGGGCAGGTTGTATGAGAAGGGCAGACTTCTGAAGTTCCTCATGCTCTTATAGAGGGTGGTTATTGGCAAGAACAAAAGGAGAAGTTTGGATGGATCTCTGTAACTGAGAAGGCAGCTGTGCAGTTCACAAGACCATGCAAATTGGGTGGGATTTGGTGTTTGTCAGGAAGTGCAAAACACTGGAAGTTACAAGAATTATGCTGCTCTCTCCTTCGAACTGGTGCTGAAAGCTCAGATCAGTCATTCTGGGGGGGCAGAAGTCCAGCCCACAGTCAGTCCTTAGTGATGTCTATAATTTTTTACAGTTCCATTCTGCTGGCACTGTCCTTCCAGGGCAAAGTCCTGAAGGAATATTTTTCATCATGTAACCTAGGCTTACATCTCAGGCATTTAATTAACATAAACAGAGCTGTTCATCCTGTGCTCTTGTTGGCAGGCATCCTCCTAAGTCTGATCCAGCTTTCCCATGTTCTTGTTTCCTTCCATTGTGATTACTTCTTACATACCCTAATGCCTTCACTGTGCTGCAAAAACATCTATTTTTATAACTGAAAGCATCACAGCAATTAACAGTCTAAAGTATCTAATTTGATTTAATGCAAGAAATGCCTAAGTTGCGCTAACTTTTGAAAGGTTATTGACATTCACAAAACACTGTGGGGCAGAAGCAATGCTGTAAATGCAATACACTATGAAGGCTTGAAATTTGTACCCTTGTTGTAGTGGATGCTCAAATTTTATGGTCTTCTATATTTTAGTGACTTTCATTGTGTCTTTTTGTATTTGATTTACTTTAAGAAATACGTTTGTGAAGAAAGCTCTAGAGGAAAGAGATGATTTTACAGGGTTGTTAATTTTTAATTTTTTTCTAAGCTAGTTATATGTTTGATTGTCTGGTTTATGTCTTCAAGGAGGTGCTTCACTGGTTTAATGTTTACACCCTCTCTCTGTAGGTTTGCCTTTTGTCACTGCTCCAAATAAGTTTGAAGCTCTTGCAGCTCATGATGCTTTAGTGGAGCTCAGTGGAGCCATGAACACAGTGGCATGCAGTCTGATGAAAATAGCTAATGACATTCGCTTCCTGGGCTCTGGACCACGCTCTGGGCTGGGAGAACTCATCCTGCCTGAAAATGAACCGGGGAGCAGCATCATGCCAGGTACAGAGACCACATACAGAGAAAAACGACCTGTTTCTTTTTTATTTTTTTGACCACTGTCTATTAACAAATGTTTACCACACACCGTCACAAATGTCAATAAGTCCATGATTCTTTCATGTTTTATCTACTTCCCTATTTTACCAAAACCTCTGTTGAAAAAAATGCTTGCACAGCTGTGTGTTGGCTAGTATATGGGGAAGAGTAGTATCTGTAGGAATATGGCTTTATTAACACAAGCATACTTCTCAAAGCTTTCTTTTAGAATTGCAAGATCTCTGCAGTTTTTAGGTAAAGGTTTTTCTGAAACAATCTTTAATCTGTGAACTGTAGCAATACTGTCATATAACCTGACTTTGGTCTCTACTTCCTAGCATGATTCATGTTACAGACTCACATTTTCCCTTCTGCAATGATCTCATTGTATGTGAAAGAAAGAAAGGAATAATACTAATAATCATTCCTTTCCTCACCTAAAAAAGTATGTACCTATAATTATATATCCAAAACCTTTCTAAGATTGTTCTTCCTGTATGAAAAACTATAAAAGAAACAGATCTTGAACGTATCTGGCTCTAAAAAAGCAAACAATGTTCCTTCTAGGATTATGTCTAAAAATTAAATGATAAAACCATAAAACAAACTTGCTTGCAGGCCACTCTAACTTGGTGTGTTTGTTGGGTTTGGCGGGGGATTGTTTTTCTGGTTTTTCTGTTTTGCTTTTTTTTTCTGACAGAGTGTACTAACTTTATCACAAAGCAATTCTATCAAATCAGTAATATTTTCCCTGACCTGAGTGAGATTTATTAGTGGTCTCCCAACAATGCCAACTTGCACATGTAAAGACAGGTTATAAACTCTTGACTGTCAAGAACTGTGGTAATGAACAGCTGTTCAGCTCATCCATATATTGAGCTGTTGAGCTCATGCTCAGAGTCTTGGGAGACTGCTGAAGCAGCCATAGCTGTTTTTTACAAATCCTCACTGAAAATACTGGTACAGTACAGTCAATTTAATATCATTGGTGGAAATACCTTTTTTCTGTGGTGAGCAGATACAGATGAGTAAGACAAGTTACCTCTTATAACACATTTTCTATTGAATGTGATTTGGTAACAGGCTGCTGGTGGTTGGTTGGTTTGTTTTTCTGCTTTCTTCTTCTTTGGTAACCTTTTCCTCTCCCTTTCACAACCAGGAAAAGTGAACCCTACCCAGTGTGAAGCTGTGACTATGGTGGCAGCCCAAGTTATGGGAAATCATGTTGCTGTTACTGTAGGAGGAAGCAATGGACACTTTGAACTGAATGTCTTTAAGCCCATGATGGTAAGTTCATAAAGTTTTACATATCTAGGACTTTCTAGTTACATAACCTATGGACAGGAAGAACCCTCAGTGAACACTTCAACACTGCCAAGGTTGGGGCATCCACAGCGTCCCTCGGATACTGTTCCAGTATCTCACCACCCTCGCAGTAAAGAATTTCTTCCTGAAATCGAGCTTAAATTCCCCTCTTTCTGTTTGTACCCAGTGCTTCTTGTCCTATCACTACAGGTCCTGACAAAGAGTCCCTCTCTGCCTTCCCTGTAGGTCTCCTTCAGATACTGGAAGGAAAATAGCTTGTTAAATAGGTTGAAATTGCAGGGAGGGCACTGGTTATGAACAAGGGTGCCAGAATGTGCAGCCACTAATATCTGAATTAAATAATTGGTATTTCTTTCTTTGTCTTGTTAGATTAAAAATGTTTTAAACTCTGCAAGACTCCTAGGAGATGTGTGTGTTTCTTTCACTGACAACTGTGTAGTTGGAATCCAAGCCAATACGGATAGGATCAACAAACTGATGAATGAATCTCTGATGTTGGTAACAGCACTGAACCCACATATAGGTAGGTTTAAGGCTCAAAAACTTCTCAAACATACCAAAATATTTTGTGGTGACATTATTTTGTGCACTTAATTTGTATTGTTGCAATGCTTGTGAGGCCAAGTCAGGTCAGAAGTTAATTTACTTCAACATCACCAGTTGATGTTGTAAAAGCTGTGTTCTCCTTGCAGTGGCCATGCCAGGGTATTAGAAAAATAACTGATTAGGGTCAAAAGGAGATTGGGAGAATTTATGTACCCGTTTTCCTAAATTATCATTATTAGAGGTTGAGTGAAAGATTACAGTATGAGATTTTTTTAAAGGAGAAAGTCCCATAAATCTTTGATGTAAATTAATTACCTTCCCTGTAACAAAATTTACTGTCACTTCAAGTAAGGAGTAAACATTTGGTGTGCACTTCCTGCAAATTGAGTTAAGCAGTAATAGTAATACCTAGCAAATAATTTTCCAAAGACTGTGTCCCACTTTTCTGTCACCTCTAATGAATCATCTAAAATTGCAAATGGATAACTTGTTGGTTTTGTTTTGTAACAGGATATGATAAAGCAGCCAAGATTGCCAAAACAGCGCACAAAGAGGGGACAACGTTAAAAGAAGCTGCTATAAAGCTGGGATTCCTTACATCAGACCAGTTTGATCAGTGGGTGAAGCCTAAAGATATGCTAGGTCCTCAGTAACTTCTGTAAAAAAAAAAAAAAGTGTTCTTAATATAAAAAATAAATAAATATGATATAATATAATTCATTAGTTGGAAAAGGCCTCTGAGATCACTGAGCCCAAGCTATGACCCAATACCAACTAGACCATGGGACCAAGTGCCACATCCTGTCTTTCCCTTAAACACCTCCATGGACAGTGACTCTACCACCTCCCTGGGTGGTCCATTCCCATGTCTAAGCACCCTTTCTATGAAGAAATTTTAATGTTCAGCCTAAACCTCCCCTGATGCACCTTAAGACTGTATCCTCTTGTCCGGTCACTTCTTACCTGGGAGAAGAAACCAACCCCCGCCTGGCTACACCCTCCTTTCAGGCGGTTGTAGAGAGCAATAAAGGTCTGTCCTGAGCCTACTTTTTGCCGGGCTATTCATCCCCAGCTCTCTCAGCAGCTCATGGGACTTGTGCTCCAGGCCCTTCCTCAGCTTTGTTGCCGTTCTGTGGGATTGCTCCAGCACCTCCATGTCCTTCCTCAATTGAGGCCCAGAACTGGACGCAGCACTCGAGGTGTGGCCTCAGCAGCGCTGAGCACAGGGGGACAATCCCTGCCCGTACCCTGCTAGCCCTGCTACTCCTGACTCAAACCGCGGTTTAGGTACACTTTACACGTTTTCCTGGCATTTTTGACAGATCGGCACAGCTGACGTTATGGGGGTGACCGTACACTGCGAGCAGGCGGTGCAGGCCCAGCAGCTGGCTACACGGGCTGTGGTGAGGGACAAAAGCGTCCCCGTCTGCGGGGCCGCTGAGCCTCCGAGCGGCCCGAAGGGCACCGACCCCCGCCAGCCAGCGGGGCTGGGAGCTCGGGGCTGCGCTGCCGGGACAGCGCTTCCTGCTTCCCGCGGCCCGCCCTCCGCGGGGCGGGGCCGGCCGTGGGGTTCCGGGTCGGCCGGGAGCGCTGCCGCCGCTGCCGGGCCCGGGAGCGACTCCGAGGCACCGCCGCCATGAACCGCTTCTTCGGCAAGGCGAAGCCGAAGGCGCCGCCGCCCAGCCTCACCGACTGCATCGGGACGGTGAGTGCCCGCCCCGGGGCGCCCGGGCCCGCTGAGCGCTGCGCGGCCCGGCCGCCGCCTCGGCAGGACGGCACCTGTGCATAGGGGTGTGTGTGAGTGTGAGTGTGTGTGTGTGTATGTGTGTGTGTGTGTGTGTGTGTGAGGAGATACTACGGTTCGTGGGCACTGTGTATGTGGCCGTATGTACGTCGTAGAACCACGGAATGGCTTGTGTTGGAAGGGATCTTAAAGGTCACCCAGCTCAGCCCCCCCTGCCGTGGGCAGGGACACCTCCCACTGGAGCAGGTTACACAGAGCCACACCCGGCCTGTCCCTGAGCGCTGTGATGTGCGGGGATACGCGGTGTGGTTTGGAGAGCGTCTGTGTGTCCGCACACCTGCACAGGGATGTGCCTCGGTATGTCCATGCACCCCTGCCTGCCTTTGTGCCCTGTGCCGAGGAGCGCATCCCATAAATGGGTGCACACAGTGAGCGTGGCTCTCCTTACATCCTCATGGATGCTCTCAGCGTTTCCATCTGAGGACTTCTCTGGTTGCACTAGCTAGCTCCTGCCGTGGCAAGTTATGGCAAGGCAGGGGCAGGAGCAAGAAGATCTGTCTCCCTGTCCAGTACAGAAGAGTGTTTTGTCTCTTAGGGGTAAATAGTGTTGCTCTAGGGCTGATGCCAAAGGTGTGTGCAGCTGGACAGAAAAGCCAGCCCAGACCAAGACATGCTCAGGAAAAACATGGCAAAACACTTTACAATTGCAAAGAGGGTTAAGAAACAAGTGTTAAGATTTATCTTGTAATTTCATAGTCTTTTTTTGACTTTAAAGTTTATGAAGAAAACTGTGGCATGGTTTTGCAGCTCCTTTTGCTGCAAACTAATTTTAAGAAATGAAGAAAGAAAATGGAGTTTCTTGAGTATTTCTGTCAGTAAACAAAGGTCAGTGATGGTTGTTGTATAAATATAGGTTAGCTAAGCTTTGTCATTGGAACCTGACAACAAACAGTTTCCATGGAAAAAATCACAGTTTTCCTCTCAGAAGATTTTTTTTGCTACCCAGTGAAGAGACTCTCTAAATGAAATACCTAATATTTGTCGGTGCTACCTACACAGTAGTCTCTTGTCTATGCCACTGGCTGGTATGGGGACAGAGAAGTGTTAAAATAATGTTTGTCCTGGTACTTTATCTTATTGACAAAAATCTGCATTGCTTTTTAGCAGTATTAAGCCCAAACATAACACTAAATATATTTCATTAGAACAGTGAATAAAGCATCTGATTGAAAATCAGGATTAATTTTCCCATTTTTGCCAGTAAACATTTTGGTGAATGACTGGAACTCCAAAATCCATCTAAGTGCTTAAATTTGCTATTTTAGCAATATAAGTGGAAGAGCAGGGAGCCTTGTTTCCCTCACAACAACTAACTCTTTATTAGTCTGTTAGATTTTTCATGCTGCTTTTGCCAGGTCCAAGTTAATGTACATTTTCTAATGTTGAGGTAAATAAAACAAAATTAAAAATTAGATAGATCAGCAGTCTGTCTTTTGCTAACATCTTGTTCAATTCTAGAGGAGTTTTGGGGTACATAAAAGTGTAATTAAAACATGTTTTGATTGGCAACACCTGGAATTTAGTTTGTTTTTTTTTTTTTTAAATCCTGCTGAATGCAGTTTTGATCCTCTTCTAGTTGTTTGTAATTGCACTGTCTGAAAGTTTGACTATGCAAGACAGAAGATTACCTGAAAAGAAGAATTTCAGGTTTATTTATGCATGTGATGACTTTGGCAACCAGTGATGAGTTACGGGGTGGTTACTAGGTTACTAGTAAGCACGGGAGAAACACTTTCTTTTAGTAGTTTGAGGTTTATTAATTAACTTTTTGTGCCAAGTTATGTGCAGTAATCCTATTTGTGAAAGGCTTCTCACAATAGTGGAGTCTCTAGGATAGGTCCTGCTAAAACTACAAACATGATTTGATTGTTTATTTTAAATTACATGTGAATTGTTATTGAAGAGAGTTGTGTGAGATATTAAAAAACTTGTACTATTTCTTTGCAATGTTAAATCCAACAGTTTGGAGGCTTAACTACTATTGCTTCTGGGGTTTTCTGTCTGAGACATTTTTGCTCTACCTTTTGCAAGAGTCAAATTGCTTTGTAAGATCTCTTACCATGTTAGTTCAGTGGTAAGTAGCCATTACGTGGCAGTTTGGAAATGTATTTGGTGAGCAGTGATTAATGCAGTATTTGTTAAAAACATAGACAGCTCTAAGGCAGTAATCATGCCTGTGTTTTGGATGTTCTTTCCTGTGCAGACAAGTTTAGTTATCTAAAATTCATTGCATTTAAAGACAGAGTTTTTTATGCTTGCTGGCAGAGCACAGTCAGATGACTCAAGGCTGTCACGAAGCCGGTAGGAGGAAGGATGAACCAGGAAGTGAAGCATTAATAGTATTTTTATTTTTTCTTCTTTAAAAAAACACTCTAAACTTATGTTTTTTTCAGAGTAGTAAATAGGAAACATAGGAACAAAAGGCTTATAGTTTTGACAACAGTGTTAAAATTCAGATTCCCTTTCTTTTGTGTAAACTGGGGTCCTGTAGCAGTGAAATGTTCCTTAGTGTGCCTTATTTCTGAGTAATAGGCAGAAGCTCTTCAAGTCCTAATACAGAGTCTAGTTTTTTGAATAAATTAGAGCCATTCTCCCCTCTTCTGTCCAGTCTCATTTTTAAAAGCTGAGGTCTCGTGCCATGTCATGTGTGTGTGAAATTTTTACATAGTTAGTCAATGTGGGAGGTTCTGTCTCTGTTTCCTGCTAGTACTGCTTGAAAGAATCATTATATAAATAAACCAAATAATTTTTTTCGCCTGTGGAGGCTGACCTGAAAGATGCAGTTAGCTGATAAAGATCTTGAGGAGGTGCCATGCTTTAAACTTACAGGGGTTTTAAAATGCCATTTTTTCCCCTTTCTTGCTATTAGTCAAATATTTGGATAATAGAAAACTTAATACAAATTCTTCCAATGCCAGCTGTGCCCAGGCACTTTGATTTCTTATGTGGAAGGTTCATATCAGATGTTACACTCAGGATACCTCTGGCAAATGCATGTTGCTGTCATAGAGCAGGGTGTTAAAAGGGTCATTGAGACACTGAAATCAAAATCCACATAATAGTACATGCTTAGCCACACCATTAGCAAGGCAGAATTGTAAATTTGCACTGATCTGTCTTATGCTATAATTGGAATGCCATTATAATCTAATCCCTAGAGAGGCTCATTGGAGTGAGAAGTTAATAAGCTTTATTTTGTTGTTTCCAGAGAAGTGCTAGGGTAGTCAGTTTATTTTAAAAAAGGCCTTTTATGATTTTGTGTATGGTGTTAGAACTACCTGTACCCATGCTTAGTTACATAGTTGTCATTCTTAACCCACTTATGGTGAAGGGTTAAAATATATCCCAAATGAGAGCTCTGTGGAGTGCCAGCAGGAAACACCTACAAGTTTTCCATTCCACTTTAGTCCCTGGCACTGCAGGTTACCAGAAGTTCCGGAATGGAGAGCTGCCTTGAGTGGGTTTGCCAGGGAGCATCTCTAAATGATGAGAACATTTGACAATGGCAGAGCTTCCTGCAGCCTCAGAGTGTTGTTTCTTGTGCTCCTTGTAGAAAAGGTTTCACTTGATACTGATTCTGGATTCTCACAAAATCTAAATTGGTTATAAAAACCACTGAGTGAAGAAACAAGTCGGTTAGAAACACAACAAAACTGAGGCTGTTCTTTTTATTGTCCCATACCTGAATAAAACCTTAATGAATGCTGTTTTCTTTGTTTCTCCTCTCATGTATTAAAGGTGGACAGCAGAGCTGAGTCAATTGACAAGAAAATTGCTAAGCTTGATGCAGAACTAGTGAAGTATAAGGATCAAATGAAGAAAATGAGAGAGGGACCTGCAAAGGTAAGAATCTTCTGTGGAATTTAAGCATGAGAGGATGTGACTCATGCTTGTTGTCATGTGATTTAGCCAGTTCATCAGGTTCTTAAAACTGCATCTTGCCCTGCGGATGAGAGATAAGGTCCTGCGGGATTATTTTTATTAGACATACATCTTTGAACAGTGTTTTCATTGGTTTTTATTTGTCCCAGAGTGTAATTCCTCTGTGAGAAGTAACTTGTTTCCCTTCTTCCTCATTACCTGAATTAAGTCTGGCAGAGAGGCTGTTTTGTTTGTCATCCAAAATAAAAAGCTTCACACTATGTCTAAAGGGAGCAGGGCAACCCATTTTTAAGGGGATGAACTCACAGTATAAAATGTATCTGAAAAGAAACATATATGATATAAAACAGTATTGTTCAAGTACCTGTTGAAGTATTATTTTACACTGTTAATGAAAGATAGTTCTGATGGACTAAGTTTGACATTTTATTCTCCTTACTGAAAGCGTTAATCAGAAGCTAGAAACTGAGAGTATTTTCTGTGAGAAGCTTTGTGTACTCTCCTGTTTTGTTAATCATTAATGCCGGCCAAATGCGGAATGTGACTGTTGTTAAACTCTTGGCACTGGTAGCTGAGACATCTCTTGGAAAACTTCAATCCAGTGCATTAGGTTTAAACAGCATAATCAAGTGTAAAGTCAGATATTTTATCTAATGTAACACTATTGTGTCTTTCAGAATACAGTAAAGCAGAAAGCATTGAGAGTGTTAAAGCAGAAGCGAATGTAAGTTGAAACCATTCTTAGTTTGTGGTTAATAAAAGGTTGTTTTATTTAGGGGTAGTGGCACACTTTCATTTTTCTTTCCTGTACTCTCCTGAGCATTCTTTAGAGAAAAATACTGAGAAAGCCTTTCAGAAGCCTCTCATTACATATTTTGCACCAGCATATTTATGATTTATATATCAGTGTATAAATTTGGATTGGTACAAGATGACCTGAATGTGCTCATTACTACAAATATGTTGGGCTCCTAAACTTTCTGAGAGATTGCCTCATTTTATATTCTTAATTGATTACTGTAAGTTGTGTGTTTGATGACCATGCTGTGATTTACTGGACATTTATGTGTTCTCTATGGACACCTTTGAGGACTTGAGCAGATGTAGTGCAGGTAATTATGAGAAGCCCCCAGATGGACAGGGTAGATGATCCTGTGGTCTGGTCTTGTCTAGTGTACTGTCTTGAAAGTGTCCAGCAACAGATCTAAAGGAAAGAATATCAGAACATGGCAAGTGTTCAGCAATGTTTCATTCATAGTCCATGAACTGCGAGTCTTAGAAGCTGTCTAAGCCAAAGTTCCCAGCATCTTGTATTTCACATCCCTCTGATGAATTGTACCTTTATGGACTCACTCTATGGACTTGTTAAGTATTAATAAACTCTTACAATCCAAAATATCATGTGGCAAGGAATGTGGTACTTTAGTTAGATGTTATGAGGAGGACTGCTTGATTCTGGCTTTAGGGGTTTTTTTTCCTGGTTTTTGACTATGCTGCCTGCTAATCTTCCTTAGTGGAATTACTGGGCCCCTCCTAATAGGCTGTTGTCATATCCCTCAGTCATTTTTTTCTGATCTTGTGGAACAGTAATAGATGCAGTCATTAGTTGTCCAGAGGGTTTTGCATGTGGATCCTCCTTGTCTTTCCTTGAGAAAGATGATTACTTAATTTTTAAAGTCTCTCTTTTCTCTGTGGTTAGTCTTAAAGGTTTCCTTTTGGTACCCTATCCTCCTTCCTGCCCTGAAAAACTCCAGTGTGGAGCCACTGTGGTTTGGATCATCTGCTGACTCCTCCATTCTCTTTACAGCATTAGTGAGCATGGTGTGCATGTCTACCTTATGGTGATTAAACTTTTCCTGTATCCTCATCTACTTTGTCAGTCTAGGCAAATATGGTGCTGCTGTCAGTTAGAACAAAGCTTATTTCAGGAATAGCTTTGTCAGCTTCAGTATACAGAAATGCATAATGGCTGGATTTTTATGAAGCTGTTTATTCTGCAGTTAGGTATAGTAAGTGAAAAAAAACCCCAACAAATCTGTTCCTATCTTTAGGCTACTGCTGCTCTACTACAACTCTTAAAAAATTAGGAGTGTTTGTGGTCATAAATAGTGTAGTGTTTTAAAACCATTATTTGCCTTTTTTTTAAAACAGGTATGAACAACAGAGGGATAATCTGTCACAACAGTCATTTAATATGGAACAAGCTAATTACACTATTCAGGCACTGAAGGATACAAAGACAACGGTACCAGTTTATTTATCTCACACTTCTTTAATTTGTTTAATCTGTGCTACATCAGATACAAATGTGATGTTTGACTCTTCTAGGTGGATGCAATGAAACTGGGGGTGAAAGAAATGAAGAAAGCTTACAAGCAAGTCAAGATTGATCAAATAGAGGTGAGCTTTTATAGTTTAAATAATTAAAGAATAAAAATAATGTACTGAAATAATGGTGAGTGGACTATGAACTTGAAGGTAAGATGACTATTTTTGTTCACACGAGTTTGTCTGCCTTTTTTTATGGGACCACCATCATAATTCCTTCCTGATTTTTCTGGTACTACACAGCCAGTGGTTTGCCTTACTGTAGTGATTGTTGTTTCCTTACCTAGCTAATCTTTAATCTCTCCTCACCTTTCCTTGCATTTCAGCATAAATGTTAGTGGATACGCCCTACTTTTTTGTCGTTTTTTGTTTCCCTATACTAATAATGTGCAGATTAGTCCTTTACCCCTCTAAAAAACCTAAAACAAAAAACAACCAAACAAAAAAACCCACAAAAACCCAAATACCCCCAAAATAAACAAACAAACAACCCCCCCCACCGAACCACTAATCAAATCAGCAAGGGCTGGTCCTGACTTCAGAAAATGCATAAAGAATCGCCCATAAGATTTCTAAATATAATTTGAAGTATGCTGCACTTAAGCTCTTACCCAGTGCCAGTGCTGAATTCCTTTAAGTTCTCTTTCCTATTCTGTCTTTTATAAATGGCCTGCATTGTAAACCTTTAGGCAAGTATTGTTTTCATATCTGTACTCAAGTACAGTGCCAGTAAATATGCTAATGTATCTTCTGAATTCTGCTGTGGCACAACTCAGGGTAGTGCTTTTTTCCCAGATGGTAGATTTGTCTAAATTTCATACCTTTTCTGCTTTTCAGGTACTCCTGTCCTGAATGTCTGTATCTTGACTTGTATAATTACTGCTTCAAAAAAAAAATGGTTTATGCATTAAAAGAATTGAGTGCTTTGTATGTTGGAGTTACTAAACTGAATTTGAGTAAATGTGGACCAATTGAAAATGATTCTTGCTTCAGGACATACAAGATCAATTGGAAGACATGATGGAAGAAGCCAATGAGGTCCAGGAGGCACTGAGTCGTAGCTATGGAACACCAGAGATTGATGAAGATGATTTGGAAGCAGGTTAGGAAGGGGAAAGATAAGTTTTTTATATTGCTCAATATAAAAAGCTTCATACTGTCATACAGTGATTTTTATTTCCTTGGTCAAGTGCTTTAAATGTTTTTTAAAAAGCTTTGGTAGCTTTTTTTAAACATTAAAGCTGCATTTCCTTTAAGAGAATAACAAGAGCATAGACAAGCATGAGACACCAATGGAATGCTAAAAGGCAGGGAAGAATGTTCTCTCTAGTGTGTGTGTGTGTGTATTTCTGACTGATGACTGACACTTAAGTGAGTCTGAATGTAGGCATTCAGTATGACTCCTGAGTCTCTGTAAGAGCAGCTTTTCTCTTGCAAAAGGAACTTCTTGCATAGTGTTTCAACCAACATAATTCAATTTCAGAACTGGATGCATTAGGTGATGAGCTTTTAGCTGATGAAGACAATTCCTACTTAGATGAAGCTGCATCTGCTCCAGCAATCCCAGAAGTCACTCCTACGGACACAAAAAACAAAGTGAGTCCTTTGCTCTTTAACAGCAAAATACATTTTTTGTTTGGTTTGGGTTAATCGCATTTGTGTTGTTTGCTTGATATTTGGGATCCTTAGTATTTTGAACAAAGAAGTGTGCTTAATGTTATGTATGTTATTTATGTGTTGTATGTATGGATGCTGTGGAGAATTTGAGAATACAGTGTACAGTGTACGGAACGCTCTTTAACTTTGTTTAAATTCACTAGAATGACATTTTGTCACTCCTGTCAAACACTGTCAGACTGCCAGTAGAACTTTAGTGTACCATTACAGCTTTAGTTTTAAAACCCTAAGAAAAGCTTTTGGGGCTTTAAAAGAGCTTCCTGGTGAGGAAGAACACTGATGCTTTTGTTTTGATTTGCTGCTGTCACATAGTGGCAATTGCAGATACAGAGCCTTTATAGAAGTAGTAAGGAAGCTTCTGTGAAATGTTCTGCTTGCTGGAGAGTTGTTAACCTGTCACTTCTTTTTCCTTCTTACAGGACGGCGTATTGGTGGATGAATTTGGCTTGCCAAAGATCCCTGCAACATAAATGTTTCAGAAGCACAATGGATACAATGAACTATACTTTTTGNGTCGTGAGGCTTCGCTCCTTCTGGCCACGGCTTGCCAGTGTTTCCTGCAGCTGGCTCGCAGGCGTAGGTGTGCTGCAAGGGTGGTAGCGGGAAGAGGTGACACGGCGGCCTTCGGCAGGGAGCGCAGAGCAGAGGTCGTCTGAGGGCGACGAGGATCATAGGGGGCTGGAGCGTCTCTCTTGAAAGGAGGANTTTTTTTATTTTAAAATTCTGGAGAACTTGTCCTTCCAGTGTAACCTTAATATCACTACATCCTAGAATGCGATATGAGTGGCTGGTGGTGTTCTTTCTTTGGAGAAAGCTGTTCTGACTTCTGTTAATGGAAAATTCATCCCAGTTCCCTTCCGTGGAAGCAGTCAGTCGGATAGGTTTTGATTTCCGTATTTTATGGACAAAGTAAAACGTGAAGACTAGTGGTGGCTGTTGATAGCTGAGGTTTATTTTGACTTTGTATTATGTTTCTCTTTCTTAAGACTAAGATTATACGTTGCTGCTTACTCTCTGTAAAATAGCTCCCTTATTACTATGCCTGTTTGATAAAAGAACTGAAAGCAATTTTTAAACTACTGCAGTCGTGAGACTTTTATGCGATTGTACTTGTAACCCTCTTGAAAACTGCTCGGGTTATCACTAACTTTATGTATTCCACGGAGACATAAAATCACGTAGATTAGCAGATCCCTTTGTGTGGCGTTTGTGGCGATGAACTCGGTCGCAGAACGGGGCGGGGGGCAGGTTCTCAGCGTCACGTCTACAAGGTTCGCCAGAGGCGGAGCCTGGCTTGGGATGGGGAAGAAGAGGTCCCGCTCAGGCCAGGCCTGCCTCGGCCGCGTCGCTGCTGCTGGCGGGAGGCGCTCGGCGGTGCCGCCGTGAGAGCGGCCCGGCAGGGCCCGGCCAGCGGCCTTGCCCTGCTGCTGCTGCGGAAGTGACGCGCTGCGGGCGCGCCCCGGCAGCGCCGCCGACGGTTCCTGTGGCGGGGCGAGATGGCGGCGCCCGGAGCCCCGGTGACCGTCACCGTCACTTACAGTAAGCGCCCGGGGCAGGGTGGCGGGCGGGGGGCGCATCTCCGGCCGCGGGGGCCGTTCCCGGCCCTTCCCTGCCCCGCTGCCCGCGATCCCCGCCCGGGCCGGGGCGGGCGGGCCGCGGCTGCACCGGCGGTGGGGACGAGGCGGGGCGGCCTCGGCGGGGGACGTCGTGGGGGGTCGGTGCCTCCG
>VWYO01012060.1:984061-1035314 GCA_013400275.1 Rhadina sibilatrix | reverse complement strand
GTCGTGAGGCTTCGCTCCTTCTGGCCACGGCTTGCCAGTGTTTCCTGCAGCTGGCTCGCAGGCGTAGGTGTGCTGCAAGGGTGGTAGCGGGAAGAGGTGACACGGCGGCCTTCGGCAGGGAGCGCAGAGCAGAGGTCGTCTGAGGGCGACGAGGATCATAGGGGGCTGGAGCGTCTCTCTTGAAAGGAGGAGGTGAGGGAGCTGGGCCTGTTCAGCCTCGAGGAGAGGTGGCAGAGGGGACTTCATTGATGTGAATGAGTATCTGAAGGGGGAATGCCAAGAAGATGGAGTCAGACTCTTCTCAGTGGTGCTCAGCAATAGCACAACAGGCGATGGGCAGAAACTGATGCAGAGGAAGTTCCACCTGAATATGAGGAAGAACTTCTTTGTTGTGGGAGTGATTGTGCCGTGGTACACATTGCCTGGAGAGATTGTGGAGTCTCACTCACTGGAGATATTCAAGAGCTGTCAGAACACAATCCTGTGCCATTTGCTCTAGGATGACCTTGCTTAAGCAGGGAAATTGGACTAGATGACCACTGTGGTCCCTTCAAGCTGACCCATTCTGTGATTCTGTTGCTTGGGTAATCTTCATTTAGATGAAATATATTGCTGAAGTCAGCACTGCATGTTAAAACCAGATGCTAGCTAGTAGGCATTCTTCTGGTTTGTTGAGGCTTGGATGTTTGCAGCTAGTGAGTGGCAAGGCTGCAACAACGAGTGGTTTCTTCAGTAGGACAGGTGGGTGCTGACCTGATGGAATAGGTCACTCAATGGCCAGCTGACACACAGTTGAGCTCTTTTCCACCTCAGAAAGAAAAATGGAAGGAGGGAGAAGGTGGAGAGGAAGATAGGCTTGTATTGGTAAATAAATATAAAATGCTGCTGTAGAGGGGTGAGAATAGCTTGGACTACACAGTTCTTAAAAATAAGATGGGAAACACCATGGTTAAATTTTGGAGTGGATCTAGGTGAGACAGGAGGAGGAGTGAAGAGGATCGGAAAGTATTAAATCAGTAAGGTATTTGGCTGATGTTTGTTAGCAAAACTTAGTAATGTTTATTGTATTTTTTAAAAAAATTATTGAATAATAAATTCTGCTTTTGTTTCTTTTGCACTATGTTGGTAATGTTCTTTCCATTTCTAAAGCTTATTGTTTATTTCTGCTTGCTCATTCGTGTTTTCAAATTGTGTTTCAAATTGTTTTGTTAAAATGTTTCCTTTTATCACCTGGTAGTTTTGTTTAAGAGTCTTTGGTGAGGAATTTTGTAGAATAATCTATTAGAATCATCATGATTCATGCGCTCACTGGTGCCTTCAGAGAGCTCCATTTGATCTGAGGGGTTTTCATTTTGCAAAGATGTCAGTAATGTAATGATTTGACATATTTATAATTCCAGCGTCTTGCTGTTTGCCAACAGCCTGCTTGTCTGAGAATGTTTTTGTCTTTCCAATTGTTTTCTTACCTGATAATGACTTTATCATTAATAGATAGCACATAGAAGCCTTTGTTCAGCTTGGGCTTCATCTGTCTGATTTACAACAGCAGCTGTCAAATGTGGCTTGACCACTTTGCACAAAACATTTTTAGTAAAGTTTTATGTGCATGAGCGAAAGTGGGGAAAGATGGAAATTAGGGCTGAGAAGCAGAAGGACAGTAGACCCACATGTGTGACTTGACAATCTGCAGGTGTGGTGGGTGGACCCTGGCTGGACATCAGATGCCCACCAAAGCCACTCTGTCACTCCCCTCCTCAGCTGGGCAGAGGACAGAAAATACAACAAAAGGCTTGTGGGTTGAGAGAAGGGCAGGGAGAAAACACTCACCAGGTCAAAAAAGACTTAACTTGGGGACATGTAGTTTATTAACATTCAAATCAGAGTAGAACGATGAAAACCTAAAGAAAAAAAACAACTTTTCCCCTGGGCTTAGCTTTCCTCCTGAATTCTCTAATTCCTCCTGCCTGAGCAGTGCAGGGGAATGGGGGCTCCAGTCAGTTCATCACACTTTATCTCTGCTGCTCCTTCCTCCTCAGGGGGAGGACTCCTCACACTCTTCCCCTGCCTTAGTGTGGGTTCTTCTCATGGATTGCAGTCCTTCAGGAACAGACTGCTCCAGTGTGTGTCCCCCACAGGGTTTCAAGTCCTGCCAACAAACCTGCTCCAGTGTGGGCTCCTTTCTCCATGGGTCTGCAAGTCCCTGCCAGGAGCCTGCTCCAGCACAGGCTTCCCATAGGATCACAGCTTTCTTTCAGGCGTCCATGTGCTCTGGTGTGGGATCCTCCATGGATTGCAGGGGCACAGCTGCTTCACCATTGTCTTCTCTGTGGGCTGCAGGGGAATCTCAGCTCTGGTGCCTGGAGCAACCCATGAGTTGTTTTTTATGGTGATTTCACTCTGCTGTGAATTTACAGTAAAATTTGTTTACAGTCTGTCCAAAGTGGTACTCATAGTTTGTAATTAAACTGGTTCTATTGTTAGACAAACTTGATCTGTATTTTTTTTCCTCAGTTAATGTTTGTTTGTTTTTTCTCTCAATTACTAAAGGGCGGTTATATATGTCAAAATGACCTTTTGAAATACACTGAGGTTGTGTTTTGTGGTTTGTTTTTTTTTTCCTCCCCAAACAAACTGGTAAGAAGGGCTGTTTGTGGAAGATGCTTGGGTGAGAGGGGCGTAATGTGATTTTAAGCTTAAAATTGTCTTGGAATAACAAATTTTGTTAAGAGTTTTCAGTTTTTTGAGGCTAATGTCACTTGTCATGTGTCACTTGTTATGTGACTGTGGGAGGCTGGAGCATTTTAAAATCAATTTTTCTAGCACTCTCCTTTGTAAAAGATATGTCCACTTTAACTTAGTGGTGTGAGAATAGTTTTTTTTCTGGTATGTGTTAAGTTCTCTCTTCCTGCAGAGTAAAAAATGGCTATTTTGATTTTCCTTGCAGCCAGAGCTGGTTGGTTCCTGTGGGTGCTTTCAGATTGACAGACTTTAAGTGTGTGGGAGCAGAGGATTGTAGAAAGAGTCTGTTGTAAAGCAGAGGTTAATAGGTGTACTCCTTTTTTTGCCCTAAGAGCTACCTCCTATTTGCATGCAAGTAATTTTAGGGAGTCTGAATAGGATGCTTCCTAAGTGGAAGGTGACCAATGAGCTGGGACTTCTCCAAGTGGTTTTGTCTGCTTATCAGTTGAGCATGGGGAGAAATAGATTTTGTACTCTGAGAATTCTCTCTGGTTGGTGGTGGAGATGAAACAGGGTAGACAATGATTGCTTGTTTCTCATGTTTGAGGAGAAGGGAGCAGAGGAAGTGATAATTGTCTCAGATACCAAAGACTCATGACATTAGAAATTCCTACAAGTAGGAAATGGGATACATCAGGAAGGTGTGGGCTTTCATGCTTTAGCTTGGGATGTCTGGACACCATCTGTACTCTTAAAAAGAGGTAGGGAATAATATTTTAGCAGGAGCTAAATTACACCAGTAAAACAGACCCAGTCAAACTTTTCAAGTTACTCCAATGTAAACCAAAATTTCCAGTTGAGGTCAGTCACTTCAAGAGGAAGGAAATGCAGTGAAATAATTTGATTGAAAATTATGGTTCTACATGAGAACCTGTCATTTGAGAACGTTCTGCATTAATGGTAGTAAATATTAGAGATGGATTCTCTCTGTAGTATTTCCTAGGTTACAATAAGTATTACTGTTACTCTATTTTTCTACTAGGTAATGAAAAGCACAGTATTCAAGTTGCTTCTCAACAAGAAGATGGTGAACCTACACTACAAGACATGGCTGTACTTATTGAACAAGTCACTGGAGTTCCAGTTCCTTTTCAGAAACTGATATACAAAGGTAACTTAAAAATCTGCCATGTTTCTTGTGGATGACGAGCTTTCCTCAGGTGTGCATGTTTTGAATGTCTTCAAAAAGACATTCTTATGTCAGTAACTGTACTTTAGCTGGTTTTTTTCTCTCTCGTTCTTCATTTAGGAAAGTCTCTGAAAGAATTGGAACAACCATTATCAGCACTTGGTGTTAAAAATGGTTGCAAAGTCATGTTGATTGGGAAAAGGGTAAGCCTTGCTTTTAGACCTTTTTTCCTCTTAAACTATCATTTTTTTTGTCACTAAGTCAGCTGCTGAACACAGAAGCAAGCTGCAGCATTAACCTAATTTTGTATACCTATCTACAAAGTTGAGTTCAGTCTCATGTTACATTGCCAATAACTTCAGTTTATGCTTTTCTGAAATTACATTATTGACTGGCTTCTGCTTTACGTTATTGATAAGACTCTGCCTAATCTGTGGTCAGTGCTTATGAACCTTCTGTGCACTGATGACCTTATCTGCTCATCGTATTTTTCTGGTTTAAAAAAAAAAAAAAACAACTTTCCCAACTGTGGCTACTGAATCTTGATGATCTGGGTTATTTCTGGTGAAATGATTTATGCCTGGCTTTGCAAGTCGAGGATGAGGTAATAATCTTGTGATGTAAATGTTGCCTATACTTTGGTAATGATAAGTTGACAAAAAGAAAAAAAAAATGCACTTTTCCTTTTCCCTTCAAATTAATCTCATTACATGTGTTTATTTACATTGCTTATTTATTTGTAATTAAGCTTTGGAAGAAGCTTATTTGGTAGGTATTGAAATATGGAAAGATTAGCCCCAGTGTGGTGTGTATTCTAAACCCTCTGAAGCCTTTATGTCTGTATCAGCACTGCTGCTTTTTAGCTACCTTGTACCTTTATTTGTTCCTTAGTTGTGAATGTTGTACTTTTGAATACACAGAATAGTCCAGAAGAGGAGGCTGAATTAAAGAAGTTAAAAGATTTGGAGAAGTCAGTGGAGCAAATAGCTAATAAGTTAGAGGAAATTAATAAAGAGTTCACAAGTATCCAGAAGGTATGCCAGTTTTGTATCACTTTATATCTTTGCAAAGCAGTTTTGTAGGTATATTTGTTTAAAAAAACCCAAATGAAACAGTTTAAAGGTTTTGAGTAGTCAGTAGTAGGCTGCCCCTCCTAAATGTCCAAGAATCAGTAATAATTCTTAGTGAATTCCAAATGTCATTTATGAGTTTGCAAAATAGAGAAATGGCACTGTTTGGAAAAAGGTAAATATTGTTTCATATGGGATATGTTACATTCTTTATGTCTGGAGAAACTTAGAGTTCTCTCAAAGTCCAAAGAAGAACGTCTATTACATGTTTATCATTTTAATAAACCTAACAGATCTTACCTTCACATGTACCATGTCAAGAATTGATAAAATACAGAGGAATACAGATTAAAATTGGAGTCCCTATCATGCTTGAAAATACATAAATAGTAAAAGATGTTTTCTGCTGTTGTGGATTGACAGATTTTTGAGGGTGAGTATTGTGTAGGGTATGGGATAATTTTGTTCTCTCTTCTTCAGGGATTTTTAGCAAAGGATCTCCAAGCAGAAGCACTAAAACAGCTGGACAAGAGGATAAAAGGAACTGCAGAGCAATTCATGAAGACCCTTGAACAGATTGATGCCATTGTAAGTAATTAACCACAGAAGAGAGTCAAATCCCAACAGAAACTTATTTGATATTTTAATGTAAAAAAAATTATTTTTGGCTATCCAAGTGCTTCACATTCATTAGTGGATCATAACCTTACTTTACATTTCCAGAGAATAATAGACATTTTTCTGTATCATTTAGTAGCTGAGAGCTAGATGAGAATAAGGGTCTTGTACAGAGATAAATAAAAAATTGCCCCAACCAGGGTATTTCCTTACTCTGTTTCTCTGTCTGCTGGTTGTTCTCTGTAAGCCTCATTATATAATTATGTTGCATATCAAGATCATAATAGCCTGCTCTGAAGGAAGAATGCTGCTTTTCTGTGATAGTGGTGTCTTTGGGTCTCCTTCTTGCTACAGTGACCTTTTATTGGATTTTTTTTTTCAGAAATATGCCATGTAAATACCTGTAACTAGTGAAACAAATGTAATTTAATTTGATGGACTCTTTGAAAAGGTTCAGCAGTGGACTAAATCAAAGTAATAATTTGAACTGGCCATCATCAAATGGATGTATTCCTAGGAATGATGGGAAGCTTTTCATGCTGTTGTATTGTGAGTCTATGATGCTAACGTAGTCCTTGTTATAGCCAAGAGTTCTAAATACCTTTTTTAAAAATATTGTTGTATTCTAAGTATTTTGAAGTCTTCAAATTTCTCTTTCCTTTTGTGCCTCATATAAAGGAGAATATTGTGCTGACAGCTGTTGAATGCTGTTAGACATAAAGACCTCATGTAACTGATTTCCTGTTTGAAGTGGCAGATTTGCGACGTGTTGTCATGAAAATATCAGTAAGGTGACAACTGTCTCAGTTGGATGGGGTTAAAGCTTGTTTCTGACCCCTTCAATTTTTGACACCAAATCCTATTTAGAAAAAACCTCAGTACTTGTATTCTGATGTGCAGTTCTGGAACCCAGCAGGCAGCCTTGTAAAGCTGTTTCACTGCCTCCTGATTAATCCAAACTCAGTTTCCCAAGTTTACTTTTAATTCTATTACTTTTTGTGTAGTTTAAACAGAAAGCGTGCTGTGATGTATCTCCTTATCTAAAATACGCTAAATGGTACTGGACAAGGGATTTTAGGTCTAGTACAATATTTTAGAAGATTTATAATCAGTGACATGGTGTTTAGATTTGGGAAATAATGGAGTCCCTGTACTTTGTTTCTTGAAGTTTTGTTTCTTGAGAAAGTGGAGCAACCAGACTAATTATAAAACTAAGACTGATTATAATTAATTTCTTTCAAAATCTGTAATAATTGTTTGTTACTTTAATGTATAAGAGCCTATGACATTGAAAAGATTTTTTTTTAAAATAAGTGAGGGTTTGGATTACTGGTGATTGCACACCGGTTTCATTGCACATACTTGTTTCTTTTAATATATGAGGCCGGCTATGAGATTTGTCCTGAAAACTGGACTAATGTACAATCTTGCAGATGAAATACATGTAAGTGGGTGGAATCTTTACATAAAATGTGGGAGTTCAGAGTGCTGGTATTACACCAGGTCAGATGAACAGGCCACCAACTTACTGAGGCAGCACTCAGCTCTACTGTGGTTGTGCAGTATATGGAGGCGGCAGCACAGACTGGTAATGAGGGGTATGTATGAACAATAAATGAGTTCCACTGGAGTAAAAAAAATGACAAATAGAAATGCCACATTTATCTTATTATAGAACTGGTTTATACAAGTAATTAGCATTCTTTTCAGCAGCCAAGAAAAAGCTAGTTCTGAGGCATCTGTTAAATGCTGTTGGACATGTAGAGGTGTTGATTGAGTCTACAGCATGTTAAAAAATTCAGAGGGGAAAAATGTGACTGATTGAGAAGAATGGATGATGCATTTTAGAAGTCAAATATACAAACATACCAGCAAGCTCACACTATAAATGTTTTTTTCTTTGCACAGCTCATTAAGGTGTCTCAGCTGCTGTGTGTTATTTGGATCACTCAAAACTATACAGCTTGATGCAAAATGAGATTTGGTTGGTTACAGAGAGATAAGGGTGAGGAAGCCTGCATATTGTTTTCTTTCTATTCTGGGAGTATCACTCTCTTACTGATGGCAGACAAGCTCATTAATTAGAGGAGCTGAGTTTGGAACTAAATACTTTTACTAAAACCCATGCATTCAGCAATTGTGAATTTAAAAGATGGGATTTGGAAGGTGGAGAAGTAAGTTTATAGTCATACATTATAGTGGAGTGTGAGAGAAAAAAGTACAGTATTGTCACTGCCAGAGCTGTGAAAGTAAAGTCATGAAGGGATGCTTTTGGGTAGAGCATCTGTAACTTAAGCATTGTAACATAAATGTGTTTAAGCAGCTACTGCTTTCACTGCATCTTACAACATTTTAATTTGTCTGACACAGTCAGATATTGCCATAAGCCACAGATCTTAAAAGATTTCTTCAGGAAGAATGCAGTTGAGTCTTGTTCAATAGTTGAAGATTCGTGTGTGTACATTCGCAGATGTGCTATTTATTTCATCAGTTAAAACATTTGATCCAGGAATAGAAGTCAAAATACACGATTTGTTACAAATCTCAGTGAGAGAACACAGGAAATGCTTTACTTGGTCATCTGGCTCAGGTTTTTAAATATCTGAAAGATTTTTTCAGGAAAAAGCAAAGTTCTTCTGAGATCAGTAGGAAGATTTGAATCCACAGTCATGACAGTATGTACTTGTGAACCAGCCCTGATTCAATGAATGTTTTCACCAACATCGCAGTGGGAGCACTCACTTTGTCCTCAAGATGGTCTCCTATTAAATGACAGATTTTTTAATCTAGAAAGACAATATTGCAGAGAACAGATTGTTTTAAGAATTGAAAAAAGCTTTATCTTCTGAAATAACAGTCACTGATTTTGTTAACATAAGTTCACAACAAATCTGTCAAATTGCATCTATCAGTATTGAGGACATTGATAGCGCTACTGACTCATAGTTATGTTGTGGTGGTCCATCCTCCTTTCATGAGGATTTTTTTTAAATTATAGCTGCACTGTAGAACTTACTTAAATTGCCATGCTGTTCTGATGAAATTTAACTGTCTCCTTGTCTCTGCTATACTTGTCATTGGATAAATCTGTATGAAATTGACATTTCAAGGATTAAAAGAAAGAAATATTCTGAAAAAACCCCATCACTGTTCCTGTAACAAACATTTCCCAGATGTGTGGGAAGTTTTTCCACTTAAAATGAGATCCTATTACTAAACTTTTTGAATTTATCTGGGTCAATAAAAATGTGATAAGCATTTCTTACTATAATTCTTTAATCTCTTAGCATGATTTGTAAACATGCAATCAGATCTTCAGAGAAAGGTATTTCTAAAGTTCAAGGAGCATTGTCATGTGAAAGGGGAGGTTTTTTCCAACCCTTTCTGTTTGATTTGTGTGTCAGTGCCCCAGGTTAGCTGAGACCCTTGTGCCCCACCAGTCTGTCAGTGTCCTGTTATGGGCACCCTTCCCTGAGCAGCCCACTTGGGGTAGGGGTGGTTCAGCTGACTTGCTTGGGGTCACATGCAAACAGAAAGGCCCCTCCTGGACCTCCACACCTTTCATTGGTCTGTTGGTGCTCCAGGCAAGATTCAGGGACAAATTCAGGTCGCAGCAGGGTAAGAGGGACCCCCTCCTGGGAATCCACATTCAAATATGTTACCTGCTGCCAGTGACTGTAAGTGCCCTTGAAGGACTCACTTTACCAGTTTATGGAATAGCCCTCTGTTGTTAATACAATGAGAAACACTGACAGGATTGCTGGTGGCAGTGTCGGCTGCAAAAGCGTACTTAAAGCAATATACTAACCAGCTCTAATCCTCAATAAAGCAGTCTTCCCTATTTTTATGTCACTTTTAACTTACTCTTATATTTAGGTAGAGCTAGAGTGACTCTAGTCATGCATCATGTCCAGTGAGGGGTGGTTGTACTAGGAGGTGGGTAATGTCAGTAATACATCTGAGGTGGCCTTTGGGGCTGGAACTATACATTAGTATTGCATCCAAGGTAAACTTTGGAATGGAGGTGGGTATCTGTGATCTTGCCACCGTTGCTGGTTCAACAGCAGGAAGTCTTTTTACCTCCTTGGCTGACAGCTGTTAGGTGGCTTATTGATGACAAGGTGCCACCATGTTCCCCCTCCTGCAGGATTTGGACAGACCCTGGCCGTGGTGTCTGCAGTCTACCCTCTCTTTAGGCCCCTCTTAGTGTATATTTTGTGTGGGAAGTCAGGCATGCTGAGCATATTCCATCCAGGCAGCAGCAACTGCGTTTTCACCCTATAAATTTCCATATTGTTTTATCTGGGTTGGCAGCTTTCCACCCTGCTCCATCCTCCATTTCATCCCCCTTAGCTTGTATGCTAACTACAATTTTTGTAACTTTCCTACCAAGTTTCAGTAGTGGAAACTAGGTTATAACTTTCTACTCCAGCCATCATGCTGTTAGGGCTTGAGGGAAACACCAGTGCAATACCTCTGAGGAGATGACGAGTGTTCCTGCAGGGAGGTGACGTGGCCCACAGCTCAGCTGAAACGCCTCACACCAGTGCACACAGCATGGGCAATAAACAGGAGGAGTAGAATCCATTTGTCTGAACAATAAAAAAAAGCACCTTTTTAATTTTTTTTTTTATTATTTTTAAAAAGGTTTATGTATCTAAACCTCCAAGCTATGGTCACATTTTGGCTGAAATGAAAGAGATTAGGTTAGGGAAACCTGTATTCTTGGTCTGGAGTTAGGGTGGAAAATAAAAGGTGAACTAGTGAAAAACTCCCAAGATATTCATGCATCTTCACCAGTGAGAACACAGTGTTTTTAAGAATGTTCACATAAATTTGATATAATGATAATCATCTGTTTCACCTGTTAAAAAAAAAAAATCACATTCCTCAGCAGCACCCCAGTTTCACATAGCTTGAAAAGGACACCGCATCTAACACTTGCCAGGATGACATACATGAACATAATGGGTGGTAGGAGTACAGAAAATGATGCAGTTTGAATTAAGTTAAAAGCTGACATCATGTAACACTTCACATCTGTTGCCTTCCATGAGTGCGTTGCAGGTATGATCAGATGTACAGCTTAGACTGGCAATGGCTGCATTACTAATGATACATTCTAATGATGGCAAGTGATTGAGTTAATGTATTTGTAAGAAATTTATTCTTGTTATAGTCTCTGAAATACCCCTGAAGATGAAGCTCATCTGAACGGTTAACACACACCACAGCAGTGTGTGTAATCTGTTGTTCTATATTCCCTAAAGAAACGTGGTAGATTTGCTAGCTCAGTTCTTTGAACTCAGCATGCTGCATCCCTGACTTTTAAATAACTTTTTTTAATATATTCTTTCCTGTGTAATCACCATTACTGACTGGGCGTGGCATTTTCAGGTTGCCTATTCAGAGGATTCTTTGATAATCCCAGTTTTTACAGTAAATCTAGTATGTTCATTTCAGCATTAACCTGCATCAACTTGTTTGCTTATTTTACTGCAGAATCTGCCAGAGAATTTCAGTGACTGCAAACTGAAAAAGAAGGGGCTGGTGAAGAGGGTCCAGGTGAGTTTTCTTGGTTTGTTTCTGGTGGATTTTTTCCTTTTTTTTTTTTCCTCCGTAAATGCTGGGCACTTTTATACCAAGAGTTTGTGAAAATGAGCTGTTTAGATTTTTTCAGTGTTTGCTCTTACATTGGTATTTTGTATCACCCCTCTTTGAGAGGTATTTAATAGCTTTATAAAACAGCACACAAAATGCAGATTTTCATAGTTCATGCTGTTTTCAGATAATGTTTTGTCATTTACATTAATGGTTTGTCTTATGGCTGCCTGACCATGTGAAGTAATCCTGATAACTTGTAAGGACAACAGGATTGATCATTCCTCCTATTTTGAATCTTGGTGGACTGGAGTAATGATTGAGGTCTGGGATACAAGGATGCAGTCAACTGTAACTCCTGCTGACCTATTTGACCTTGCCAGAGGTGTTCTTTGAAAAATTTAGCTTCTATTGCAGTGCACCAACTTTGGAGAGTAGGTCTTTAAGATCTTTAAGCTGTGCTGGGGATTGAGGGTTTAATTGCTCTGCTATGGTATGATGCTTGTAAATTCCTAGGCATTGTTTTCTTAGAGACCTTGAACTGAAGGTTTGTTAATAAATACTGGAATTCAGCTCTCTCCACTCAAACTTACATAAATGGATAGTAATGCT
The DNA here is from genome assembly GCA_013400275.1 of Rhadina sibilatrix. NCBI lineage: Eukaryota > Metazoa > Chordata > Aves > Passeriformes > Phylloscopidae > Rhadina > Rhadina sibilatrix. The sequence goes on along the minus strand of VWYO01012060.1, from coordinate 1,023,545 downwards.
ACTTGTATTACTGTTCTTATTTGTATTGTCCTAGCTTTAGTGCCAGGTTGGGCTCCTAAAAATGGTTCATGGAAATACCTCACATTCATATATAGAGTTGAATGATTTTATCTTTTACTGTAACCTTATTAAATACTTCCCATTGATGTTTCACAAGTTTTTAGAATAGCTATCTATTTTAGAGGAAGGCCCACCAAGAAGTACTTCATAGGAGAAATGATTTTAGTTACACCTTTAGGGAAGAAGCACTTTGTACTCAGTTATTGACATAAGTTGAGATAATGCAAATGGAAATGAAGGTGGTTGCTGGTGTGGCTGTGTTATGTGGGGATTCTGAACACACTCTTGATTCCATATGCCTAACCAAGGCAGCAAAACTTGTAATAGACTGGTGGCTATCAGATTTGTGGAAGCTACTGGATCTCCACTCTTGGGTGAAGTTACAGCAGAAGCACATAGGGCTTTGTATAAGAACTGCTGTTAAAGCATAAAATGGATTCTGCTGAGCAGAGATCAGAATTATTATGTGCTTTTATAGGCACAGCATTATGCTGCTGTGGGTTATGAACCCTTTGAGGACTGCAGAAGAATCCTAAGGGGTTTCAGACCAGAGCTGTCAACAACTATTTGTTTTTCTAGAGCAAGAACAAGTAAACAGTGGCACGTTATGCTTATTATTCTTAAGTACCCATGAAAGCAAGGGGGAACTATTAACTGCCTTCTACTGCTTCCAGAGTCAGGAGATAAATATGAAACAGTAGCAACCAGCAACTGCAATTGTTACCACTTTCACTTTTTCATTACTCAGGTTCTTACAGACTTGAGTTGACAGCTCAAGGGTTTGGTTGGGAACAGATGATTCAAAGTGTGATGGTTGAGGAATATTCACGTGGCACAACAGTTTGCTGCTCTAGAAGGAAAGTGCTTTCTTAGTGTCATTTTAATGTAAATAACATGAAACTTCTAGTTTGACTGTCAGAGTCTGGTGCAGACATAGCAAAAACAAAGGCAAGACATGAATAGCTAATGGGAGAATCTTTCTCAGAAAGTGCAGTGTACTTGCATACCTTGGGGTTGGCCTAAAATATTGGCTTACAGTGCTGGTGGGTTGTGCTGTGTACAGGCTGAGCAAAGTGAGCAGGGGCTGCTGGCTCCCAGTTGCTCTCTGTGTGTTACTCTGCTTGTGAGAATTCGTGGGCAGGTTCTTAGAAAGCGTAATGTACTGTGGACTGCCCTTTTTGGAATAGAGCCTTCTGTCTTTGAGCAACACCAGCTACTGATGAAGATGAAGGTTCAATGGTGCCTAGTAGTCTTAAGAAGTAGAAAAGGTCTTGGTTTAATGAAAGCTCATTTTAAATTTGACGGAGCAGAGTTGTCCCTCCCAGCCTTGGCCTCTGAAGTATGGGTTTTAGAAAGGAGCTCAGAAGTCATGTTCCAAACTGAATGAAGCACTAACTTGTCTGAACTTTTATGTTTCATATTGCTGTTTATGAACTTTGGATCAACTGAAAATACATCAGCATCAGGACCGGTGATGGTGGGCAGCCATGCTGTTATCCTTATTAGCCTTATCCAGTGTCATGTTTCTGTTGGATTCTGGGTAAATGCAGGTGTGCATGAGCTATTACCAAACCAACTGCAAAGTGGTTGTTGAGTTGACATCTTCAAATTCACAATAGAGACTGCACTTTCAGTTCTTCAGAAAGACCTCCCAGTGCCAAACTGTGTATCCAATAACATTTGTTTGTTTTTTATTCTCAGGTTTTTCTTGCCCAGTGTGATACCATTGAAGGGAATATTGGTCAAGAAATGGACAAGCTACAGTCAAAGAATTTGGCACTGGCAGAATGAGGCATCGCCTTACATAAATAGGAAACATAATTGCTCTATGAGCAAGAAGAAAAGTTTGCTCTTTGTTTTGGAGCACATATCCAGCTTCCTTTTTTTTTTTTTTTTTTTTTTTTTTCCCCCCCCCAATCCNNNCCCCCCCCCCAAAGCCCAGTCTGTTAGACTGGTACCAGTCAATCATTTCTTGCTGGTTGTCTTGTTTGCCGCTTGGTTAGAACTATTATTTTGAAAAGAAAATCCTTCCTGAAGAATGGCTGAACTAATCTTTGTGATAAATTGTGTATCTTATGGATGATAGTTAACTAAGTTATGGAGTTTTCAGTGGTGGGCAATTTTGTCTGATATATCTTTGAATTTATTTACAGCTCAAATCAAAGAAGGTCTATAATCGTACAAGTGCCATAAGTTGCAGTTGTAGGACTTCAGCTTGATTGAAAAAGGCAAACTGAGACAACATCTGGGGAAGTTGAACATTCTAGTAGACAGTTCAGAGCAATAAAAAACCCCTACGCATTTGTATCTACTTAATGTTCGTATGCATTTATAAATATAAGAAAGCTTGACTATAAGGGAGTCGTACCTATTTTAGCCTTAAATTGTCATAATAAATGGAATGTACTGTAACATGTATGGTACTTAATTTTGAGTGGTGCTTTAAGTTGTTACTGAGCTCCTTGATACAGACATATGTTTTTTACACAGATTTCTGATGTACTGTGGTTTTTATAGATTATTTGTATTTTTATTATTTGTGTTCTGTCTTACGTTGAGAAATGAAATGAGATTACTCATGCTGCTCAAATACCAAGGGTTCAGTTCAAGCAAGGTGTAACTTAGGAGCTATTTTGAAAGGATTTTTTTATAATTTTTTTCTGAATTTACTGAATTCATGATGCTATATATAATGGGAAAATGCAGTGATTATTCCAGTATGTTAAGGCAATCAGTGAATTTTTGTAACATGTTGCAAAGAGTCACCGGTTTATTTTAGCAATGCCGTCTGTGTGAGGGTTATGGCTGAGTCTTGCAGGCAGATACTCACCGTGTTTAACCTTTTCTGTTAGGTGAGAAGTCAGCTTTTGCAGGAGACAGAAACTTTGAGTGGGTGCAGCCAGCTTTGCAGTGGTTGCTCAGAGGTTCTGAGCAGACTGTGGAGCGTGTCAGCCTGTAGGTAACATAAATGTACAGGAGCTGCTTTTTCACTGATGCTCCACATTGGGAGATCACCCAGATACACAGTGGCTGGCACAGCAGGGACTGGTAAGGAGCCTTTCTCTGTGCAAGAAATAAACTCTTCATCCCAAATGAGTCAGACTGAGAATGTTTAGAATTGGCCCTTAGGTAGTGAGCCATTATCCACATATTTTAAAGTTAGCTTTCCTTTCAAGATAAAAATAGGAAATCTATGTAAAAAGATCTTAACTTCTGGTAAGTTATATTATTAAAGTGTTATTATATTATTACAGTATTGTCATTGATGTTCATAATTGGAGGAACTTTTTTTTTAGTGAAAAATGCCATTGAACAAATGAAGTGATAGCTGTGCATTAGAAAGGGTCACTTGTATTCTAAAAATGCTGGTTGACCATCCCAAGATTTGAGTCGCCGTGTTTTTTGCTGTTAACCAGTTACTCGAAGCGTATATTTTTTCCTTATGAAATTCTCTTATCAGCATCTGTGGAGGATTTCATAGTCTAAACTCCCAGGAACCTTATCTGTCATATTAGGATTTGGTACGGTAGGACTGTGGAAGTTTTTTCCTAGGCTAACTAGTCATGCTGCATTTTCCCAGCACTTTAAAGTTAAGAGGAGGAAGCATTGGTTGTAGTCATTTTTGTGAAGCCCTGCCTAGCCTGTGGCTGCTTCTGGACCAGATTCAGCTGACTCTTAAACCACCAGCAACACTTGCCTAATTCAGGGAATGCAAAATCAACCACTTTCCTATGATGGAAAGGATCCTCACCCTCCCAAATGTGGGTTCTCTAATGCGTTGAGCTTGCACAGGTGCAGGTACAATAAGCAAGTATCTTCCTGTGCCCATGGAGAGAACTGGGAGCTGTGGTCATGGCTAGGACTGTGTCCATTTCTGCTGTTCCTGTGTAATTTTCTCTCTTGGGTGAGAACATTTGCAGGCAGACATCATCTTCCCAGCAGTCTTTCCCAGAAATTGCTGCTTCCTTAGATGTGCCTGTGTGAATACGTCCTCAGCCTGTCTCAGAGCAGGGTGGATTAACTTCAGGATGTTCCATAGCAGATCTTTTGATGGTCTGGTACTTGCAGGCAAAGAGAGTGATGGTGAACCTCTCCCACCAGCACATCTGCATTCAGCAGAGGGTGGATGTCCTGAGCCAAACTTACCTTGCAGTGCTAAGTAGTTTGGTTTCTAGGACAAAAGTATGTGTATGAAGACCGGCTTCTGCAGTATAGATTGTTTTGTCTTCCAAATATAAAAATGAGTTGTTTTGTTTTGGAAAACAAATGGTTGTATTTAGAGTTATCCAAGACATTCTAGAGTGAATTGACTTTTATACTTGGTTTTGGAGAGGGGAGTTGTAAACAATTTTTTGTCATAATAGCCTTAAATTCAGTAAAAGTAAGCGTCTGTGCTTTTCAAAAGTGCAGCAGACTGCAATTGTGGGAGGAAGGGGAAGGAAGAGGCAATTTTAAATATTCTTTAGAATTTGTAAATAAAAATAACCAAGCTTAAGCTATAGTCTCACTGATTCTGTAGTCCAGGTGTACTGTGATACCTGTTTCGCTACTGAATCATTTCCTCAGTCCAGCAATCTGCCATGATCATGTCAAAAGAGAAGTTGCTCCCTTTTGCCTCAGTTGCACTTATCCCATTGTCTTCCTCCAGTTGCTGTGTTGCTCTGGCTGTGTTTACACACCTTGGACTTGCCATCCTGGCAAAAGATACCACAGGATTTGTCTTTTATCAAAATGGACATTGAATTGCACACGCCCTTGGCCCGTTTTCTCTCCCAGATCCCGTGGGCTGGTGTGAGATGAACCAAACCCGACTCAGGGAAATGTGGAGTCTGGAGCCATGGGATGGATTGCTCTCTGGAAACAGCACAAAACTATAGTGGCATCCTCCATGACCAAGTCCTCTGGAAGGTAATGTTGCTGTAAACCTGGAGCAACTTTTTGACTTCTAATGGACACTCACGGTTTGGAGTGGAGCACTTGACACGTTGGAAGTTGGCACTAGATTTTTTTTTTTTTGTTGTTGTTAACTTACGTTACTGTACTGTGATAAATGAAAAGAATAAAACATGGAAAGTTCTCTGCTGTCCTTGGTCATGTTGTGGTCATCAAATTGTGTATTTGGGCCGTATTTTAGTGGGGAAGACACACACTGCTCTGGCTGGTGGTGCTGTGTGCGCTGTGCAGGGCAGCGAGCGGGGCCTCCCGGAGGGTGTCATGATTTAGTGCCTCAGTATTCCCAGGATTGGCAACGAGACAGAGCTTTAAGAAAGCTGGTTGGTCTTAAAAAAAAAAAACAAAACAAACACCAAACAACAAACAAACAAACAAAACCCCACAAAAAACTTCACACGGTTGCGTTGCACTGGAACAGGTTGTCCAGAGAGTGTTGGCGTCTTCTTCATTGAAGATATTAAAGAGCCATCGGGACACAATCCAATGCCAGGCAGATTGGACCAGATGACCCGCTGTGATGCCTTCCAACCTGCGCCACCTTGTGATTCTGTGTTTTCAGCATCTGGATGTATGGGATGTAATGTTTATTGTTTTTTACTTATTTGGGTGGTTTCGCGTGAGGGCTGGGGTACGTTTCAGGCATTTTATTCAGAGACGTGTCCCACAGCTGGACTGCTGTGTCTGTCGAGCTCTGTTGGTGCTCCAAAGGCCTAACTAAGGACCATCCCGAAGATGACAGACCCAGGAGAAGGGGACAGATCCATCCCTCCCGCCTCCTCCTCCTCCGGCCCTCCCCCCCCCACGCTCCCTTCCCGGCGCTCCCGGTGGCGTCACGGCGCGCGCCGGCCCCGCCCTGCGCCCCGCGCGCCGGGGGAAGATGGCGGCGGCCGGGGCGGGCGCGGGGCGGAAGCAGGTGCGGCAGGAGGAGCTGCGGCGCCTCATGAGGGAGAAGCAGCGCCAGAACGCGGGCAAGAAGCGCATCGACTCGCCCTTCGCCAAATATCCTCAGCACCGGGCTCCTTAGGGCTCGGCGGGAAGGGAGGGAGGCTGGGAGGGAGGAAGGGGGTCCGCGCCCCGCTCGGTGCTTCCCTTAACGCGGCCGACACGTACAACAGCCTGGGGCACCTGAGCTGCTCCCTGTGCAACGCGCCCGTCAAGGGCGAGCTGCTGTGGCAGACTCACGTCCTGGGCAAGCAGCACCGGGAGGTGAGCGGCCGGGCGGAGGGTGCGGGTCTCGCCGGGCTGTGTTGTTCGGGAGCACCGGGACAGCGCCTGGGAAGGGGAGGGACTGGGGCGAGGCCGCACCGCCGGAACGGGGGCCTGGGGCTCGCTGCTGGTGGCTCTGTGCGGCAACGGGAGCAGCGGAGCGCCCGCCGGGATGAGGGTGGGAGCCAGCCCGGCTGTTCCGTCTGGGTTCTGTTCTCTTATAGCCTGTGCGGGGATTGAAAAGCCAGCCCTTAAAAAGGGGATCCCGTGTCTTTCAGGGGTCCGCTTCTCAGGTGAAGCAGTTCCCACCTTAGCGACAGCTTTTGGCTGTCACTTGTCTGCAGCTCGGACTTGGAAACTCCACCCCACCCCGGGCTTGCTGTGAGCTGTCGAGTGACAGCTTATGTGGGGTTAAGAAAATATGCCTTTTTTCCTTTGCAATTCAGCAGTAGAGATTAGAATTTATAAAGCAAGTCAGGGAGTTTGTAACTTGGATGCCACCCGTTTTTTTTTAAATTCTTTTAAGTTTTGCCGCTACTTTTTAGCAAAAAATTGAAAGACACTGTTTAATTTTACAAGTACTCAAGAAAAAGACCAAAGGAACAGAGGGGTTCCAGTTCATTGCCTGCATTCAGACTAGATGACTGTGGCAAGGCATGGTGACATCTTTCATGCTGTTAAAATGCTGTGTTTTAATTTTAAAACACTTCATATTCCAGGACCTTAGAATAAATCCAGCCTTCCTACTCTTTTCTTCAGTGCCTTACTGCTGTCAGTGTCACTGCTCTTAGTCTTTTCTTTCTTACTGGTACAGCCTCCCTTGTGTGAGTGTCAGTTCCTCTTCCTCCATGTCACATCATTCCAGAGGCTGACAGAAACACTGGTCTTTGTTTTGGTACCTGTAGTTTCTGCTTCAGTGTTCTAGAAAGGTATTAGCTCATTTTGATGAGCTGTTGTAAAAGCTCTGTATTTTAAGCTGCAACCCAGAAGTTACTGCTAATAATGTGTCCTGAACTTTTATTTCTTTGTAGAGAGTTGCAGAATTAAAAGGCACAAAGCAAACGGGCACTGGCTCAGCTGCTGGCACATCATCTCATCCTGTCAAGAGAAAAACATTTGAGACAGAAAATACAGACCTAAAGAGAGTAAAAGGTAATGAGAGGGAAATGCTTGCCAGAATCCATCCATTTTGCATCTTGAATGCTTTTGGTTTGTTTTGTTCCTGTGGAAGTGAGTATGAATACACCAGGCTCTTGAATTAATGTCAGCCCATTGCTGCTGAAAAGAGAAAAAGTTTGCTTGCTCTCTCTCTGTGTTCTGTGTCAGGAGAAGACTGTGCTTTTGAAAGTTTACCTGGTTTTCTTCTGGGTTATTGGGTTAAGTTAGGTTGTGGAACTGTGAGCTTAACCCAAATATGTCGAGAAGCAGTGTAAATTAAGCAGTAGGAGCACTTGCCTGGAGCTGGTGTTATTCCTTTTCAGTGGGATCATGTCACTGGTTTTCCTCAAACCGTGCACCAAAGTTCTTGCCAAAGGAAAGAGAGTTAATTTTTTCCCTTGGTGCTACCAGACATGTAAATATGTGAGATACGTTAAATACATATGCCTTTGGGGACTTGCTGCTGTCATAGAAGTCTTAGGGATGTTTCTTTTAAAAGCGTGGATTTTAAGAAGTGACTCTTGGCTGTTACACAGGTACAGAGGAAAAGCCACACACGTCTTCCTCGGGGTAAGTAGTTCTTGTTATTGCATAGGATTTTTTTCTAACTACCAATGGCTGCATTCTCACCCAGCTCTTCTTGTCTCTGCATCCTAGACAAGGGCAAAGGTTCAGCAGATCCCTGCTTCTGCCCATTTTCTAACAGAGTTCTGTATTCCTGAACATGGCAGCATCTTGCTGGTTGGACATAATTGTATCAACTCCTAAGACTCTCTGAGAAAACAGGAGTTCTTTTACTGTCACTGACAGACTTTAAAGGATTGACATGTGGTGTTATTGCACAGCTCAAACATAAATAGATTGTAGCATGTACTCCATAATGCTGACATCCTACAGAAGAGGGGGCAGTCTGAAATTAAGACAAATTTTGAGTGTATAATTAAATTATATTTATTAACAAAAACTACTAACAAATGACAGATCTTCATTAGGATGGTTTTTGTCACCTAAAATTCATGTAGGTGCATATGCTGCAGTTGAACTTGTACTAATTACAGGACTGTGTTTGACTTCAAGGGGTTGGGTTAACCATCTCAACTGCCCCTAAAAATTTCTGATGGTATTGGGACATCTTTGCAGGGTTGGCAGATGTCAGGTGACACCTGTGGGTCTCCTCTACACTTCACAGGATAAATTACTATCTTGCATACATACCACTTGCTGTTTCCTTGTAGGAATTTGAGTTTGTGTGCAAAATTAACACTTGAGAGGTTTGTCCATTTTTGAACTTGTTGGTAGGGTTAGTTTAAAATATAATGTGGAAAAATGTTTGGCTTGAAGGCTACAGCTATTCCAGCAAGTCTGTGTTTTCTCATTGCTGAGCCTGTGTGGCTGTTCTAAATTGCAGTCCTGGACAGCAGAAGGTACCCAAAATAAATGGCAAATTACTTAGTAGGTGGAAAAATAATTACGTTAACCACCATTCCAATTTGTTACGGGTCATTTTTATTAATGTTCCTGATAGTGAATATGCAGATAGAAAAATGGACCTAAAATGTGTTTTTAGAATTAACCTGGGCCTTTCTGGGGCACTCAAAATGAGAGCCCCAAGTGTGTGCTGCCTTCAGACAGTGGCTGTGTTGGCAGCTGTGCAGTTCAGGGTGTTGCTCGGTGCCTCCAGCCTGTGCTGCTCACAGAGGGGCTGGGCTGCTGGTGCTGGACTGGAGTCATTGGTGTGAGGTTTCACACAGTTGTGTTGTGGGCTCTTTACCAGGCTGCCAGCAGATTTTTTTGATGAAGCACAGCAAGACTGCACCAGTGTACAGCTTCCCAAGGGCCCAGGTCCCAGTTTATTGTCAGGGAATTACGATGATGACGATGATGATGAAGAGGAGGAACAAGAACAATCAAGCAAATCTTCTGTTGTGCATAAAACTGAAATTCCACCTCCAACTCAAGAAATAACAGCTAATTCTCTGCCTGCAGGTAATGCTGACTGAAATAGTAAGTGATTCTGTAAGGAGAACCTGTGATTTAACTGATGATGAAAGGTTTTTATTTTATTTTTCCAATTATTGCCATTAGGTGATGGGTAATTAGGTGATGGTGAGGGCGTGTAATACTCAAAGTAGAGATAAACTAGCAAAGAATCTCCTGTTGCTGCTTGCTTATTGATTTTATGTTCTAGTTGTTTGAGGCTGGCAAGGGAGGTAACATCTGGCTTTTCTTCCCTTGATTCACTAAGGTACTAACTGAAATTCCTGTGTAGGAATTTTAGAAAATGCCTGAACAGCTGTTCTTTTTGTCATAGACTTTTGTCCTTTCCTATAGATTTTTTTGACACCAAAACTCCAGCTGCTCCTATAGTTTCCCATTCAGGATCCATACAGAAAGCAGAGATACAAGAGAAGGTAGTCGAAAGGTAAGCAGTCAAATCAAATATTGATAGTCTTAGGAGCTGTAAGTAAACATTTATCTTCCAGGAAATAGAGACTGTGATCACTTAGAAATCTTATTGTTAGGTTGCATTCAGAATAGTTTGTATATATGTCAGCCCCAGGCATTATTTTAGACAGGTATCTTACACCCTAGGGACAGCAGAAGAGATGGAGCAATGTCATACAGAGTCTGTTTGACATCTCTTTGCAAATTTTAACACAGGGTGCTGTGGGAGCTTAATGTTAACCACTGCTTTCCACTGTCTAAAGGAAACTGCTTGTTCTGTAGTTATGGTTCAGCTCATTTGAGCACTCCTTTAGACAGTGCTTTAGTCTTTCAGAAGTAGCAACTGTGCTGTTACAATGTTTGGGTATTCAGCACACTGGAAACAATAGTTTTAAAAGCATAAGCTACAGCTCTTGTTTTAACAGTGAGATTTAAGCCTTTCTGTGCAGTTCCTTCAAAGTGAGAAAAGACCAAGCTGAAGGAGGAGGAGGTTTTGATGGTTGTAGATAAAACCAAGGGCTTAAAAAACTTGCTGTGTTTCTACATACTTACACGAAGCATTATGAATTTCATTCTTGACTATTTTTAATGCTTCAATAAAGCAGATTATAAAGTATTAACGTGGGCTAATAGCAATCAAATATTTCAGGAAAGAAAACACTGCTGAAGCTTTGCCAGAAGGTTTCTTTGATGATCCTGAAGTGGATGCAAAAGTAAGTGATCTATTCATTATATGCTACTGGATTATTTCTGCCAGTTGTAATAATTTTCTGAGTAGTAAGGATGCTTTTCCAGGTACTCAGTCATACTGGAATATAAGAAAATGACTGAACTATTTAGACTAGAGTAGACTGTTTCAGTTGGAAAGGACCTATAATAATCATCTAGTCCAACTGCCTGAAAGCTTCAGTGCTGAACAGCAGCTAAAACTTGTTATTAAGGGCATTTTCCAAATGCCTTTTGAGCACTGACAGGCTTGGGGCATCGGCCACCTCTCCAGGACACCTGTTCCAGTGCTTGCCCATCCTCTTGGTAAAGAAATGCTTCCTACTGCCCACTCTGAACCTCCCCTGGTGCAGCTTTAAAGATTCATTCCGTGTAAATTGGAAAACATGAAAAGGGATGGAGGTGGGCAGGAAGAGCTTGTTAAAATCATCTCTTGGAAAGTATTTTTGATTATAGTTCCTCTGTGACTGTTAAAGAAATGTCATTTGTTGGTTGGAATACTGAACTCAGATTTGGACAATCTACCTTTATGTCTGTGAGTCACCCCAGGAAAAGCAGTTCACTTAATTTGTATGTTCAATTTTGCTTTGGAATTGGGGATATAACAGTTCTATAATGGCCTTTGTGAGATCCTGCTGGAAAGCGTCGAGTTATTGTGTGACTCCCAGGGTGCATGCATCCTGTTGGAATGAAAATGGCTCCATTATGGCACATGCTGTCATCTGTAGTACTGGTTACACCACAAGAGTGAGCTTGGTCTTCAGCCCTCTTGTCTTTTACCACTTTGGGGTTTTATGATGCTCAGAAAAGAAAAGAAATGTGGGTATTTACCTTGTTTCTCAAAAAAATCCCCACAACTAAAGATCTTGAAATTGTGATCAGAACCATTCATATGTCCTTCAGCTTGCACAGTGCCAAATGATGACCAAAATAAATGCTGGTCATCATTTGGCACTGTTTTTTTTTTGTTTTGTTTTGTAAAATTTGCCAGAGACTTGAGCAAGGCTTTCTTGCTTTCTTTACTGAAATACACTGCTGTAGGCTTAAGTCTTTTTTATTTTCTTTGAGTATATTTCCTTGCTCACACAGTGGAAGGCTGCTGGTGTATTTAAATAGCATTGTGAGGCCAAGCCATGACATCTATTTTGAAGACCTTCCAAATAATGCATCTTTATGTTCAGTTAGTCCCACTGGCCCAGCTAACAAGCTCAGATGTTTTATTTACTCTGGCAAGACTCCTTTGGCACTGCTCATGCCCACGTGTTGCCATATGTAAATAGTTTTGAATAATGTTATTTCAGATATTGAAATACGTATCTGAAAAAGCCGTGCTTTGGCTGGTGCTTTTGTTTGTTTGGTTTGTTTTTTTGTGTGTGTGTGTGTTTTGTTTTTTTTTTGTGTCTAATTGAAGTATTAAAATTTTTAAATACTTAGTTTCATTGTAAGTTGGGAATGCAGGAATGCCTAGCAGGCAAAGGAGAACCTGCTTACATCTGTGAGGACACTGGTTAGTGACCTTTGTTCTGGTTATTGCCTCCACTGAAACATTTACAAGGGGTTACTTGTTCCAGTCAACTCTTCCTTGAATTGCTTGCAGAGGCTCTTCCTTTTAATCAGCTCTTTCTGAGTGTAAATAATACTCAGAGGAGGGAAAATGTTTGTGACATCCCTTACATAGAGGTGGCTGTGGTGGTTCTGTGTTGGAATCATAGACAAAATAATTATTTTAAGAATTAACGGGGCATTGAGATTGCGGGCGTGAAAAATGCTTGTTATCAGGTATTTGTAAAGCATATAAATTCTGGATTAGATAAATATTTCAAGAAAAAATAATAACTTTAGTGTTTAAATTTATTTTAAGAAATACAAATAATTATGAATTACAAAAGACAACCACAGTGCATAATAACACAGTACATACACATATGATAGAAATAATAACAGAACAGAAAAATGAAATGATGACTATTACTTCCCAGTATGAGTTTCCTTGGAAGCTTCTAATTTATTCTACAAACTTAATTCATACTACTTGATTTTGTATAATCACTCAGGAACAAAATGCACCAAACTGTTGTCTTTACTAAGATGATGACTGACATGTCACCAAAAGAGCAGAATGAATAAAGGGAAAGTAAAACTAATGCAAAAAGATGGTGTCATGACTTACTATGTTCAAACTGCTTAGTTCTCCTAGCTGTATAATTTCTATCCAGTCCTGAGTCAGGCATAATCTGTCCTCTAAAATACATTATATGCCACATCTTCCAGTCTTGAATTGTGGAAGTTTCAATTACACAGGTAGACTACCTTGTTTATTTATTTGCATTAAAAGCACAATCTGACTTTGATTACCTTGGCTGTAGATCTTAAACACGTTCTTACCACTACTACTTTTTCATACTTCATGTCTTAGTACTAAATGCCATCTACCACAGAATAAAAAGCTTTGCATGTCGTTAAAATTGGTTTGTAGCTGTACAGTTTCTTCTGTTAGCCAAGAAAATTAGACTAGATTTGAAATACAGTCAGACTACCTAACACTAGCAGACTAGTGACTGAAAAGTTTGATACTTTACATTATGCCAAAGGCAAACGATTCACTGCTTTTTGGCTTGTGAAATGGTTACTGTATGCAATTGTACAGGCAGCTGACAGAATTTAATAGTTATCACCTGACACAGTGAAATGACAGACCATCAAACTCACTTTTGTTACTCCAGACATTCCACACCAGCCACTTTTAGTCAATAATTATTTTGTAATGCTGCAGTCATGGATGTTGTTTTAATCCAGGAGTAGAGTCAGCTTTTTCTTCCTAAACCATTGTGCAGCTGCACTCTCTCACTCATATCCATTACTTAAACTGAAGTACATCAACCAGACTTTTCTGATAACACAGCATCATTTTTCCTATTTATATTTTTTTTTACAGTGCCCCAAAGCATCATTAGACTTAAATTGTTAATTTATAAATTTTCATGTTCCTTAGGTGAGAAAAGTTGATGCTCCAAAGGATCAGATGGACAAAGAATGGGATGAATTTCAAAAGGCAATGCGACAGGTCAACACAGTAAGTAATGGAATCTATATTTATTGATTCTAAATACTATACACAATAAGGAAAACAACAGTTTCATGCAGCTCTGCAGAATGGCTGACATCTGCATTTGTCAGCTGTTTGTTTCAATGCAGTGTGTGGTTAAATGCACTTTATAAATGAGCAAAGGGTTCCTTGTATTTTCCACTTAAAGGAAATTAAGTTGAAAACTTTTAATCAAGATCCAGTCATATATATCTAGTTACATTTGTTTCACTGTATTTTATTTAAATACTGTTTAGCTAGCATACACCTCGGATCAGTGTCCTGTATCCAAACAGGACACAATGGTGGGCTCTTCTTTAGATCTATATTCATATTTTAACTTTTAAAAACACTACCCATTTGGCTGTCTTCTAAAAAAAGTATCTATAAAGTGTAGGTAACCTGGATTTTATGTTTAATTTAAATGTACTGGAAAGGAACTCCAAAATCTGGGAAAGTGACAAAAGAGTTTGAAACACGTAAATTTGCCACAGTTTTCCTGTACTTCCATTTTTCACTGTTTACCATTGCATGGAAAGTCTTCCTGCAGCAGGTGTTTATCTGCCCTTGTGTACAATATAAAACTGTATTACAGATTACATGGTGTTCTCAGTCTTCCCCTAGAGTATTTGCTATCCTTTTAATTAATTTAATTGTAAATAGTTTCTCATATGTCAACTGCTGAGAAAAGTGGTGCAGAAAAATGTATCATTGCTCATTTTAAAGCAGTCAGCACTATAAACAGAGCGAATGTTCATACAAAAGCGGTGGTGGATACATTTTGCTAGCATAAGCCATTCAGATAATTCTTCAGCTTAGGAGGAATCTTCTCAGTTATGCGTGGACCATTGATTGCATAGCATCTCCCAGACATTCAGATTTGAGAAAGTATATGCTGAAAAAAATAACAGGTTAGAAACACTTCGGGATCTCGTGGGAATATTTAAACAGTATGTTCAATAAGTGGTGTGTATTTAAGTCCCAAGCACTGGGATAGAGCTCCCATTTCAGCCTCAGACTGTGGGTGTGTGTAGTTTGTTTATGTTCAATTTCAAATTGTAGTGTGTTAAAAATTTCCAAAGATTAACCCCAAAGCAGCCAAACTACTTTTGATTTTAAGAAAAAGCATTTCCATTTCAAATTAAACCAGACCTTTTTTGGTTTTTCTTCTGTATTTGCCTTTGTGAACATGGGAATATACATGGAGGAGATTGACACTAACTTGAGGTAGAGGGGAGGAGGGGAGGACACAGACATTGTAAAGGAGCAAAAGTGGAATTCAGGATGAAGGTGAATTTTCTCAGTGCGTTTCTGGTTTAGATTTCAGAAGCAATAGTGGCAGAAGATGATGAGGAGGGACGACTAGATCGCCAAATTGGAGAAATTGATGAGCAGATGTAAGTAGATCAATTTTTCCTCAAATTCTCTGTTCTCCAGCAGTAATGGATTGCTCTTTGACTAAAGTGATAAAAACAATTTTAATCTGCGATACTACCTTTCATTAATCATCTGGGTATTTGGAGGACAGAGTCCCTCAAAGTGCAGAATGATACCTAATAAAGACGTGGATTTTGGTACAAAGTTATATAACTTTCTCCAAAAAGAGAATGCACTGGAATCACTGAAAGTACTCAAGGCAAATTCTTGGAACAAACTGTCCCCCTTCCCCTGTCAAATGTCTTGGTGTCTTAATTTGTATTTCCCTGGGAATTTTAATTGATGGAGAATTTATGTGAACATTTTTAAGAAACATTTCCTGTACTGAAAATGTCTTGTCCTGTGGCAAAGCCTCTTTAATTCTAGTAGAAGTTTACTTAAAGGTTTTGTGGAGTGATACACACTTAGTTACGTGATTTGTTTTGTTTTGTTTTGTTTTGTTTTGTTTTGTTTTGTTTTGCTGAAATGGTAGGTGTGGTGGTTGGATGGGCATTGGTTTAAACTCAAGTGACCTGAAATACAGCTCAGTGGAACAGTTTGTTACTGTTTTTCTGTAGCTTAACACTCTGCTATTAACAATGATAATGGCAGTGGTAGTGACTGAAAAGAGAGAGATGCAACAAAAAGAAGACACTAGAAATTAAAGCAACACTTCAACCACCTGGGCAGATTTAGATGCTGCACATAATCCGTGTGTGGTAACAACAGCATTGGGTTCAGACTGAACTTTGCTATTACAGGAATGTCTGTTGGTGTAATTCTGGAGAGGGCTTGAGCTAAGCCTGCCTCTCTTTGAGGATTTATTTTTCTCAGTAGCTAAGGCTGCTATAAGTACATAGAACCAAAATTCAGAAATTTGTAGCATATTTCAAGTTTGTTACTGTAATTGTTTTTCCCCCAAATAAAAGTTCCAAATAGATTTTTAAATTTTACTTTTCATAACTTAAGACTTCTGAGCATATTCAAATGCAGGCTATTTCAAATTAAGTTGAAAATTAAATTGATTCTTTGGCCTTCAAATCTTCAGCTATGACTGCCTGTAAGAATCATATTTGTGATATGCCAGGGAAAACAGGATCCAGATAGTAACCCCTCCATGTTGATCCTTCTGAGCAAATAAGAATGAAAGGGGCAAAGGTGAATTTAAATCAGGCTTGTGCTACTTGACATTTTCAAAAAAACACCCCGTTTAAAATGGCTAGAATAATTATAAAACACAATTTAAGGACAAAATTTTTTAAATAAATGGAAACCTGAAACTTTTGGATTGTGTTTACTTAAAATGTTCTGTTACAGCACAGAGGAAGCAGATAAAGAATCTGAACACTTTGTGCTGCTTTTTTTATTTTCAGCGATGCCACCACTAAGTTATCAAAATTGATAATTGATGTCACACCTTTCTCTCATGAAAACCATAAATGGAGCAAAGCATAGTGTTCCTTCTTTTGTGGAAGTGGATATTGGTTCTGTGCTTTTTGAAAAATGGCTTGTGACTGTATTGCAGTTGTTGAGTATTTGGATTAGATCTCATTGCTAGAGAATTGACCACACCTCTCCCTCTCCTCGGTCTGTTTTCACTTGATGAACACTGAGAAGGTGCAATAGCATCTTCACAGCTTATTTCTTTTTCATTGATGGGAAGCTGCAAAGCTTCTTTATCCAAAGTAGAAGCAAAATCCAGCACTGGAGATGATTAAATTAAAGTGGAAAGGTCCCAGATGTTAACAGGTGTTTCACTTTCCAACAGTGAGTGCTACCGCCGTGTCGAGCTTTTGAGGAACCGCCAGGACGAGATGAAGGAGAAGTTAAAGGAAGCCATGAGATTAAGGGCAGCACAAGAGAAAGAGGAGGAGGATGTTGGTAGTGAAGATGAAGAAGAACTGCAGGATTTGCTGTCACAAGACTGGCGGGTGAAAGGGGCTTTGTTGTAGCATTTCTGCAACATGGTTGATACTCTTTTCATCTGTGGTGTTACTTCCATTGTTAGAAGGGAGATTCTTTTGTTAAATATTTATTTAAAGAGGATTGTGAGGTAAAGAGCCAGGCTTATTAAAAAAAATTTTGTATATCTAACTGGTGTATTACTTGTTGTAAAAACTGTATATTGCAAATGCTTTACAATACTGAATACACCTTTCCTATTAAAATGACTGGTTTCCTGCCAGAAGTATTTTAATGAGATTAATAAATCTCTAAAGAATCTCTAGGCTTTTGGAAGCATTAGCTCAGTTTGGTAATTTTGAGTCTTGGCTTATTGTCTATAGAAGTGTATAGTCTACAAAGTTTTCCCGGATTGGGGGTTTAGGGAAAAGAAAATATTACGCATTTATGTTTTCTTAAAATTTGTAGGTGCCCTTCTGTCCATTGCCCCAGCTCCCAATAAAATATGTACATTTTTTTTCAGGGTCTGTTACAGCTTTTGTGTGTATATAAGGACTAAGCTCAGAAATGCTGAGCTACACCATCTCCACAGTGAACATCCTGTGATGTGCCATAGAACTGCTGAATATTTGTCTTTATAGTCTCCTGTTTTGCCTAGTGCAGTCATCATGTAACACACCTCACATTTCTTGAACCAGAGGGATGAGAACACAGTGGTTACATATCTGCATCACTTAATGAAAGGGTGACAAAATGCCTGAGAGGAAGGTACTGCACTGGAAACTGAGGAGGTAAAATAATAGCTGCAAATACTGGAAATTTTCTGAAAATACTATTTTAGACACAGAAAACATCTAAAATTGATTCTGTTCTGATAAACACAGATTAAGTAAAACCAAGAACCAAAGAACCAAAAACAAACTTGACAAGACTGGGACATGGAAAGCAGAACTACCTTTGGTAAGTGTCTTTTTATTTTATTTTTTTTACTTTTGCAAATCTTCAAATAGTTCAAATTTGCTGAGGACTTTTTAAAAATAAGATGGATGTGTGGCCTGATTGATATCAAAAAGTAAAGTTGTTAAGAACAGGCTAACCTTTTTTTTATAATATTCTAGATTTGAAACTAGTGAGATTTTAAAGGGAGAAAACAAGCTGTGCTCTTATGAAAGCATTCCAGTTACTTGCCTCAGAGATGATTATCAACCAAGCAATAAAGATTAGAACTAATCTTAGATGTTTGATTTGCCTGTTTTGGGGGAAATATTTGATATGGCAGAAGCCCTTTCCTTACAGAGAGATGCTTTTTTATCACTCCCAATTTCCATGATCCTTGGGTTCAGCTCTTTATATTTATAAAGCTGTCAAAATTCAGGCGATTGTCCTTAGTTTATGGATGGTTTATTGCATCCACACATTCCTGCTCACACGTGTTGTCTTACAGCCATTAGTAAGAGTAAGTAGCTGCTGCTGCTAAAATGTTTGATGTGACACCAAAGTCTTACATGAGCTAGGATACATGTCACTGAGATAGCAACATTCAGAAAGTACTGAAATACAGAATAAGTGTTCAGAGAATATTGAAATAAATAGTGAATGTTTGGACAAGTTGGAGAAAACTTAGTTGGACCAAAACTGAAATAAAATGTCTTTGTATGGCATGAAACATTTGAATATCAATGTCTAACGTGTCTGTCATGCTGCAGTGAAAGATCTCTAGATCCATTTATCCCTGAAAAGAGAACATCCAGCTGAGAGGGTGGTGCAGTATTAAGAGGACAGTCTTTTTCAAAACAAACTGAAGCACACTCCCCTAATTTCCCTCTGAGAAAAGCTAAGCTAAGTTTCTAATTGTTCTGTTTATGTTTGCTTTTCACTGACCCCACTCACCAAAGCACACGAGTTTGTTAACACTGAACTTCAGAACCACTCTGCACTTGGCTTAATATCAGAGAAACAGATGTAATGAATGTCAGATTACACTGAGCATCATGGACATACATGTTATGACAGTATAAAAATGCTAATCTCTGAGTCTATAAATTACACTTCATTTTTGTACATTTTTCTGTAATTCTGCTTTCATCTTGCACATAAATCTGCAAATCATGGTTTCAGCTGTGGATGAGTAGGAAATTAACTGAGCATTAAAACAGTTCAGCTGTTTTAGTCCAGTTGCCCTCATCTTTAGAGGTATCTTGTGGTAAGAAGCTAAAGGCAGTGTTTAGTTACAGTGCAGGCATCTTGAACTTTCAAATCCAAACCAGTGCAGCTCATTGTTATTAGGAATAGATGGCAGGAATAAACACCAGATCACTCATCATTCTACTCGTTCTCCTTGCATAACTTGCTGGAAGGGTAAAGATGGACCAGCCAGGGAGTGTGTGCATTGCTGGGGAAGTGACAGCATCCATCCCTCTTGGTTGTGTCTTGTTTAGGAGTTGGTGCTCTTTTCCTTGGAGGAATCTCACAGAACTCTGAATAGTGTTGTATCCAAGTTTTTTACAGCTTACTGCATACAACTGTACCTTTCTTCAGCATTTGAAACAAAGCTTTTAGAGAGCTTTGTGAAGATGATGGGAGTGAGTTTGTCCCTTGTGACCACTGACGTGCATGTGCTGCTGTGTTAAGAGGGCAAGAAATCATCCTGCTTTTTACCAATGAAAGTAGCATGGCTATAAGGGAGAAGAGAGAAGTATCCTAACCTCATTTAGTAGTCGAGCTACTTTATTAAGGGAAATAATCTGTATCTTAGAAAAACATAGGGATAATTAGTTTGCAATCTTAAGTATGTCTTCAGTTTTAGAAAATAATTTTATGTACTTCTGATGAACTATTCAGCTAGATTATTAACCAGAAGAAATGATTGTTTTTAAAAATATGTACTTCCTTAATTTCTGTCTCACTTCTTAACTTCCTTGAATTCTATTTTTTAACAATAAAGATGAAAGTAATCCTAATAACTAGCTCTGTCAATAGCCACTATTAAAAATGAAATTTTAATTGGAATTAGGAAGATTATTTTAATTCTCTGCTCTCCAGGACTTGCAGAAAACTGAAGTATCAGAGTTAGGGAGGAAGACATTTGTAATCCTTATTTACTCATATAATAATGGAAAGTGTTGTCCAGACTTAAGAACTGTGGAATTTCATGCCCCCAAAACGTAGTTGGGATTCCCCAGCTTGCTGGTTTTGGAGCTGCTAAGTGACTCCCAGGGGCAGAAGGTATGTGCCTGCATGTTTGAAATGGAGTTCTCGGGAGAAGCTCCGCAGGGAGCAGCTCACCACAGCTGCAGCTGCTGGTAGTGAGCTCTCTTCTGCCAAGGCAGGCAGTCTCAAGGGATAATTGCTGTGCTCATTTCTCTCCTGCCCCTGCTGCTGTTGTGCCTTAGATGTGGAACAAGGTCTGTATTTGCTACAGAGGAGCCCAAAAGTGACCGTACAAAACCAACAAACCCAAATAACAACAAACCCATGTTCTCATTTGCTAATGTGATTGTTTTTCCTCTACTACAGCATTTAATTTTAAAATTTGCTTCAAATTGCAAATACTGGTTGAAAAGAACATTAACATTAGCATTGACCAGGCCACCTGCCAATAAATTCAATTTGAGGAGAGACAAATTTTGCTTATTACATTCCACTATAATTATATTCTCTGTGTTTTATCATCTTAAAAACACTGAGCTAGAAATGAGAAAAGCCATATTACTAAAATATTTAGAGCACTTAAAAATACTTTTTTCTTACAATCCATAAAGGTTCCCCTATAAAATCAAACATTCAGCCTGCATGAATCATGTTGTAGCTGTCATTAGGAACCACAGTGTATGTAATGTTACATAAATTCCCTTTTGTTAGGTACCATCAAATGATTTTGACTCTTTAATTTCAGTTACTGTCGCAAGACACATGCCAGTCTGTAGGGGGACAGGATACATGCGTTGATGCAGAAACTGATTTAATCACTATTACTGCATTCCTTCCTGGAACCAAGGAATTAAGTACACTTCAGTGCCAAGAAGGGCAGTGTGTACTTACATCCCTGAAAAATGTTGCTTGAGCCAAGAGATGGAAATTTCAGGAGTGAAGCAGTTTTTCAGTATCTGCCTTCATTTGATCTTCTGTTTATCAGTACAGTTAGAATTATCCTGGCCTGACAGCTGGGAAAACAAATGCGAGCAGTTCCTTTGTGTAGACATCTAACCAGATCTTTCTTCCAAGAATACTGTGGAGGCACTAATGCCTTGCACCATTGGTGGCTGCAGAAGTTACAGGGGATAGAAGAGATCTCTGTTCAAATCCCTCCTTTCAATGCTGTCCTTTGAACACACACTTTGTGTCACCCAGTTGAGCAGCCTGACAATGACAGTCTTCCCTGCAGAAGCTGTGCCACTGTTGAACCACTGGATCAGTGAGCATTGTGACTTTTAGATAACCATGACACTCATTCCAGAAGGGGAAGGTCCTGTCCCAAGAACACAAACAGTGCTGAAATACATTCAGCTGATATTAAGGCTGTGGAAGAAATGAGGTTTTCAGATTGTCTTGTGAAACCCGACAAACAGCACCTTGCCTGTGCAGCCCTCTGAGGCTGAGGCACTTCCCAGGTGCTGCTGTTCATGGCACCAGTGAGACTCTGCTGCTTCCTAGGAGTTTGGCTGGCACAAGTGTGAACCTTGGGGCCCTCAGATGCCCTCTGGCTATGCCTGAGAACAGCGAGCACTCTGCGTTAGCAGAGGACTAACTTTGTTTATTTTCCTTCTGGTTCCAGCCTGCATTCATACTGTCAATGTTTTTTTCACTCAAGAAACACAACAGAGCTGCTTGAATTCATTTGAGATGTTTCCAGAAACCTAATTCCAATTTGATGACGCAGAAGCTGCGGAACTTGTGCTGTCTTTCATCTGGAAACTCACATTTGTGTGGGCAGTGACCTTTTCACAGCGAGTACATGCTTTCTCTTATCTACCTTTGGGCACCAGTGGTTTACATTTCTCAGTTACTATTATTCTTTACCCTTTTTTCCCCTTTTTTTCTTTACTGCCTTGTCTTTTGTTTGTCTGTTTTGTATATTAAAGCTATTATGAGCTTTTTCTTGCCGTTCAGAAATATTTTCCAACTAAAATAATGAAATTACAATAAGCTTAGATTCTATCACATTTCTGCCTTTTTGCAAAAACCCTCTCAAAAGACTTCCTTCTTTGTTCATGTGTCTTTATTTTACCTCTCCTCATTCCTCACACAAACGTGCCCCTGCACTAGTTTGTTTAAATCTTAAATCTTTAAATTCTGCAAGGCACACGTGAATTATTAATGTGAAAGATACTATACACCCCAGAGCTGCTGTTGCCCTTTGCCTGGCAGCTTTACTGGGAGAGAAAAGCTTTGACCTACTTAGTGTTGAGCTGCAATAATGTTGGGGTTTTTTTATTTTATTTTTCATTTACATTAGCCAGGCTAGCCATAGAAATAGCTTTTGCTGATGAAGAAATGAAGACTTATGGAGGTCTCTGCTGTGAAAGCAGCTTCAGCTCTCCTTTCAAGAATGAGAAGTTAAAATACATTTTAAGTAATAAAAATATATTTTAAGCAATAATAACAGAATTTTATCAAATCAGTATTACAGCCTATAGTTTTTCTAAGGGTTGGAATAGCTAATTGTCAACATTGGGTAAAGCCTCTTGGGTGCCGGGGTGCAGTGAGCTGTTCTATAATGCCCCTTGGCACCCTCCATCATCAGGGGTTCTTCTGTGGCTGCATCTGTATTGAGAAAGCTGCTGATTTCTACAGGTCTCCAAGTCTGCTTGCATGTCTAGGTGGTGCCCTGGTTCCAGGCTCAGACTGGAGAGCTGTCTGTACCCTGGAGACCACGGGGAATAATCATGGTGTGCCCCAAAAGCTCCCTAGGGCAAACAGGACCCCAAGCTAAATCCCTGAAGGCAGGTAGAGACCTTTAACAGAGTAGGAATATGGAGGCTGTACAATCAGACTTGTCATTAAGGATGCTACTCTTGCACTGCCAAAAAGCTGCTTTCTCCTGAGGCCAGAGCAGTGCTTAGAACAGTACTGCCAGTGCCCTGAGAGGAGAGGTGGCCAGAGCACAGCCAGGGGTGCTGTAATGCAGCAACAGCTCGGGGCCAGCCCCTTTGATTTGCTTGTATGTGAAGAGAGAACTCGAGGCTGTGACTGCAGTGCTTCAGCAGATCCAAAGGAGGGTTTGAACAGCTGGAGCAGTGTCAGGGCAGGAGGAGACAGCTCTTGGGCCTGCTCAGCTCTCCACTCCCCCTCATGCGCACTGCCGTGCTCCTCCCGGCTGCTGGGCTGTCTCCTGACCGGGTGGAAGGTGCTGACCTTGCCACTGGGCAGTGCTGCTGGGAATGGGGAAGTACTGAGGGCCTTAGTAATACAGTACTCAGCATCCAACTTCATTCTTTAGTTCCTGTTTTCCTTTCTCCAGTTTCTGATCTATAGATCAGTCTGGGAAAATTGACCAGTGATACAAATCAGTGGCTGCTTGTAACATGAAGCCAAATTTGTCTTTTCTATACAGCGTGAGAAGTTCTCAACGAGCAGCTTTGTTAAAAACCAAATCAAGTTTTGTAGAAATATTGCTTACTCTACTAATTGCACAATCTGGCTCCCTCTAGTCCTGAAGAGACTCATCATCCCTGACAATGGGCTAACATCCTTACTAAGGTTGCCAGTCTTGCACAGGTGTTACACTGTTTCCCAAAGAGCACTGGGACCTTAAGCGTGATGATATGAAACCTTTAATCATTAATTGAAAACAAGCAATTTGTCTGTGATCTTAGTTTGACAATCCATAAAATAGTGCTTCTTCAATGACAAGTTAGCAACTCAGTTACAAAGAACAAAGTTTAAACAACACAACAGTTGTATGCACAAAGCTACCACGTCTTTTTTTTTTTTTTTGATTTTTTTTTAATCAGGAAAAAAATTTATTTATAAAAACGTCTCATTTAACTTACTGTCGAGTCTCTAGCCGAATACAGTGGTTAGAACACTAACGGCCCATGCTTTTATACAGATTAGCCAAAGCATGAACATCAATGAAAATTAACCCCCGAAAATAACCTGTCTTTGCTTTATGCTATGAGCCACAACAGTGTTAAAACTGGAACAGTAATGAAAGCAACACAAGAGTTAGGAAGCACAGTTGCTTAAAGAGTAAAGGAAGTGTTTTCTTTTGATGTCTCAGAATAATAAGAAAGTTAGAAATGGCAGAAACTCCTCTGTAGATTAGTCCATAGAAAGCATTGTCTCATGGGGCTTTGGAAAAGTCCTGTCTGGTGGCTAATGCACTAGGGCATGATGAGATACATTACAGAGCCCCCAGGCCAGTAACTTCTGAAGACAGCCTAAAATGTAGGAACAAAAATGAGGAAAAAAAGAAAAAAAAAGGCAAAAAAAAAAAAAGAAAGAAAAAAAAATCTTCTCACTATTAAAAAAATACCACTTGAGTACAACCAGCATAGAACAGCATTTCAGTGCAGGCAAGTTTTCTCACACAGACGTTGGTGTTTTTTTTGTTTTGTTTTTTGTTAAGTGTCAATTACTGAAACAGTTACAATAGTCCAGAACAATTTTACAGCAGTTTTCTAGAGCTTTTAAATAGCTGTGGTACCTTGAAATTATTCCCAGTTTTTCCTTCATTATATGCAACCAAAAAAACCCCAAAAACAAACAAACAAAAAAAAAACCACAACCAAACAAAAAAAAACCAAAACAAAACAAAACAAAAAAAAAAGCCACAAACAAACAAAAAGCCACAAAACCAAAAAACCCCCAACAAAACCAACCAAAAACCCCATTTGGATAAGTGCAAATTTTAACAATGGCAGTTCTACAAATGGTCACAGTGACAAAACTTAGTGCAAAGGTGCTAAGGTGAAGAAAAGCCCACAGAATACAGAAATGACACAAAATACTGAGATAGTACTTAGCCCTATACAATAACACACTTTGAAATACCATGTTTTAAAAAGTATTGCATTTGCATTGTGTTTTTAGTTTATATTAAAATGCACTGAATACAGTTCAATTGTTAAAGCTTTGTGTCCAAGGAGTGCAGAGTGGATGAACATGGCAGGCTAATGGGACTCTGGATTTGGAAGTGGTGAGGAAAACAATATTGCATTACTGAATTATGCAACAGAAATTAAAAAGAAGGTGGATGGACAAACATAAAATGCAGTTAAGAACTAGTTCCAACAGCTGGCAACCAGCCACTCCATTCCCCAGCTCTCTTGGCTTTGGCTGCCATTACCTGTCTTGTTTTAGTTAATCTGAACATCCTGAAGTGCTTGGTAAAGGGATGGGATCTGTCCAGGCACAGCCTTGAATGACCTCTAAATTCCTACATGTTTTTCATGATTACCATACAACCTGACTGCATGATGAGTGGCAAGTTAAACAGGGATGTATTTTGTACAGAAAGCTAATGAAAAATGGTCATTTTGGCTGAATAAAACACACACGAGAGGAAATATCAGCTAGTGACGGCATCTGGTTTGTACTTGCCCTGAAGTACTTACAGAAGTAAGTACTGTGTTGGTATATGGAAAACATCTGAGTGCAAAAGGAGGAGCCCGCTCTCTCTCTCTCTCCCCTTCCATCCCTAAAGCAGAGTTCTTAAAATTACATTTTTCCAAAGCAGAGAAAAATGGTTGCACCCTTTAAAAGAATCATGTGGAAAGGCACAGGTGCCTGGTATTTTTTCCTTATTGTTTTACAGTCATTTTAATTTAGCAGTTTTTCTCAGACCAGAAAGCTTCGTTTGTTGTATGCAGAAGCACCTGAAGTTGGTACCTCCTAAGCCCCATCTCCTGCTCATAGGCAGATTTTGGGGCAGGGGATGGGGGTCTCCAGGCCTTTTGGGAGCAGCAGAATGACTGAGGGAGCCAGCAGTGCTTTGCAGGGCATTGTAGGGGCACTAGTGATCATCAGAAGTGCTGGATTTACATATTCTAGCAATGGAAAAAATACATCGAAGATGCCGGTTGGCCATACGGAATTGCTCTGCAGTTGGAGGATCCCTGCAAATGCATCTAAGTGTATTTTTATGCCGGGCAGCATTGCTGGGGCAGGACCCGGCTGTCACCATTTTGCCTCATTTACGTTTTTTCCTTCTCTTCAGCGTTATCTCCCTCGCTGGGCTGGGGGCAGCACCGCCTTGCTGGGGGGCTGCCGAGGCCAGCCCTGGCCGCAGCCCCATGGGAGGGACGTGTCTGGGGAGAAAGAGCCTGGGCTGGCACCTGCAGGCTGTTGGAACTAGTTGGTAGGTGGTGCCTGTGTTAGGTGTTATGGAGAGCGGAAGACGACTGGAGTCGGCAACAGTTAACACTAGCAATTGAACAGAAAAGAAAAGATGCCGTATTGTTTCCTCGATAACTAGGATCTACCACAGACTCTTGGCAGAGCTGGCAAAGCTTGCATTGTGTCTCATCCCTTCAATATGGAGCAAACTTCTGGCGGTCAGATTTCTTAACCCCGCTCGTCGAAGGAATTTTGGCAGTGTAAGCGGACAAACTCCCCGTGGCCCCCGCGGCGGCCGCGGCATTTAGTGCCAGGAGTGGGACAGTTTTCATGCCAAGCAGACTGGAGACAGGAACGGCATAGTGGGTGGTTGGCAGAGTTGGTAGGGGAGGGGGGGTACTGACGGTAGCGGCGGAGGCGGCCGCCAGCACGGCCATGGAGGTGGGGGTGGAGGTAGGGGTGGCAGACTGAGAGAGGTTCATGTTGAGGTCAACAGGGGTCGTGACGGAAGCGGTCTGGGTGCTGACTTTAGCCATCTCTAAGCTGCAAACGAAGAGAGGAAGAGGAACAAACAGGTTGGGAGGGTTCAGCCAGGGCGGCGGGGCCAGGAGAAGGAGGAAGAGGATGAGGGAGGGAAGGAGGGAAGGAAGGACAGCAACCACGAAAGGGCAGGATCCAGGATTAGATCGGTGGACGAGGGGGAACAGACGAGTGGGAGGGAGAAGGGGGAGAGAGAGAAAAAAAGGGAAAATGAGGGTCAAAGGAGGAACATGTTATGTGTTAAAGAAGAGAAATAACAAAAGGGTTTTCCATGATTTGATGGGGAAAACGTTACTGAGACTCTGAAGTTCTTTCAGAACGGAAAAAAAAANTACTGAGCCGTTAAAGTTCTTTAAAAAAGAAAAAAAAAAAAAAAAAAAAAGAAAAAGGAAGAGGGTATGGGGATGTTGCTAGTTCTTTTTACGTATGAAAAAAAGAAATCTAAGGAATGCAGGTAATGGCAAAAAGATGGAAAAAACGAAACTTAAAAGAAAACTTAAAATAACTATGAAGTTTACTCCCCAGCACTGATATGGTGAATTTTGCTTTTCAAAATCAGGGTATTTTTGAAAGGGGGACGCGGGGGGTTTTGGTAATTTTTTTCAATTTCTCAGTTTTGTGACATAAATAGTACCATTTGTCATTTTGCTAGGATGAGAGGAGACTGAGCAACAATTTGCTGCTTCCGTTTAAGGCATAAAGTTGTGGTTGTTTTGGTTTTTCTTTTTTTAAGTGAGTTAGTTTTTCATTTCATTCACTGTGAGGTCACTGTGCATTTTTCATATAAAACAAACCAGATTAGCCAGTGTGTTCACTTCGGTTTGTACTTTCCCCAGACTTTTTTTTATATCACAACAAAATATTTATGCAATCTAGTTATAAGTAAATTAGTAAAAAGGAACACTGAAGAACACCCCGGCTTGCACAGCAGTGGTATCCTTCCTGAGCCTGTGTGGTGGTTACAGTGGACATGACAAAGCTTTCCAGCTGACAGACAAGGTACTACATGGATACAACAGACACCTCCTCACACAGACCGCGCCAGCACCAGGAACTTTGAGACTGACCCGACCTCCGAGCCCAGGGCAGTGATGGGCTCTCGGGAGGGTTTAGGAATCAAACCACCTTCACTGTAATCTAACTCCACCCATCAGCAGGCAAGATGAGTTTGACTCCTGCTTTTCTGTACATTTTCAGACATTAAAATGCAGTAATTCCAAGTACACACTGTTTTCTTTGTATGCCAATTTGTTTGCCTAAATAAATCCTCCCTTTGCCCATTTGCTTGTTGCAACTTGTGCACTGGCTTTTGGGTTGGCAAATAACACAAATACTAATTTCAGGATGCTTTTTGCAGGTGACCAGCTGGGAGCTATGGCAGCTAGCATAGAAATAGGACTGTGGGTTAGAAAACCTTTGCTAGCTACATTTACATGTGTATTCCTGGTAAGTTTGGGGTTGTCTTTTTGGCAATTACTAACTTGTCAGGCTCCTGTGCTTTCTCCTGAGGTGAGCTGCTGTAGCAGCTCCTTGCTTCCAGAGTGAAGTGCCAGCAAGCTGCTGGTTGGCCATGCAGGGGACTTGATGCTTTCTTATCACACCCTATCAGGCCAAGGAAGGCTTCCCAGCACAGGATTTGTCCTGATCTCTACTGGGGACTGGGTGAGCAGACTCGGAGAGCAGCTGTAGCCAGGCTGCAGGCTGGGAAGGAAACATGGTCACCCCACACAGGGCCTGGAAGATCCTGTCTTTTCCTCACCTTAGACACAGTTTTGAGAGTAACAGCCCCATGGCCATTCCTTGCCGGAGAAAGGCAATGACCAGCACACTGCCTGCCTCGTGTGAGGATGCAAGGATCAGCCAGCGCTACGTAGGGAATATGGACACTGGACTAGAGCTTCCCAAAGCACTGCTGCTGATGGCGAGGCTGAAGGACACCTGAAGCAGGTCTGAGCTGGGGAGAGGAGAGTGGAGGAGAGAGGGAAATGCTTCGGCACCGAGCTCCTCTCTTCTCCACAAAGAAAAGAGGGCTCTTGGAGCAGAAACACCTCAGCAGCTTTTGCTGGGAAGCTGGGAGGAGTGCATCTTCTGTGAGGAGCTGGGAGGGAAGGAGGGGTGAATGCATGAAATTCAGACTCCTTTGAGGGAGGTGAAGTTTTGATTTTTCTACCCCGAAGTCTTTATCTGTCCCCATGGATGAGCAACTCTTAGCTTTTCTAAGTAGAGAGAAGTGCACCCTTATGCTGTTGGCCATGCTACTCGCCATCTACTCACACAGAGGGGTTTATGTCAAGACCACTGAATCAGAGATTGCAACTCCACTGTACATCCTCGACTTGGGGGTGTAGGAGCTACATGTGATACCTTAGTATGTTTTGAAAAACTCAGTTTATACAGTTGGATTTTTTTTGTATTACTCAGTATTATTCTGGGAAGGAGGCCCATAGAAAGGTAGTGCAGGACTCAGTGTTTCAGTGACTCCAAATTTGTCTACTGTGCATTTAACAAAAACAAAAATATCCTTACTCATGTGTGTGTGTGTGGGGGGGGGTGTTTGAGCCTAAGCTTTTTCCTGCACCACAGGGATAACAGATCCCACTGGCCAAAATGCTGGTGTTGGTAGCAGCCATTTCAACTCCCTGTCTCTGGTTTACTCTTACATATGACTGTAGCAGTAATTTGCCCTGTTATCCATTTATTACTGGTGGCAACACATAAGCTGGGAGTTCATCAGGTTAGCTATCAGCTGTCCCATGGCAGTGGCAGTTTCCCAAACCAACTGTGGATAAAACAGTGTTGCATGTGAAAGGGGGTGAGGCAGCCTTCATACAAAATTTCACAGGGATGATTTTACATTGTCCCTTTGCAGACCTGCACCTTCTGAATACATACACTGAAGGCCACATCCTGCATTACCTGAAGCTGGTGAGGAGAAGAGAGCAGGTGTGGCTTTGACAGTCCTGAGGGTCTGTGAATGAACCTCTCATAAAAAAAATACCTTCGGGAAACTGCCCTTCAACAAGGAGCAAGTGCTGCTGGCTAAGTTCATTTATAATCCAAAGTCAGCTGTTACACAGGAAAACTAAACTGCAGTTCAATCTTAATAAAAGCAAGAAGATGGAATTGAGTAATGAAAATCTAGTTACTACAGTGGAGATCAGTTAAAGAGACAGAAGGCTTTACAGGAAAAAAGACATTTCTACTGCAAACAAGCTAAGACACACTCTATTCGTACAGAGGCCAGCACTCGGGTAAGCTATACAGAATCAAGCCAATACTTTAGAAAGATTTAAATCTCTGTCTTGATATTATATCAATATATTTGTATATCTATAATTTAGAATATACTATGTACATATCCAACACCAGATTGCAATAAAAGTCTTAAAGCAAGCTGATATTCTACAGATAGCAACTTTGGTTGGAGGATAGCTTAAAGATACACGCAATATGTTTCAGGAATACTGTGGATAGATAATTTTGGTTTTTTACATCTTACGTTGCTGAAAGGCAGTGGTTTATGCAGAAATCAAAGACCCTGGAAAGAGATTCCCGTGAAGGATACATCTTGTAGGGGAGAAAAATATTTACCTTATGCTGAATACTTATACAGCTGTAATTTCTTGTAGTTATTATTCTCACATACCAGACCACACTTTGGGCAGTTTAGATGCTGTACTCATCTCTTCCCCGAAGCTGTTTTATGCCACCGTCTTTAAAAGAGATGGCATCACTAGTGGCAGGTTTGGGAGGTGGCTCCCAGCCCATAGAGGCAGCAGCAGCAGCCTGGCTCCGCACCTCTGTCCTGCCCCAGCATCTAAACCTCACTAGAGCAAACCTCCCACCTGCCTCACAGTCTTCCTCCAGTGTGACTGAACTCGCACTGCTGCTGTGGTGGCACCTGGCTGGACAGCAATGTCTCATTTGAAAGGAGAGGTCTGGAACAGTGTCACTTTTTAAAATGAAAAAGCCACCTTAATTGCCTATATTACCTTACAGCTTAATTTATTACACATTACTTTAAGAGTCTTCATTTACAAATGAAGTTACTTCATCTAAATACAGTTCCAACACATGGTACATAGTAATATATGATGGTTTATTGTAGATGATGATAACAAATGACTTCTATCTGGAAATTTAACAGGAACAAAATACTTTGTTTCTGGTTTCACAGGGTATAGATAGAGATCCGTGGTATATGACTGCTGAGGAGTTTTCTTCTTTGCGAAAGTATGTTAAAAGACCTCATATAGATCCCATTCCACCACAAGAATCATTAAACAGTAATCAACAGAAGTGTGAGAGTTCACAGACTTTTCTAAAGTGATTCAGGCAGTTTTGTTCACTAGAGTTTCTGTCTCTGCTGAGCAGCTCACTGCAACTCCATTAATAAGTGCATTATTTTATTTGCATGCTTTAGCTGTCTTCAAGATCCTAAATTGTTATCTTCTGAGATCCAGATGCATGCCATATGGTGTTTGTGCAACTAAAAATGAAGGGGTCTAGTCTCGTCTCGATGTGTGGGGAATCCCTGAACACCAAGAGAAGAACATATCCTTAAGGGTTAAAGGAGGGAACACATTTTTATTTGATTACAGGGCTTACGGAAGTGACTTATATTTGCTACAAAGAATATAAATCAAAAGAGCTGTAGGTTGTTTTAAGATTCTGGAAATGGTTTATCTTAGTTTGCACAGTGCCACCCCTATATATATTTTTCCCTAGGAAGCTGCTTTCAGACTAAATTATAAAAAGGAGTATTTTTGTTTGCTATGACACAGAGCTGCACAAACATCCCGTTCCTCCACTCCAACCATTGCAGTGGTGCTCTACAAAACTGGGATGGAGAGGAGGCTGCACCACAGGAAGCCGTAGACCTGCTGTGACTGCAGTTCCCACATAAATCACATATTTTGTACTACCTTAACAGCAAACATAGTTAAACACAAAGCTTGATTCATATCACAGTATTTTTGTGGAGGGAAAAAAAGAAAAGAAAAAAAACCCCATAAATTACATAGCCACTCCCCCACCATATATTGCCTCAGTCCAGCATTTACAAGTAGATTTATAAGACAGCACCATATCCATTGCACTTTATTCTCTCCATAACTGCAAATAAAAGTGGGATCCATTTTAATATTTTTCTAAATAATCATATGAAAATTGCTAAGAGACCTAAGCCATCACCATGGCTTAGCTAAACATCCAGTACTTTCATTAATTCTGGGACCAGGAAGTGGAGAAGCAGATAGTCTCACCCTGTCTCATTAGGGAATGCTTCTTGATTTGTGGTGCTGTCTCTGAAGAAGTAAATCCTGTGCCTCTTCAGCAACCTAATGTCAGTTTATCAACTCTTGAGTGGCAATTTCCACTTGGTAAATTACATCTATTTTGCAATCTGTTTCACTATATTTGCCATTCAGGACAGTAAAATGGGTCTGTGAAAAGTATTTTCCTCTAAACAATTTATGATTGTAATTTCATTTAATTTATCCACCAATATTTTAGGTGGATGCTAATATGAGTATTCAGATTTTGCAGCTTTTGTCATTCAACATGTACTCGGAATTGCACCGGATTAAGCTCCTTTCCATATAAACCAACAGCAAACACAGGTTCTAATGATACAGGCTTTACAAACCATTAGGAATTGAGTAATACTATGCAAAATGAACACTGCAAAGCAGCTTTCTGGATCTACCCAAGACAGACATTTGCTGGAGAGCAGACAGAGCAATCTCGCAGAAGCATGATCACTTACAAAGCCAACTTACCTTGCATTAATGAGGTACTGTGCTAAGCTGATGTTTGCAGGGGATCCTGTGATTGTAACTTGTCGTTCTGCAGAGCCTTCTGTGGCATTAGCAATCTTGATCTGCGCTCCTGACATCTGCCTGATTTCATTTATCTTACTGCCTTGTCTGCCAATAATGCAGCCTATTAACTGGAGTGGGACAAAGACTGAGATTAGTGCCACAGACACAAGCAAAAACCACTTAACTGCAATCTGTAGTATTGCTAAAAACATGGTTATGCTCAGCAGCAAAACAAAAAGATTTTTGCTCTGCTGTTTGGAAGAAATTACTAGTGCAGTCTATTGGCTCTATGGTCATATGCCTCTAGATCCAGTTTTGCTGCTACATGGTTAAGTCAGTATCTTATTTCTGGTATTTCAATACTATTTCACTGTCTCCCGGGGCAGAAAATGTCAGCCTGCTGTGATGATGAGAAAACCAAACCACAGCCCTGCCTGACTTGCCAGTGACAGCGGCATGCCAAGAACAGCTGGAAGTCAGGCTGGTCATCCACAGCTGCTGCATGTGGCTCTGCACCTTTCCAGAGCACTGACAGCACCACACCTCCCTGGCTACACGTGGTTCTTGCTTGGCCAGGTACTGTGCATTAAAGTCAGCAGGATTTACAGCTCTCTGACTGCAGGCAGAAGCAGGCATAGGAAGAGACTGAAATTTGTCTGCCTTCCTTTACAAAAACTTACCCAAACTCTAATTTTGTGACTAGAACTGAGCCTGAGCTGTGTGTGTGCATGTGTGTCCCAGAGTGTTGCTCCTCCAGCATGGAGAGCCCCCAGGAGCAAGTGGGCACAGAGCCAGCAGCTGAGGCAGAGATTTTTGGTTTCTGTAAGGGTGGGGAGCGGGGTTTTGCTCTGTGTTAAGGAAGGATAAGTGTTGAGAAGCTCAGCCATGGGCAGAATGAGTAGAAAATACTTTGCTCTACAGCTCTGTAGATGCTGGGATAATGTTGCCAATTTTGCAGCAGGATATGCCAAGATGCAGAGACTGCCCGTCCCCTCCCACTCTTCCTGCTGCTTCAGGCCCTGACATGTTACCCTCTGTGGTACTGTAGTACTTGGAGTAATTGGCCAGAAACAGATTCATGTTGTCCAGACATTTTATCAAAAGAAGAAAAACCTCCAAACGCAATCCTTGCTTCAGACTCAGGGACAAACAGAAAGCCAAAGTGGATACCCAGGTAGCTGAAACAAAGACCAAGTTGTGACGAGCACAAGAGGACCAACCACGAGGGGGGAAAATGGGGTGGCACGAAACGCACACATGATTTCCCATCCTGTCACAACAGGAGGGCCTTGCTGAGCTCCCTGTCCTTATCCCAAGGATCTCTCTTAGTGTGTGACTACACATGCCAGTGCAGAGGACTGGTGTGTGCTTCACCAGGAAGCCTCTGGCCTGTCTGTGTGCACACCAACGTGCCTGCACTGGCTACCTGTGGGCAGCACAGGGATCCCTAAGTCTCTGCTTCTGATGCCTCAGTCTCACTGGCCTCCATGGTCTGCAGGGAGTGAAGCTGGCGCAGGACAGGAGAGCACCAGAGCACAGGCAGAGAAGGAACCTGCTGGGTCACTCAGCAAGCTGTCACTTGTGTGTGCTGGGGGTCCTCCAGTGATGCCCAGCTTGTCATCCAGGTGGATCAGTGCAAAAAATGTGCCATCTTGTAGCTGAGTTTGTGTTAGGTAGTGAGGATTCATTCCACACTGGTCAGGGACACTGGTGATGATGGTGTCTGGATGTTTGATAACCTTTGGCCTTGAAGCCCTCCAAAGTCACCTTCATTGCTGTGACAACAGGATACTCTATGACACAGCCTGTGGCTTGTGCAGAACACACAATTCCATCTGCCATGCAGGAAGGATAGTAATGCTGGGGGCTTGGGCTCTCTCTGGGAAACCTTTCTCATTACATGTTACTTACACTGAAATTTGAGCAGTGTCTGAGTATTCAAGAGCTGATGCGTTCTTGAAGAAGTTCAAGGGACATTTGGTTATGGGCATTGGGTTGTACATAGAGACACCTTCCTGAGAAGCTTTGCTGTGGGATGGAATCGTGTCAAACTGCATCCAAACACCTCTTGCCCATTTGTGAGAGGAGCCAAACCTACCACAGACTATACCAAGCCTACTATACACTGTAGTCTAATACTATACTTACTAATAAAATCATCAATGGCTCAGGGTCCAGTTGAAGGCCTGTCACTTGTGGTGTGTCCCAAGGTTCAGTACTGGGCCCAGCATTATTTAACTTGTTCAGCAGTGACTCAGATGAGGGGGCAGAGGCCTCCTCAGCAAGTTCCCTGATGACACAAAGCTGGGAGGAGTGGCTGGTACCCCAGAGGGCTGTTCACCCTTGACATGGTGGAGAGATGGGCAGAGAGGAACTCTCTGAAACTCAACAAATGTGGGGGCTGACCTGCTGGAAAGCAGCTCTGTGGTGAAGGACCTGGAGGTCTTGGTGGACAACAAGCTGTCCATGACCCAGCAGTGTGCCCTTGGGGCCAAGAAGGATAATGAGATCCTGGGGAGCATTAGAAATAAATAACATTGCCCCCAGATCAAGTGAAGTCATCCTGCCCTCTACTCAGCCCTGGTGAGGCCACCTCTGGAGTGCTGTGTCCAGTTCTCGGCTACTCAGGACAAAAGAGACACAGAGCTCCTGGAGCAGGTCCAGTGCAGGGCCATAAAGTTGAGTTAAGGACTGAAGCACCTCTCTTATGAGGAAAGGCTGAGGGAACTTTGCCTGTTCAGCCTTGAGAAGAGATGACTGAGAGGGGACCTCATGAATGTCAGTACCTGAAAGGAGGATGCCAAGAGGGTGGATCCAGGTTTTTTTTGGTTGTGCTGAGCAATAGGACAAAAGACAATCAATGGGCAAGAACTGATGGACAGAAGTTCCACCTGGATGTGAGGAAGAACTTTTTCACTGTGTGGGTGACCAAGCACTGGGACAGGTTGTCCAGAGCAGTTATGTAGTCTCCCTCACTGAAGATACTCATGAACCATCTGGTCACAATCCTGTGCCATGTGCTCTAAGGTGACCCTGCTGAAGCAGGGAGACCAGACAACTCACTGTGGTCCCTGCAACCTGACCCACTCTGTGATTCTTTGAATACTTCTGTTATAAATATCTATAATATACACACATGTACATACACACAGAGAGAGTATGTACAGGTATATGCATATATATTTTGACTCTCTCAAGACTTGGCTGCAAGAGCTCACATCAGGTGTGCATCAAGCCCAGTAGTCTGTCTCTGACTATGGCAGTAGCCCACCCTTACAAGAAAAAAAAGAAAAAAGATAAAACCAGTGTGAGTCATAAAATAGTTTTCACTGGTGTTTCATATTCTGTAAGGCTTACAGACCACCTGAGCAGTAGCTGCTATCTCTGCCTTTATGCTCCATAGTCCATCTGACAATTTCTTTTTGAACCTGTTTCTGCTTTCACTGTCCAAGGGCAATGGCAGTGACTTGCAGAGCTTGTTGATGTGTTGTAAGTATCACCATTTGTTTGTACAGCCCAAAATTTCAGCTTGTTTACTCTCCTTGATCTGTGAGCACCAGGTAAAAATGGTTCCCTTTCCACTTTCTCTACACCACCTGTGTCTGTCTTCCCCAACCTCAACATACCTCATTTCTCCATGTGCCAAAAAAACTTGAAACAAACCAACCCTAAAACACGCGTTCTGCTTTTTGCCTTTTCCTAGCTTTAATCTGTTCCTCAGTAAAGTTCTGCTGGCATGAATGGAAACAGGACTGAGTCAGGAGTCTGGACTCTTAAAGGGTGGGATTCAAAGGTCTCCTATAATTCCTCCCACCTCCAAATTACTGATGCCAATAGTTTCTCCCAATATGCTATGGCATCTCTGGTTCAGGTACCTCTCTTCCAGTTTTTATCTTCCCCATAATGCTAAATATAAGTGCTCTATCTATCTATCTATCTATCTAAAATTTCCTGTAATGCTAAAGCACTAACAGAGTCTAATAAAAGAGTTCAATGCTGCAGAGTATAGACTGCCACAGGAAATGGCATGGAGATTTTAAACACTGGTAAAAAAGAATCAGTTTCCTTTCTTATAATGTAGTGCTTGTAAAAAGGGCCAAGAATTAGCCTCCGCAACTTGATATCTGCTGTCAGGAGCAGAGGGGTTGGCCACACCTGTCCACAGGTACTCACGGTTCCCCCTGGTTTCCTGCTGCCAGCACAGAGCAAGTCCATTTGCTTTGGCAAAGCCTCTGCATTAATTGAGCAAGCAGGTGCTCATCATGAATGAGACTCTTCAATCTCTTTTCAGATAGAGGCTGAAACCTCTTAGTTTCAGGTTTGGGCTGGTCTGTTTTGTGTTTTTTAACTAGAAGGTCTGGAGCAGAGTACTCTATAGGGGGAAATATTTCCTGAGGCAGATTATAGTTCTTTAAAAACTTGCAGCAGGGCCTGGGAAAAGATGCTTAAATACTCTGTATCTCTTAAGAACAAAACAATAATAATGTTAAGAAATTTTCTTGCCACAGCAATGCAAAACTTGGACCATAACCAGGCTTTGCAGTAAGCCATATAGAAAACTGAGAAAACATGGGCTGCTCTGAGAACATTTTGCACATGTGTGTCCCACTCATTGGCAAGGAAGTATTTAAGGTACCACAGGGAAATAAAGGCAATTCTTCAAGTCTGCCATATCCATCTTGGATGGATTGACACTTCTGTTTCTATGGAGTAGTGATCAGATTTATAGCTGCCTTAAAATGTTCTTGGTGCTTTCTGTGGGGTAAGTTGCTTTCCTGTTGCTTATCCCCGAGTGCCTCTCCCACATATATGCAAAATATGTGTAATTTTTGTGAGACAGATTTTAAAATTATTATTGGTTTGTTCATTTACTCTCAATGGATGTTTCAGGGTATTGACTTATGAAATCTTAAGACATCTGTTATCTACACTCAAGGGTGCCATCTCTTCTTTCTTTTAAGGTTCTTTTAAGGACCTGTTTATGACACTTTTTTCTCGGATTTAGATGAAACACGTTGATATTGTGTAACTTGGGCAGCGGTAGAAGGACAGACAAGATTCCTGGAAAGAAAGGCAACCAAATGCCCCTGTAAGAGGCTTGGATGAGCAAAATGAGATACTAGATAAGGACCAAGGTGACTTCTGAGATGGACTAGGAGAAGTGTCCTCTTTGTTCTCTTTTTGGAGTTACATAGAAGTTATGAAAAAATCTAGAAAGGCAAATCTGAATTAATTATTTTGGAGAGGAAGCTTCGGCTTTTAGCATGTGGAAAATAACCTTCTGGAAAACATATATTTTTTTTAATTCTCCAGTATCTCTTTGTTACTGAGCAACAGGTTAAATGCAATTGTCAGCATATTGTATGAAGAAAGCAGCATTATGTTGTTACAGAAATTATTAATAACAGAAAAATAATTTTTTTCACTAAATGCCAGAGGGAGTGAGGAAAATTTATTTTAATACAAAGCTATGTAATTTGTAAAAGGCTATTAATATCTATTTGCTGTAGACTAGGTTCTCTAGTCTCATTGTCTTTAGATCTGATTTTGCTCTATCACGTTCTTACTGAGGCATGCTTATCATTGTCATGGTCTTAAAAGGTATGGGAAAGTATGTAGCACACACGTTTTTTTCTGTTTTTTGCACTGATTTTTCTGGTAGCTGCAAAGCACATGGGTATTTGCAAGTCTCATGGTGTTGTCATGTGCTGGACTTTTACATAGATAAGCACAAATGATAAGAAAGCTGTGGAACTCATGGAACTTCAGAGGATCCCTGGAGCTGGAGTAGGCAGGGGACAAACCATGGGCAGCTTCAGGGCTGCACTGCAGCTCCGTACCAGGGCCTGCAGCTTCCTTCACCTTCAGCCAGATAAACAATCACTGTGTCACACAGGCCTGCCCATCAAAACTGAGAGTAGGAGATGCTCTCTGGGAAAGCAAAGTCAAATTGCCCATGCAGGCTTTGCTGCACAGCTGCTGCTGCCTCTCCCACCCTGACCTCCCTCTACACACAGCATCTGATTGATGGTGCTGGTGCCTCCCCCCCTGCTCCCTCACTGCATCATTTCTCTCTGTCTCCCTCAAAACCTCATTTCTTTTCAAATCACTAAGGTTGTAGAAGACCTCTAAGATCATGGAACCCAATGATTAACCCAGCACCATCATTTCACCCCTAAACCAAGTCCTCAAGTGCCACATCCACAATGTCCATTTGAACACTTCTGCCTGTCCTTTTGAACACTTCCAGGGATGGTGATTCCACCACTTCCCTGGTCAGCCTGTTCCAATGTCTGACCACCCCTCCAGTGAAGTCATTTGTCCTAATATGCAAGCTAAACCTCTGGTGCAACATCCTGAGACCATTTCCTCTTTTCCTATCACTCACTTGGGAGAACAACCTCCACCTGCCTACACTCTCCTTACAGAGAACAAGAGGTCCCTCCTGAGCCTCCTCTCTTCAGGCTAAACAACCTCAGCTCCATCAGCAGCTCCTCATGGTACTTGTGCTCCAGGCCCTTCACCAGCTTCACTGCCCTTCTCTGCACTCACTCCAGCACCTCAATGTCTTTCCTGAACTGTGGGGCCCAAAATTGAATACAGCATTTGAGGTCTAACTTCAACAGAGCCAAGCACAGGAGGACATTCACTACCCTGATCCTGCTGGTCACACCACTGCTGACACAAAGAAATACATTTTTGGCACGGGGCTGCCTGGAGAGCAGCCCTAGTGCAGCTGTGATGGGGACATGGGACACCAGTAAGCATGGTCACACTGGGAGACCCCAGAGAAGGCACCTGCAAAATTCCCAAGCAGCTCCTGCTACCTGATAGGACAGGAGCCTGTTCTTCCCTCTGCTCTGGCACCCTGGGTATGCACACACAGACAGGT